>VZSZ01002639.1:71887-107980 GCA_013398815.1 Ibidorhyncha struthersii
CTGAGGGAACTGGGGCTGTGTAGCCTGGAGAAGAGGAGGCTGAGGGGAGACCTTATCACTCTCTACAACTACCTGAAAGGAGGTTGTAGAGAGGTGGGGACTGACCTCTTCTCCCTAGTGACAAGTGAGAGGACAAGAGGAAATGGGTTCAAGTTAAGCCAGGTGAGGTTTAGATTGGATATTAGGAAAAATTTTTTCACTGAAAGGGTTATCCAGCATTGGAATAGGCTGCTCAGGGAGGTGGTGGATTTGCCATCCCTGGAGGTGTTCAAAAAAAGGGTAGATGTGGTACTTGGGGATATGGTTTAGAAGTGTTTTTTGTCAGGTTAGGTAAATGGTTGGACTTGATGATCTTAGAGGTCCCTTCCAACCTCAGCAATTTTATGATTCTATGAATTTGTAAATTTTCTTGGTAAATGTCTGGTATAGCATCTTCAGAAGCAAATACTGTGTCAGTATGGCTCTGCATGGTGCATTGGCTTTGCGTGTGACAGCTGGAGGAGGAGAAGAGAGAAGGGAGCAATATGCTTCAGTTTTGCTCCCCACCAGAGGGGAGACCAGGAGACTGTAAATTGCTAATAAAGAAGTAGAAGATGAAGAATTCACATCTTTTTGCTATCCCAAAATGACTGTGTTCTGTTGTGGTTTGTGGTTTTGTGGGCTTTTTTTCCCCCCTCTTCTCCAAATTCTCCTAACCTGTGCTTTACATTTCCCATCTGACATATTGTTTACCCTACGACCTAAACAAATCATGACATTTAAAGTAAAAGAAAAGGCTGAAATCTTCTTTACTGCCTCCTGAGACTTGGAGTCCTGGTGAAAGAAGGACTTACTACTTGTTTTCAGATTTTCTGTTGCAGACATGAGAGAGAATGTTTGTTTTCACAAACAAGTCAGAGACTTAACTTAGTGAAAAGAGGTTTTCCCATACTGCAAGACTGCAGGAGCTGCATCCTGAAAGAAACCAACAAGTTGTAAGCAAGTAGTGAGTGGTGCCAACCTATAGAATCACCAGGCCATCTCTGAATGACATTTTTATTTCTTTGCTTCACAGAGTGTACGGGTTTTTTTTCTCATCTAGATGTATTTGTAAAGTGCATGTTTACCTTTGGGTGGAAATCTTTAAAAGTATATAGACTGTAATGAAACCAGGGATTTTTCCCATGTGCTTCTCTGTACAGCACCTAGTACATTGGGACCTGACGCAGATACTGGTGCTTTTAGGGCACTATACGAATTAACTAGTGATATTTAAATTGCTGTTATACCGTAACAACTCAGCTTCAAGGAAAAAAGTTTCTTCCTAAATCTTGGTAAGGATCTTCTATTCAGACTAGTAGTAGACAGTGAAGAATATATGAGACAACGGATACCCCACTGTGTCCCAGACAAATGGATGTTTGCAAAAGCAGAGGATTTTTTCAGTTTCTTATCGCTTTGGGTCTTCTTCCATTGGCATTGTTGGTTTTTTGTTTGTTCTGTGGGGTTTTTTTCATTAACAATGTACTGACCTTACAGACTCACAAATGGACAGGATGGCATCCTATAAATCCTCACATGGATTATACAGACGTCGGGGTGAAAAAGCAACTGGACAAAAGCCTGTAGAGAGACAAGAATAAAATTAGTCAAGACTACATTAACTCCTAGCAGGGTTTTCATCCAAGTCAATAGTTCCTCACAAGCAACTGTATTTAAGGGAGCTGGCAAATCCAACAGTGTGAGAATAGACCATCATCCTTTACCAGTTTGAGATTATTTACTGTTCCTCCCAGGAATATGTCCAGACAAATACAGATGAAGGCAATCTTAAGCAGTAAGATATATCTGGGTTTTTTTTTGTATCACGAGCTTTTTGGTATGGATGGTTTGAGGCATGGCCATGTCAACAACTCTGTGAGAATGGTTATCATCAGCTCAAATCTTCACGACCCTTTTTGTGATGGCAAAGGATATGGCTCCAAAGTATGTAGCTTTGCTTGCAGCCTAAAATCATCAGAGGCTCCTCAAATCACTGTTTGCTCTATGTGCATAAAAGTGCATCATCCCTTGTCAGTGGGAGAACTCCAGTGACGTATCTGTTTAGAATTGCCTGTGCCTGTTACCTGAGATATACCTGCTGCTGAAGCCTTCATGTGTGTTTTGTCATAGAATCAGAAAAATAGTTTTAGAAAAGACCTTGAGAGGTGCTTTAGTTCCTCTTTTTCTGCAGGGCAGATCTAAGGTAGGATCCTGCAGCCCCACTGATGTAGGTTGCAGATCCCCCAGATGACCTAACTCTGTGCTTTAATATCTCTTATCACTAAAAGTTTTTCCTGATGCCAAACTTTAATCTCCTATTTCAATCCAAGCCCATTACTTCTAATCTCTATAATAGAAGAGAGCAGTTTTGTTTCCTTTCTTTCTCCCTTACAGCTACTTTTAGTATATTTTCATTAAGAAAAGTATACCTCTCTTTTGTTTTGCTTCTATAAACCAAACATTTCTACTTCCTTCAGTAGTTTCTCCTACCTCATGTTTTGTAGAACTGCCATGAGTTTTCTCATGTTCATCTCCATTTGATAAACGTCTTCTGTTGTGCTCTGGTTGAGACCCTGCCATTTCTGAGTAGAGTGGAAAGATTGTTTTACCTGTCTTACTGTCAACTCTCCTCTTCTTTCTATATATCTTCCTTGGATACTTGCCTTTTGTGCAACAGCACATCATTGTTGGCCTGTTGTTTAATTTACAATTTACTGTAACTATAATCTTCTTCCTCAGCAGATCTACTTAATCAGTTTTCCCTATCTGGCAGCTACAGGATTGATTATTCTGGTCCGGGTGTAAACTTCAAAATAAGTTAGTCCTATTCCATTGGATCTGATCTCCAATTTTTCAAGATTATTTTGATTTCTAATTCTGTTTTGCTCAATGTGTGTGTAGTCCTTCTGAAGATCTGTGAATTCAATAAGCACACTTCCGTTAAAAGTTGAATAATATCAAACATACAGCCACAGACCATTCAATTCTTCCTTCGCGTTTGATAGTGCACCATCGATAACTACCTTCTTTGGCTACTGTCTCCAGTGTGCCTAAAAATTTTACTTAATCCTATAGTAGTTTCATATTAACCATGATTTTCTTGTGTGTTCCTAGAAAGCTCTCATGTGAAGAGCTTTAGTGAAGTTAACAGCTAGCACCTATATGTTCTCCTCCACCTATGAGGCATACTCCTGTATCATAGAAGAAAATTAATCTAATTTGAGAAAATTTGGTTTTGGCAAATGCACACTGGATATTATTTATATCTTTGTTTCCTTCTAGTTGCTTTCTTTGAAGTCAAGTTTATGTTTGATTATTTCTTTCAAACATTTTCCAGGTATGAAAATAAAACTTAAAATTCCTGGCTTGTCTTTCCCTCTTACACCCATTAATAATGTTAGATGGTTTATCTGCCCTTTTTCAACCCTTTGAAATCTTATTTGGCCTCCATGGCTTCTTAAAAATCACTAAATCACTGAATAAACTGAAAATGTTTTCTTCTTTGGGACCAGTGAATTTGTAAACATATTTTATTTAAACCTTCTCCAACGTATTTGTTTTCTGTTCTGTTTTTTTTCTGCTTTACCACTGGTGTTGCTGCTGACAGTAAACTTATCATAGCTGAACGATGCAATGAAAATAAGCTCCCAAAGCCACTAATAATGAATTTAATGCAAGAAATAAGAAAAACCCATCAGGGAAAAAAAGCAGCTATGCTGATCTGATGGTAACATTATCCAGGTCTTTCAACTTGTTTGTTTCTTCACTAAAATCTGTCAGCGTATTTAGTCAGGGGCTTAAGGAGTAATGTGTCCTCTTGTTATGAATTTTATGCATTTCTCCTCAATTTTCTTGCAGTGATGTTTCTTGTGTCACTGATCCTCTGACTGTGATTTGAAACCAGATAAGATATCTATTGTCTTTCATAGGACTAAAGGAAAACAGTGTAGCTCTAATGTTTAATACCAGGATGGATTCCATGGGTAATTCAGTCCAAATGGTGGGTTTGCCGTGGTCTCTGAAAGCCCAATTCTTTCTTTGAAGTAAAAAGAAACAGTGAAATCTCAGAGCCCTTCAGTTAAGCATGGCAATGTTTAGAGGCAGAGTTTGTATGGAAATCATGGATACACTGCAAATGAGAAAAACATTTCTAATCTTGAATGTAATAAGATAATTTTCCTGAAGCCGATAGATAGAACAGTGCATTCATAAAACAGTGTGCTTGTAAATTTTTCTTGGTCTCTAGATTCCTATAGATAGGTGGCTTTATTTATTTTGGGGTCCTGAAGCAAAATTTATAACAGCAGTCAATACTTCTAGGCTGAGTGATCTCTCTGAAGAGTGTAACACACACATGCAAAAGCCACAGCACATTTTTTTTAGAATTTGGAAAGTTTACATTTTCC
Source organism: Ibidorhyncha struthersii (assembly GCA_013398815.1). Lineage (NCBI taxonomy): Eukaryota > Metazoa > Chordata > Aves > Charadriiformes > Charadriidae > Ibidorhyncha > Ibidorhyncha struthersii. Next base: position 76,315 of record VZSZ01002639.1, read on the forward strand.
TCTCATTTTTGATTGCCTGTGCTCTTTAATTTATTTACATTAGGAAACAGAGCAGAATCTATCAATGGTAAAGAGACAGAGTATTTTCAATATGGTGCTTTCTCAGTTAATGCAAGACAACGCTCTCCATGGTGTGCCTGGGCATAATTATGCTTGGTTTTGCAGAACTACTTCCCCAAGCCATTCCTTAAAGTATATTTATTTTCTCACTTTTAGTTATGTTTTTTTATGTTTTATATAAAGCAATGCATCCTTTTCACCAGCTGAAAATAAAATGATATTATATTGGGTGCAAAAGGGCAACGGGGCTCCTCTATATGAGAGAAAGTATTAAATTCCTCCTCATGTTGTGATGAAGGCTGTGTAAATGGGTCTTTTTTTCTCCCCAGAAGCAATTATTTAGTGTAATAAACTATAACTTTAGACAACCATAAACCTTCACACAAGCCCTTTCCCTCTTGCCTGTCAATTTCCAGATTCTGCTGCCCAAAGAGCAGCTCTATTTGCGTTGCTCATCCTGCGAGGACAGAGGGCTGAGGGCCTGCCAGCAGAGCCACTCTTCATGTTAGGTACCAGTAAGTCATGGGGAACCACCAGCATTTTTCCACTGCAGAGACTGGGGCTGTCGCCTCTGTGATTTCCTTGTGTTACATGATTGTGGGTGTACTTCTTAAATAAGCGCATTATTTGTGTTTCTCTCCTGACCCAAAGAAAAGAGGTAGTATATCTAAACTTTCTTTCAGTTAGAAAAAAGAAAGAAAAGAAAATTCAGCAGGTACTAGCATGAAGTGATAGGAAGTGGTTTAACTGCAAAAGCATGAAAAATGCTGAGCAGGGAAAGCTACCCCTTCAACAGCATCTGGGAAAAAATAAGAAACTCCTTCTATATAGCCTGGTCCAGTTTAAACTGCTAAGACAGAGATTTGCCTACAATTTATGAAACAGGGGGAGACAATGTTCTTCCATATTGTTGCATTGGTGCTCAAGATGCTCACGCTGACGAAAAAGGCACGAGTTGGGTGTTTCCCCATAGCTGTGCCATTTACACCCTGATGTTTTTGTCCCACGTATGGTTAAAGAATGTTTATAATTTCACCAAAGTTATATTTTCACTCAAACAATTTCATTTTCATTCAAACTTATGAAAATATTGCTTTTCAGGAGATGGGCCTCGAGTACAAAGAGAAAACACAGCCACAGAGAGACCAAGGAAAAGAATTTTCCCTGCCAAATTTCAGCTATACTTAGTTTAAAAGGATAGAATTACTGTAAGATTTATTTTATTCTTATATACCAGTATGGATGTTTGAATTCATGCTAGTTGTTTATGAGCACAGTAGAAGCATGGACCTTGGTAGGATATGTGGACTGCAAGAATAAAGTACAGGTCACTACTTTCCCTCCAAAGTTAGCAGCCTGGAAGATGTGATGTGTATTAACTAGCATGTGGAGAAGTGGTGAGGTAGAAAGGAGCAGAAGAAACAACATCAGCGGATGTGATACCACCACCAAAACTCACAACTTTAGCAGAAGTATTAGAAATTTTGAGTGTTGTGATTTATCCAAAGTATGTGGAAAGAAGTGGATGTCTGAAAGTCTCAGCTTCCAATTTTTTAATTGTCTTTACAGTCATAATGGAAAGTTTATAATGCAACCAGGAAATGAGAAATAAGACAGCCACAACTCACTGAATTAAATTCAAAATTCACCAAGTTGGACTCGGTGATCCTGATGGCCCCCTTCCAACTCAAGATATTCTATGATTCTATGATAAAAGTCCTAAAATATGTCTGATTATTAAAGAATCCCCCACATTATTCTAAGAAAATCTTATTTTTCTGGGCAAATAAATATGTTCTTGTGTTGGAATAGAGCAAATAGATATGATTTTTTTTTTTTACTGCTTGGAAACTGCCCTGAAATTAAAATATAAAAAGAAAAAACTTCCTTTGGCAGGTCTTAAGCTTGTACGTTAGCCCAAATTCAATAAACATAAGCAACTGAAATATACATATTTTGAAAACATTCAATCAATTGCAACTGTTTCTCATGGCAACACTGTATTTTAAGTGATTGTATTATTAATATTTATTCATTGTAACTTCTCAAAGGGTAACATTTCTTCTGTTATAGCAACCCAGAAACTGACAAATTCGTCCCTTTCCCTCCCATCTTATTCCCTCTAAGAAAGAAACAGGAAGTAAAAGGCACTTTGAGTCTGGGAAAGGGGCAAAGAAGAGCGAATATGTTAATAACCCTGAAGAACTGGAATATTCAAATATGAGTGGGAACAAGGAGGTGAAAAACACAGAATTCCCTTGGGAAAGGGCCACAGAAAAATAATTTAGACATGTTGCTTGCTAGAAAAAGGGTTGTTCTTTGCTATATTTTTTTCCTAAAAGTCCTGTTAGTTTTTGTCTATTCTGCTCCTGCAGTTTTCCTGAGAATTAACAAAATTCTTAATAAACTTAGTACAAGTTGTACTCTTAATACAACTCTGTACAACAGAGACAAAAGGCCAAAATCTTTGCTCTTCATTGTATCAGTAAATGCAAAACACAATTGTCAAGTAGAGTTATTGATTTCCTGTGAAACCTTTGGAGTCTATGGGGCAAATTCTGGCTAGTGGATTTTAGCTTTCATGGGAGATTTGTCATTATTCATTCTTTCACACAAATGAACTTTTAATTCTAACATTTATTGTTTTTTTCCCTTGCTTAGTGGCACCCTCTTAAAGGGAAGGAATATACTGAAATAATGAAATATTTTTTTCTAGGAATAAACGATATGGCAACTTGTAATACCTTTTTTCCTATATTTGACTATCTTCTACAAAATGTCTATGTTTTCACACTGTTTCTTCTTTTATCTTGTTCACATTGCTGTTTGCTCAGTTTCCATTGTGTTCCACAAGAAATTTTTTTATGGTAACTACATGGTAAATTCTCTGGAAAAGAAGAATGACATACTGTCCTATATTGTAGTGACAGGGATAACTTTGTGTCTCTTCACAAGATCTTTTTGAATCAGAAAGTTAGGACAAGAGGGAAAACTTACCTCCGTGATAGTAAAGCTGAGTTAGTATATTCTGAATGACATCAGCAAAATGTCTTAGTAATGGTGTAGAATTCACGTTTAGAGTAGTGTGAATTAACAAGGTTCATCACTGGAACAATGTTGGCTTGGGTTTATTTAGTTGGGTTATTTTTATGCTAACAAAAATTAATAAAAATATTGATAATTTTCAGGATAGTCTGATTCTTACAATGACTTCTCTGTTCTTTTGCAGCCCAGCATTGCGTAATCCTTTTGAATTATACTATTAAAGTGTGAAGAAAGTTACAAAAAATCAAACTATACAGCTTTACAGCATTGTTCTCCCTTGATTAGGAAATTTTGTATTCTAAAGCAGATGTTTAAAATGGAACAAGGGGAATGGGCTGAATACACACAGTAAAAGGAGATTATAAATTGTGGAAAATTTCAAATAGAAATAAAAACATAGGCTGATGAGGGAGAGAAAATATATTCTTCTTCTATATACCAGTGCTCAAGTCACCTTAAACCATTGCTCTGCATGGTCTGCAGGGGTTGTCAAAGCAAACACACAAGGAAAACAGTGAAGGAGCTGCCTCACTATGACTTTATGGAACGACATTCTGCAATACTACAAAACCAGGCAATGTCCTTTCTACCAACGATACAAGAAGAGAAGCAAAGATTCAGAATTCGGATGGCAAACGTCCAGTGCCCCAAAGTTTGACTTTTAAATTGATTATTTATGTAATATACTCCTGTAGCATTTGCCATCTATAACTGTATATCTGGGGAAACAGATTATCCCACATCTGCCTAGTGCAGGACTATGATACCTTCTCCTGCAGCATATGGTGGTATGAGCTACCACCATAGACAGAATATTGAGCCAGATGGACAGGTCCTGTAAAAAATAGTAGTTTGTGTGGGGATGCGCACAAACTTAAGAGGTGATTTTTGGCATGACAAGTATTACTGCAAATATTCCTCTGTAGAATCTTTCTTAGGTGAAGTGTAATAACAGCGTTTTCTCCTGATGACTTTGAGTGCACACACGTCGTCTTTTTCCCCACAACGACAAGCAACAATTTCTTTCTACCTTTTGTCTTGGTGCCAGTTTTTACTGTGCTGCTCATTTAGTGGTGTTGAGTGTCCAGGCTATTGATTCCATTGAATTTTATGTACATTTAAAAAAAAATCTGCAGTCCTGTTTTCTCATAAATCGGTAGAAAATGCATATCTGTCCATATAATTACAACTTGTTGTTAAAAATTAGAAAAGTTCTTATGTCTGAAATTGGAGAAATACTTTGAAAACCCTCTGTAATGTGTTTTTTGATTACCAGAGATTAGTTCGCAGTGGTACTTGCTTCTTGTAGATCGTTGTATAATATCAGCATTTATCAGTTAAGTACTTTTGCTGCCTTTCCATAGAATACAACAGATAATGGTCTTGAGCACATGTCCATTACAGCAACTATGTATTTGTGTGCATAAAATGATATGTGTATATATATAGACAGAAATATATGTTTTTCAGCTTGTAGGTATATCTGCATACATACATACAGCTACATATGAAATCTATACCTTTTTCATTTTGTTGATGACTGCTGGTACCTTAAAGTGTCCTGATTTTCCGAAGAGATTTTCAGAGCCCTCAGTAGGCTTTGAATAGTTGATACCACAGAGTATGTCAAATTAGGTAATAAATCCACATTTTAATTTTGGGAATTTTGGAAACAGATTCAAAAAAGATATGTACGCCAATTTAGTTTACCTTCTTCTACTGTATATAAACAAAAGCATCACATTTCACAAGAGAGTGCGCTTCTATTTTGTGTTTCTTCAGCTTTCTCATCTAATTGATACAACTTCAAGGACGTCAGTTCAAGGCAGTCTCTGCATTGTATTGCATCAGCCCTTGCTTTCAAAAAATGCCAGCATTAAATATAGGACACTCTTTGCTCAGTGCTGCAGGCTTCTGTAAAGGTCTACTAAGAATTCGGTTTCAGCAAGACCCCACAGAGTAGAAGGTATCAGAGACTGTGTTGTAAAGCCAAGTTTAACATGTGAGTCTCCTTCTGCACTATTCCACAGTTATTTGTGCTGCTGCCACTCTGACTCCCATTATAGATCCCTCCTCTTTTTTTAATAAGCTGTGTTACCATGAGAAAAGCTGTCAGTTAGCCGTGTATATAGCAGAGAGGAAACACGGAGAGAGCATGCTTTTCACTCTCCAGTATTTTTCTTTCTCTTTAAAACTCCAAGCACAGTCAAATGTGTCAATAAAATCTAGCTGAAATACTGCAAATAGTTCATTTTTTTTCTGCAGCAGTCAAAACATTGTCAATACTGAGGTGAACTGACATCAAAATATATTTGAAAGCCTCATGAATACCAATATTTTCAGGCAGGGGGTCGCTTTAAAAAGCAGTTTCTATCAAAGATTCAATTTGAACTCTTCTTTTTGCTTTGAATTATACACAAGAAATCTTTGAAGAACATGACCTGCTTTACATCATTCAAACACATAATACAAGAGAAAATTTTTCTTTTCATCTGATCCTATGGGAGATGTTGTACATCCCCAGTGCATATGCCCTGGTACTGATACGGCAGATGACACATAAATGGAGTGACATCATTCACAACTGATGATTAAATACTTCCTAGGGACTCACAAAATAGTTCTGCAAAAAATGAAAATGGAAACTAGGTGATAATTGGAGCTTTCAGGCCCCCTTATTCTTCTGATTTCACTTTTTTCCTGAACATGTTATTCCTGCATCTTGCCTTTTTACAGTAGATTAAATATTAACTGTGTTCTTTATTGGTACTTTGTATGACTTAAATGATTGAATTATGCCTAAACAAGTAAAATCATGCTGCTGTTCAGAATAATATATATTATATCTTGCTCTTTTAGTGACCTTTCATTCAAGGACACTTTATAGCAATATTTTGAAGACATCAACCTAAAACACCTGTGTACTGTATTTTTACATTCATTTTGCAGATAGGTAAACTGAGAGCAGAGCAGGGCAAAGACAGTGACAGGTATGGATATTAGAAGTCGTGACTCTTGGACAGTGTCTAGCAATGACATAAAGCCACCCCTATAGGTTTCTGCAGTCTTGTCACATCCATGACATGAAAATAGCATTAATCTCACAGAGTCCCTGTGAGATTATGGTATAACTGCTAACTAATCAAACAATAGATACCCTAAGAAAAAGAAAACATTGACAACATCTTTGGTGTGGATAACAATTCTGCATTTGGAACCTTACGGACTGGTGGTGTTAGTTGCTTTATTATTAATTGCATGTCATTGTGATATGCAGATGGAAGTGTGCAATAACAGAGGCAGGTGGTTATGTTATAATTAATTAAGCTTTTTCTATATTCAAGGTTGCTTATTTGAAGTATGATAGACAGTTTACCTGAACATGTGAGAAAAGTTAATCCCTCCAGCCTGACCTTTGGTATACAAAACTTGTGCTTCCAGTAGAAAATGCAATAAATGCCAAGTCCTTTGGGTACTAGCTGTTTACACTAATGTTTTCTATGCTGGATCTTAAGTCATAGATTTCCTGTCAGCAGTTCTTTGTACTTCTGGTGTGTAATAGGCTGAGTTGGAAGTAGACCACAGTGCCTGGTGCTGTCTATGCTGACATGCTGAATATTTTTAGACCACACATGTATGTAAAAATATACATTTTTCCTCCAATTACATCTTCTATTGAAGAACTGAAGGAACTGCTCACTGCATTGCTTAGGGAGTTAGTCACAATAATATAAAAAGAAATATGAACACCCATCAATATGGCTAGAGGGACTCCAGAAAAGAAAAGGAGCTATATGAGATTTATTGACCCATTCACCATAAAGAAATATGATAGCATAAACTTTCTGTCACTCAGCACAGGTCTCAGATCTCCTTTTGGAGGAGGAGGGAGAGACAGAGCATAAAGCAGAAAGGTCTTTGTATTTATGTGAAAATGAGGAATGACAGAGTGAGTGTTCCCTTGACCACTGCCCACCTGCCTACAGTTATTCTGCCAGAACTCTTGTGTGAAAATAAAAAATTCGTTGGGATGCACTGGGCTTCATTTTGTACCTTTATGAAGACTAATTCATTATGCTGTTTTCTTAAGAGTTTCTGAATTTTTGGCTGCTTTCTTGGCCATGTACCATTGCTTTTCTCATTTATTGAACAGCAGATACTGGGTGCCTTATACCTTCACCCTACAGGTCTATCTTTGTACTCAAAAATTATGGATTAAATTATCTTTTCTAGCTATATGTCACTTTAAATGTGTGTGAAATTAAAAAAAACCCTTAAACTCTTAAAGCTGTTATAAATACTTAGCTATGGATTTTAAATGTACCTGGAAATTCCTGAGATTTGAACTCAGTTTTGTATATATGTTTTCTAGGCCATTAATATTTGATTTTGCTTTTATAGTTAATTCTATTATCTTTTATTTTACTTACATTTTTAAATGTATTTAAATTCTCTTGTCAGAAAACAAAACTTCGTCTTTAGCATAACAATGAAACTCTGGCATTTGGGGAGTGTGCATGCAACAATCAAAAATTTTTTTGGGGAAAACTGTATTGTCCTTGGTAGAGTCAATAGAATCTACCAGTCAAGCAAGTCTCTCAGTTGCGCAAGAGGAGCTTTATAACACTGAATTTGTCCCTCAGCACTTCCCTCTCACAGAGTGCTGAACGCAGAAGCAGGACTTTAGGCTTCTATCTACAAAGTACTTAAGTATGTACATAACTTAAAGCTTATGAATACTTCCATTGAGTTCAATGGGGCCATTCACATGCTTAATGTTATGTGTTTGATTAAGCGAATTGGGAAATTGAACCTTAGCCTGCACCAGGGTACATACCCTGATGTTGCTCTAACTCAAACAGAGATTTAACCAGAAATAGGCATATTATGTTTTGCTTTGTTTCTTTCCATAGCTAGAAAAATGCTGATTAACTTTCCTTTGAAAGATAGTAATTTAATTTTTGAGGGAGTAACATTGGAGGAGCTCAAAAATCTGCTTGGTTCTCCCTTACTTGTTTTAACTACGTGTGTGAAATGAGCTATTTTGATTAATTATTAAACACATTCTTTCACAATTAGCTGTTCTTCCCCCTCTCTCCTATTGTGTGACTGGTCTCCTTATGTTTCTGTGCAAACATGGCTCTATTTCATGTGTGAGGCAGCAGGTAGTAAATGGAAAGCATTCTGTGCTTCTGAGATAGAATGGTTTTAATTAAGAAATCTTTTATAGACATGCTAAAGCTGACTTTACCTTTCTAGCCAATAGAATGCAAACAGACTTCTCAGTGTCTTTTCCAAAATTACCCCAAACTGTCTAATAGCCTTCTATAATGGCATGACTGGCTAGGTAGATGAGGGGAGAGCCATGGACATTGTCTACTTTGACTTCAGCAAGGCTTTTGACACTGTCTCTCATAACTTCCTCATAGGTAAGCTTAGGAAGTGTGGGTTAGATGAGTGGACAGTGAGGTGGACTCAGAACTGGCTGAATGGCAGAGCTCAGAGGGTTGTGATCAGCAGTTCAGAGTCCACTTGGAGACATGTAACCAGCAGTGTTCCCCAGAGGTCGGTACTGGGTCCAGACTTGTTCAAATCTTCATCAATGACCTATATGAGGGGACAGAGTTCAAGATAGGTGTAGTTGGACTAGTTGATCTCCAGAGGTGCCTTCCAACGCTGAACATTCTGTGATTCCGTGATCCTAAGGGGAGATTACAAATGTTAAATTGTATTCAGTTTATATTTTCCAACATTACATCCAACATTGGATCAACTAGTCCAACCCTAGAGCAGGTTCACCTACAGCAGGTTGGACGGGAACACATCCAGGTGGGTTTTGAATATCTCCAGAGAAGGAGACTCCACAGCCTCTCTGGGCAGCCTGTTCCAGTGCTCTGCCACCCTCAAAGTAAAGAAGTTTTCCTCATGTTGAGACAGAACTCCCTGTGTTCCAGTTTGTGCCTGTTGCCCATTGTCCTGTCACTGAGCACCACTGAAAAGAGTCTGGCTCCAGCCTCCTGCCACCCGCCCTTTAGATATTTATAAACATTGATGAGATTCCCTCTCAGTCTTCTCCAGGCAAAACAGACCCAGGTCGCTCAGCCTTTCCTCACAAGAGAGGTACTTCATTCTCTTGATCATCTTTGTAGCCCTCCACTGGACTCTCTCCAGTAGTTTCCTGTCTTTCTTGAGCTGGGGAGCCCCATACTGGACACAGTACTCCAGATGTAGCCTCACCAGGGCAGTGTAGAGTGGGAGGATAACCTCCCTTGACCTGCTGGCCACACTCTTTGTAATGCACCCCAGGAGACCATTGGCTTTCCTGGCCACAAGGGCACATTGCTGGCTCATCTACAACTTGTTGTCCACCAGGACTCCCAGGTCCCTCTCTGCAGAGCTGCCTTGCAGCAGGTCAACCCTTAACCTGTACTGGTGCATGGGGTAATCCCTCCCCACGTGCAGGACCCTACGCTTGCCCTTGAACTTCATTAGGTTTCTCTCCGCCCAACTCTTTAGACTGTCCAGGTCTCACTGGATGGAAGCACAGCCTTCTGGTGTATCAACCACCCCTCCCAGTTTTGTGTCATCAGCAGCCTTGTTGAGGGTACTCTCTGTCCCCTCATCCAAGTCACCGATGAAGATATTGAACAAGACTGGACCCAGTACTGACCCCTGGGGAATACTGCTGGTTACTGGCCTCCAAATGAACTCTGCACCACTGTTCACAGCCTTCCGAGCTATGCCATTCAGCCAGTTCTCAGTCCACCTCACTGTCTACTTATCTTGCACACACTTCAGTTGTATCAGGCTACATTAATCTGACATTTCTTTAAATGATGGTGATGTATTACAGCACAAGCTCTCAGGTTTAAAAAAAAAAGGAGGATCATTGGTTTTATAAGAAAAATTATTTTATAACATGAAGCGGAGTGACTGATTGTCTTGAGCTTATTATAGAGCAGGGGTGGTTGAGTAAGGCCTTTCTAGTCCATATCTTATAATATGTCCAGCACAGATGGTACATAGAGAGTTCACACTACTTTGCTAGGAGCACCCTGCAGTGTTTTAGTTATTGTGAGAATACGCCAGTTGTTGGCTCTTGTGTGGAAGGGAACTGTGGTCTCATAGATGGATCAAAAGTATGATCAAAGGTGACATTTCTTGTCTGCTGAAGAGAAAAAAGGTCCTTCAAAAAATATATGCCACAGTATTCCTACAGTAAGAATGGGAGCGAACATGCACACTGAAAGCTATTTTTAAAAATGGCAGTGTGAGATAAATAGGATGGTGATTCAACACTTAATCATTTAGTGTAATTTCCCCCCTTACTTCACTAAGTACTTTATTTACGTTGAGACAATTTAGCTTTGCCAAAAAGTTGGTTATCTTAATTTATCTCTCGTTAGTTTTAACTCATTATAAATTTTTAAATTCTCTTTATAGAGAGTCAACTATATTTTAAAGCATAAACATGGAATTGCTTATTTTATTCTATGTACAGAAATTCAGTGCAAACAAAACCAGAATCAAACTGAACCGATCCATTTTTTTAAAGCAGGAAGTATATTATCTGGGCTTTGGCTAGTAAATGAGTTTTTTTTCCCAGTCAAGTTAGCATTAATTTTTAGACATTAAGCATGTACAAATTACGTTATGTATTGACAGAATGCAGGTGCTATCAGAGATTAAACCAAAAAAAATATTATTTTTCTTGTAGTGCTTCTTTCAAATGCTTATTTCCCTTAGAAAATGGCTCTTGTGATATGCAAGGAAGCTAAAGTATGTAGTAGGGTGATTTGGCATCATGGATTCAGGGAGCAGCCAACTGAATAGACTTCAGCTGTGGAGAGTTTTTGGATAGGGTCATCACAATTATCTGCTTATTAAACTGGTAAAGAACATCACATAGGAAAATAAGTAATGGGATTTGGTTTTGACGACCTTTGCCTCGTTGCTATTTGAAGTGTTGAATAATCTTTTCCCGTGATTCGAAAACTGATTCAGCATGCTAGCACTGTGTGGTTAGGAAAAAAGTAGGACACTAGCATAAGACAGAATAGGTGATCAGAGTTGCATGCTAAAGGCTTCTATAAAATAATTTTAGAAAGTCTGGTTGTCACCCTGAATCCTGTGCTTGCAGATTTCTGGTTTCACCCCTGTCAACTAATAAACCTTGCACCAAAACAAGTGCTACTCCACATTTCCATCAAAAATGGCTAAAAAGCCTTTGTTTCCTCTTCATATCAAAGCCTAAGCAAAAGGTAAAGCAAACTAATACTGTGCCTATATTTTTTGATCAAATTTCTTTCTTCATCATTCATTTTTAAGCCATAAGAAATTAAATCATTGATTCATATTTCTCTGAGAAACTCCTGGCATAATGCAAACTTCACTCATGCAGAGCCCTACTTATACACTGGGAGTTAAGCCCAATACTTTATTCTAAGTTCTTATTCTTAAATTAGAGGGAATGGTTTCAAGATCCTTATTCTTTAGCTTGTCAGAAAGTTGGACAAACTCACTGCTAAAGTAATATTGGCACTGAAATGATTACCTGCTCTTTTGGTTGTCTGATTATTTTCTATCTATTCCACAACAGAAGGATGGACTTATGACAAAAAAAAAAAACAAAAACAACACACCAAAACAACTGAAAACCAAAATAGGAATGGAATTTAAGAAATTCAGCATCAATGATTCCTGCTACAGACTTTCAGTGTGAACTTTAGGAAAACCTTCAAGAGCTCTGCCTTAATGTCCTTACTGTTATGGTAGTGCTGATGAATTTGCATGCAGAAGAAAGTGGTTCAGGCAGGCTAAATCTGCAAAATTTTTATAAACCACTTAAAAGGTACTGTGACATCATCAGCTGGGAGGTTCTATATCAGAGATTCACTAAAAGGGTGTTTATCGAATGTTCATCAGATAAACTCTCCTCTGCACTGTTGATACAGCAAATGAGACTTTTGGAAGACTAATTTAAAAATAGTGAATAAGTTGCTGTTACAATACTGCAGTTTTCAGTGAACTGTACCTTCCCAAATGCCAAATCTTTGTTAAAGAGAGAATTACTTGTGGCCAGTTACCTATAAGTAACTGACATATAGACAGCAAAATTAAAGCAATGTCAAATAATAAGAACCAACAACAGTTGACGGAAAACTTCTAACATTCTGCCTAAACATCCAGCTCTGGATTTTAATTTTTTTTTTTCAACATTTCCTGAATCTAGAAAATTTAGCCTACGAGGCAAGTGACATCATCAAATCACATTTCTTACAAAATCTCAGTGTGCTGTGCTGCTTTCCCACTTTTCATTCCTCCTGCAACAAAACAACAGCTGAATTAAATGTCAGAGGTCTTGCATTATGGTCATTCCCCTGCCACAGGTGAAGCATTTTGCCAGTGTTCATTAGTGTTTCAGTCAGCTATTATTATTACACTGACTAGGAAGATGTGGAAAACAAGGCCTTCAGTAACTGTGTGATGCAACAACTGGTTTAGAATTTATCCTGCTGGGCTGCCAGTTATCTATATCTAATTGTCCATAAATGGTTGTGTAGGAAAGGTAATGCTGGAATTATACAGAGGCACTGGGACAGTTGCGATCCCAACTAGGTGTGTGGGTAGCTATCAGTGCCAGCTCAATCATCTTCTCAAAATGATCCAATGGCCTTTGTTGACCAATCAGTCAAGTAGAAGAAGGAAATCTGGCCTTGGAAGACCTTAGCTATGCCTTTTATTCTCCCTGTGGTATATGCACATGATGAGATACTAATTGTGGAAGAACCCTGACAGCAGGTGTGTTATGAGGAAAGTCCTTCCCCAGAGTTAAAGAAAATTTCCACATTCCTTTGCATTAGGGTCTTTATAGAGCACTGCAAAGACAGGAGAAGAATGGCATTTAATTTGAAGTAATCACAGTATAATCTAGGGCTACATATTCGTGTGAGAATGTTCCAAGTGAGATACTACTTTTTAAAGCCTGGCTGGTCATATACAGAATTTGGCAGCTGATCATGGAGTTCTCAAGGCAGTCAAGAGTACTTGTATTCCAGTAGCATTTCTTCTGGGTGCAGGCCAATTTCACCATTAGCTGTTCATCTTTGAAATGTTGTGAGTCTGGGACCATGCACATGGGCCTACAGAGTGGATGAGTGTACAACACATTAAGGACGTCCTGTGTTGATGACTTGCAGATCTCTGCTTCCGAATTTGTAGCAATAACTCGTTTGCACTGATTACATACCAATGGAGACTCTGTGTATATCATATATATTACAAAAACTTATTTTGACAATTTATTTTAGAAGTTTTAAAAATGGGAAAATTAGTTTTTTATATATATGTATACACAGACAGGCATACATATGTTTTTCTTTCCAACTGTAAAATTAGATGCCTTAGTTATCAAATATAGGACAGGAATAATGAAACTTAAAAGCTTCTGAATGTGGTCTATAATAGCTTTTCTTCATGTAAAAATGAGCAATTAGGGAGTATATCAGAATTTTCCAGGGTTAAAAGCTACTCTTTAGTTGCTGTCAAAAAGCTGAAAATGTGCCCCCTTTTCAGTGAAAAGAGCACAACTGTTTTTATCTCTGTAAATGAGATTTGGCTGTAAAATGAGGATTTTTTGTCTAAGAATACTTGTCACAGCCACAGAAGTTAACATCATCCTCAGTGAATCTTGGTTGATTTGTTTCCTTTTTCTGGATATAAGAAGTAAGATTATTTTTTTTTTTTTACTGTCTAGCTGATTTAAAATTAGAATAGCATATATCTGAAGCTGTTCAGGGCTCTGGATGCTAAAGAAAGTCCCAGGAGATAGACTAGTGTGTAGAGGGCAGGTAAGGCGATCAAAGATACATGAAAAATTCATTTATCACATGGCTCTGTAATTTATCACCTGATTGTGCCATTTATCACATGGCTTTCACCCCTATAAAAGGGCTATAAGTTTTTGTATGTATAAGGCAGTGGGAATGGCTTATTTGCGTAAGGGGAAATTCTTCATTGTCTATCCACTCAGATGTTTTCTTCCATTTCTAGAAGATTTCACTCCAAAGTAGAGTTTTAATTGTGTTGGCTGTAACTGAATGTAAACTAAGTTAGTATTGAACCAGCAGATGGAAAAATCCTTATCTCAGAACAATGAAACAAGCTGAATTTTTTCCTTCTGCCATCTGGTATCTACGCTCACATTTGAAAAATTAACCATTCACAGAACACTTGTTTGACAGTTCCAATAGTTAAGCTCTTTCTCTGAAGATCGGTGCTTTATCCTCTTGAAGATAAAGCCACAAAATACAAATAAAGACATGAAACTAAAACTGACAGCTCCATAAATGCTGCAAAATAGCAGAAGCTGAAATGTTCCGCACAGAAATCTCTTTCACCATTTCTTCCATAATCCAATCATGCAAAGGTTAATGTAAAGTATAAGGCATGAGGTACATTTCTTTGTAAGCAATGTTTCCATCGTTTTAGTAAATGGGAAGAGGAGAAACTCAGTTGTTACATAAAAAGCGAACAAAAAAGTACTGTCTGCAAATGAGTCTATATACTGTGGTTTCATCAGCTAATTGCCTGTGATAAAGAAGTATTTGAAGTGGCAAAGGAATCTGATGGAGAAAAAACCTCTTCCAAAGATATTTTAAATTAAATAGACACGAATGAGAAACAAGAATAAAAGTAAAATTCTTGGAAGTGCAATGAGGTAATAAGTTCGTGATGTCAGACTGACAGGGTTGTACAGGAACTTAAGAATTCCTATCCTGAGATGGACACATTATCCTGTGTCCTTTTGTATTTCTATTGGCTATTTTTTCTAGATACTTGTGAAAATGATAAATGTCCTCCTAATGCTTCTCACCAGCTATGCAATAGAAAATATCAGGCGCTGAAAGGTGTGGCTTTGACAACCTTTGATAGATCCTGTTTGAGGAGTATCACTGCTAATACTAAACTATATTATTTATAAAAATATATAATTTCAGTATTTCTTAAAAGAAAATGTCTAAGCTATTGATGTCATTAATATCTGAAGATGCTATAACGGTACAACTGTCATATTCACATGATACTTACGGTGGTATATTTATTATATTCATTCTCTTAAGTACTCTAGAGATCAGTTACAGGGAATGTGATTTTGAAATTTTCTTCAGAAATTCAGTGCCTAAAGACTCTCAAGAAGTAGTGATATTATATTGATTATATATTCTTGGTACAAAATGATCATTAAAAATATCCTGAAGTGACCAAAGAGTGGGTGTGTGGGGACTTCATAAGTGCAATTGCACTACCTGTTGTTAGGGGTAGGAGTAAAGAGAGAATGGAGTTACTCATTCTAAGCTGACTTAATATGGTGTGTGAAGGCCCAGTAAACACACCTGTACATAAAATGTGCCATTAACCGACAAATTTTAAATGAAAGTGTTTGAAATATGCATCACAATGCTTTTACATGTACAAATAAAAATAATTAAAAGAGGAATAAAGAAGTGTTTTTAGAAGGGCAGTGTAAGAGACTAGGGCAGCTGGAAATAGAAAGTTTACTTAGTGGTTCATGTAACTGAAAATGCAATTATGCCATTAATCTTTAAAAATAGCAAGAGTTGTCCCCACATAGTGTTGTAAGAGAAATATCAACACTTCTACTTAATCATACAGTTGGTCCTTTACCCCTATGTTTATCCCACTAAAATTTTTAAATTGTGTGCAAGTACAATTGGACACTGGATGCATTTTGGTCTTTGATAGATGTATAGAGTTGCATTAAGTTCTTGGTTTATCTAGCCCAAATATCATATTGCAAAATAAGAACTACCAAAAAATTAGAGCTGTTTGTTAGATAAAAAAATAATTAAGTGTTGTGCATGTTGTTCTTCAAATAATATGACACAGGTACACTAAATATCTAGATCAGGAATTAGTCTGAAAAAAACCTTTTACTAAACACTGCCAAGAACTCAGAAAATTAATGGAAGAGATTAGTTAAATGGCTTGAAATTACTGAAGAAAAAGAATGTCTCACTTGAGTCTATAAAATTTTAGGAAGTGTAATTTTTTAAAACATGGGCATTTTCTTTTTCTAGTTGTACATGTCTTACAAAAGATGATTCTGTAGCTCACCCGCTGCTCCCAAGGTCTCAACTAGATTTTCCTTCTGTAAAAAAGTACATTTTAGTCCCTGCACGACATTTAGTCTCTGAGTTTAATCAGAAGTAGCATCTTGTGCTATTAACAGCCAACTGGTGAAGTAGCACCAAGGTCCTTCCAAATGTACCTGGGATCTTGACAGGTATTGTTAGAACATGAACTCCAAAGTGACCCCTGAATGTGGAAGTTCACCTGCTAAGGCCAAGAGTGTGCAACAGCTTTTCAGCTCCTGCAGGCAGCTTTTGTTTTGTCAAACCTGGAAAAGATACTGAATAAGAAAAGATGCTACTTTATCCTGTGCTGTTACTGCAAACCAACAGGGCATTTTCCACACCTCTGCAGTTCCTGTCACTTTTAACTTTAAAATAGACATCATACCTCAGTTGGTTCTTCATAAATATAAGGGTGCAGACGCAGGACTGCCACAGTCTTCAGGCCCAGGCTTGTAGAAACAAAACTTGTGCAGTTAAGTCACCATTTACTAATTCTTTTTCTTTTCTTAATGACTTAAGCAGGTCACTCACTGAACCAGTGTTTCTTTGCTAACTTCATGAAAGCGGAACACCTTGCTTTAAATCTAATGCAGCTAAACAGAACCAGCAATAAGTGACTAATGTGAGCCTGAGAATTGCTCCACATGCAAGGACTTTTTCTCTACGTATGTTGGATAGGGCATGTAAAAAAATCTCCTAGCTTCATTAATTGGCTCTGTATGTGGCAATTTGCAGTTTATGTGGAGGTGATTTTTCCTCATGAAAAAGCTGATTACATTAGAGCTCATTAACAAGAATACCTTTGTTACTGAAAGTTTCTCTTAAGCATAGCTAAGGCTCCCTGTGACCTACTTCTAATGCTTTTAGAGTTCTCAGATTTCTCATTTTCATATAAGTACCTACCTTACATATCATTGGCTGTAAAATAAGATAGTCTCACAGTCTAATTTTAGGTTGGAAGATGTAGGTTTTCTTCTGTGAGAAATAAATTCAAAAATAACTTTTTAGATCATAAGATGCTATCAATTTTATGGAAATAGTCCACATTTTCATTCTTGCAGTTGAGAAAGGGGAGCAGCAATCCTGAACATTTATAACTCTGTTCTGATTCTTTGTATTCAGATGAATACATATTTTCTCTATTTCTGGCCCCAAAGGAGTTCCTTCTCAGGAACTTTTCCATTGCTTGTATTGCCAAAAGCAGTATTTCTTTCTGGAAGATTCTGTAGAATTGAATGGGAATTAAACAGAAAGGTTGTAGAGAACTTTAATGGGGTTTTAAAGCAATTTCTGTAGAATGCTAAATAATCTAACATAGACTTAGTTCTTATTTAATTTTTTGCTAGCCTATAAAATCTTGTAGTATGAATATAATTTTCTGTTTGAATAGCCCAGATTTGCTGAAATATTCTGAAGAGACAGCAGTATATACCCATTTCTATTGGCTTTTGCATATTTTTCTTAGGGGGAAACTGACTTTATAAGTTATCGACATGTATTATTTAGAGATTCCTAAAGTATTGCATCACCATGAAACTTTGGATTTCTGGTGATTTCTAAATGAACATTACCTTTTGTTGACATTAGTAGGAACTGATTCTATTCAGTGACTAGGGAATGGTATTTCTATGTCTACAGACCCTGAGTGGTGTAACGGTGGAATGAAAAATGTGACCCAAAGAGCAGACATCTTTCTGACACAATGATCTTAAAGGCCTCTTCCAACCTAGACAATTCTATATTTATATGATTCTATGATCTATGGTCCTTTTTGAGTTATTTTACATGCAAATAGAAGATGGCACTTGGTGCGTGATCTTCTACATACCCTCAGCTTGCACCACAGCAGCAAGGCATACTCAGACAATAATTCAGGGATACATATTTAAATTAATTGTCTCACTTTAAGGAATGTTCTTCCTTCAGATATCATTATTTGTGTTTTCAGCTTTGTGCTTGTATATAACTTGTGGAATATCCACAAATCCATGGGGCCTGATGGGATGCACCCTCGAGTGCTGAGGGAGCTGGGGGAAGTCATTGCTGGGCCGCTCTCCATCATCTTTGAAAGGTCCTGGAGGACAGGTGAGGTGCCTGAGGACTGGAGGATAGCCAATGTCACTCCAGTCTTCAAAAAGGGCAAGAAGGATGAGCCGGGAAACTACAGGCCGGTCAGCCTCACCTCCATCCCTGGAAAGATGATGGAGCAGCTTGTGCTGGGTATCATCTCAAAGCACCTGGATGAAAAGAAGGTTATCAGAAGTAGTCAACATGGATTCACTAAGGGGACGTCGTGTCTGACTAATCTGATAGCATTCTATGATGAGGTCACTAGATGGGTGGATGAGGGGAGGGCAGTGGATGTTGTCTACCTTGACTTTGGCAAGGCTTTCGACACTGTCTCCCACATCATCCTCACTGGCAAGCTTAGGAAGTGTGGGATAGATGAATGGACAGTGGGGTGGATTGAGAACTGGCTAGCAGATAGAGCTCAGAGGGTTGTGGTTAGTGGTGCAGAGTCTAGTTGGAGGTCAGTAACAAGTGGTGTCCCTCAAGGGTCAGTACTGGGTCCAGTCCTGTTCAATATATTCATCGATGATCTGGACGAAGGGATAGAGTGTACCATCAGCAAGTTTGCTGATGACACTAAACTGGGAGGAGTGGCTGATACGCCAGAAGGCTGTGCTGCCTTACAGCGTGACCTGGATAGGCTGGAGAGTTGGGCAGAGAGGAACTTAATGAAATTCAACAAGGGTAAATGTAGGGTACTGCATCTGGGGAGGAATAACCCCATGCATCAGTACAGGTTGGGGGCCGACCTCCTGGAGAGCAGCTCTGTGGAAAGGGACCTGGGAGTCCTGGTGGACAACAGGATGACCATGAGCCAGCAATGTGCCCTGGCGGCCAAGAGGGCCAATGGCATCCTGGGGTGCATCAAAAGGAGTGTGGCCAGCAGGTCGAGGGAGGTCATCCTCCCCCTCTACTCTGCCCTGGTGAGGCCGCATCTGGAATACTGCGTCCAGTTCTGGGCTCCCCAGTTCAAGAAGGACAGGGATCTGCTGGAGAGGGTCCAGCAAAGGGCTACAAAGATGATTAGGGGATTAGAACATCTTTCATATGATGAAAGGCTGAGGGACTTGGGTCTCTTTAGTCTAGAGAAAAGAAGATTGAGGGGGGATCTTGTTAATGCTTTCAAATACTTGAAGGGAGGATGCCAGGGGGATGGGAGCAGTCTTTTTTCAGTGGTGCCCATTGATAGGACGAGGGGTAATGGGCACAAGCTTGACCATAGGAAGTTCCATCTTAACATGAGGAGGAACTTCTTTCCTTTGAGGGTAGTGGAGCACTGGCACAGGCTGCCCAGAGAGGTTGTGGAGTCTCCCACTCTGGAGACATTCAAAACCCACCTGGACGCTGTCCTGTGCAACCTGTTGTAGGTGACCCTGCTCTGGCGGGGGGGTTGGACTACATGATCTCCAGAGGTCCCTTCCAACCCTGACTATTCTGTGATTCTGTGATTCTGTGAATACTGAATGTATGAATTACACATGGGCCTGAAGATGTGTTTTTTTCTAAAAGAAAGCTGTTTGGATCGGAATAATCTGATATTTATAATTAGATATGTATCAGTTGCTTTAAAGTGTTATCAGAATCCTCTGCATTTACAGTAGATTTCCCTGTGAAGATCGTTGGGTGGTTAGGGATACAGAAGTTTCACCAAGATGCTTGAATCCAATGAATTTACCATTCAACATATTTACAAGGCACAGATGCATTTGCAGTCTCCTTAGGATGACACCACATAGATCATTCAGCTAATTTGCAATAGAGACATATTGTTATAATTGGACAGTGAGAAGTCTTTATACATAGACAGGTAAAACTTTACCAAGCTCCAAGTGATATTGCTTGAGGACTTGACCCTGGATCCTGCATGGATTTAAGTGACTATATTCTATACATGACAGTATTATTCTTTTTGACTATGTTTTACTTGTGTCAGAGAACTCCAGCCTGAAAGGATCACATGAACAGAAAGATGCAAAAGTACAACAACAGTTTGCTTCAGGTTTGCACTACAGACAGTAATAAATTAAATGCTTTCTTCACTCATGGTCCATTTAATCACAAACCATGGCATAGTACTGATTTCTCACGCAGAAATACAAAAACCGCAGCCAGGACACGGTGGGGGATGCTGGGGACCAGGAAGGTCTGGTGGTCCCACGGGGGTGGCAGGGCAGGACCTGGAAGGCAGGACCATTCCACTGTCCCACCAGGGAGCAGGACAACTGGGGGGCAGCCAGGGCTGCCCTAGCCCTGGGCATTGGGCACCTCCCTGGGGGCAGGGACTGAGGTCCTGGGTGGGGCTGAAACAGGGCATATCATCTGTTGAGTATTTCAAGAAGTAAAAGTTTCTGTGAACCCTAATTAACGGTAATAGCAAGATATTACTAACTTGTACACTGGAGTTCTGATTTCTTGGACTTTTTTAAACCGCCTGCTTTTCCCAAAGCCACCTCCAAAAGAATGGCTCTGTCCAGAGCTGTGGGAAAATTCTGTCTGCTTTCTGATTTTTGAAAGAACTTGAGTCCTATAACCCATTATATGCACCTGGCTTTCACAGTACCATTGCCATCATAAGGACAAGCTAAGATTAAATCCATAATTGTACTCCTGAATTGGGGAAATGTTACAAATATTTCTATTTGCTAGGTAATATTCCTAAATGACACATGAACAGTCAAATCCTATCAAAGACAATGAGATTGTGAATGTGCTCAAAATCCGGTACCTGCAGGTGACTTGCTGGATTGGTGCCTTGGCTGTCAAATTGTTCTACAAAAATATATCACCTTTGACCATTTCAGAGATTCAGAAAATGGATTTTTTTTTTGTGGTAACAGAGGTGTCCTTGGAACTATAAGGTAATTCTTTTGAACATTAAGAAATAAAGCAAAATGGCGTGCTTAATGAAGGGATGCTAGTCCCTATGAATTCAAACATATCTGTTCAGTGGCAAAAAAAGAGTTTTTTTCTGAGGTTCAAGAAAACTTTCTAGTGAACATATTTTTGCTGAAAAGTTGGTGTGAAGTGTAAGTGAAATATTTAGAAAGATGTTTGCTTTTGTAAGGAAAACTTTGTTTCTCAAAGTCAAGTTTTCCGTTATCTGAAATAGTAACATTGAAAACTAAAATAATTTCATTTGATTTGTTTTCTTGTATGCTTTACTAAGAAGAGTTCTTTTGTTTGTTTGTTTCTTTGCTTGTTTCCCCTCTGCAAGCTTGAGTTCTGAGCCACATTATGTCTTCCAAGCAACACTGCGGCTGGAAAATATCTCCTTGCAATTGCCTCCTTTTACCACAAGCAAGACTATGCTTCATCACAGCGTGATGGGCAGTAATGAAGACATCAGGAAGTCCAGTTTATAAAGGACCACAGGAGGGAATAAAACAAACTGCAATTCTTTTATGTCTCTAAATCTCATTACTGTTTCCATTAGCTTTCAATTTTTAGCTGGCAGCATGTTTATGGTCACTTTAGGCAGAAAAGACTTTTTAGAAACATGTTATCATCAAATTGTCCACAGAGAATAAGTCTGTCTTTAGATGTTGATGATTTTTCTTTATGATTCACTTACAACTTAGCTGTCATTTGTTAGGCTCATGAATCAAGAAACCCATTTAGGGAGTAATATAGACTTGGATAATTAAGCTTAACATGAAGCCGGACTGGTGACTGTGACAGCTGCCCATGTGGTCTGCCTACCTGGGTAACCTGAAAGATAAAGGGCAGAGTTGCAAGGCAGAAAGGAAAGTGATTTCTGCTCGTAGGCATGAGGAAGGAAAGATGTTCATGCCCAGTTATGCAGATGTTTAAAAATGCAAGTTTGCAGCTGTGTTCTCAGATTCCCACGTCCAGCTGTTCTTTGACAAACCCTTGACCTCCCTTGAACTCACTGGGTACAGGTCCTTACTGACAAAGGAATATAAGCCATTAAACTCGTTTGTGGATTAAGAAAAAACTAAGAAAGAATCAGAGGAGGTAGTGTTATATGATGGAATAGAAAACTGTTGGAAGTAGAACACTAACACTTCAGACTGTTTTGAGAGGTTAACACTAGAGCAACAGACATAGTGATCTACAGTTTTTCAGTGTCTGGTACTTATGTTCAGGATAATCCCCAAGAGAGTAAAATTACCAGATGAGCCTTTCAAAGTTATGGTAATACCCAGTGGAAAGAAACACCATTAAGTTAGACATAGGAACTTATGTCTTTTGGGCAGTCACTGGTGAGCTGGCAGCCTGCTGAAAGGAAACGGGCAATGACATTTGCCTGCTTTCTCAGAAAGCTCTCTGATACATTACAGCCACGACTGATACCTCATCTGTAGCTGTGAGGGGAGTTAAGCTCTCACTGGATATGAATGAATTAACTGTATACACATGTGTAAGTCTGTGTATATAGGATCACGTATATTGGTTTAACAGGATTTGATGCATTCTTTTATTTTACTGCTGTTTCTAAAGGCAGATTAGCACTCATATGAAACTGCTGAGAACATTGTTTGGCCCACAATTGCTACCAGTTCTGAGACCACAGCAAAAGAACAACGCCTCTTCCCCAGAAACAAACAAGGAAAGAGACAAAAGCAAAACCAAAAAAAGCTCAACAAAATTTTCTGATTATTTTTTGAGTTTTATGAGCTGGTAGCAGGAGAATGCAAAAAAAAACAACCAAAAAACCCAAACCAACAAAACACCACCACCACCACCAAAACCAAACCTTCATGAGGGAATTCACAAAGGCAAGTTAAATCTGCAAATCAATAAACGTACAAACACTATGGTGCTATTTTTTGCAGTCTCATTGTAGAGTAGAAATGCACTTTAAGATAACTCAGCCATGTTTAAGTGCTCCTTTGATAGTGGACTTCTTCCTGGTACGTCAAGTGACTATATTACACAGTGCAAAAACATTGTTGTCCTAACCTCATTGGTACAAAAAAGAGGGTGTAGTACATTAGTCTTTTTCCACTTGCTGTCATTCAGCACAATGTTAACAACAAAGTTGTCTGACAGGATTATGAGGTGTGATTATTCACATTGATGAAATTATTATTGCAGTTTGATTCTCTGAATTTTACATGGTCAGATTTGTGCAAAATAAGATTAAGGATTTTATGTACTTTGCATAAAATGAATAAAAACATATTCTGTACAAATATACAGGTTGAATGTGCCGTTTCTTACTGTTACAGCATATGGACACATGACCCAATATTGATATTATACTCTAATTACATAGTAGTAAAAAGGTGTTTTGTAAGGATATGTGTTATGGCAGTTTCAAAATGACATAAGCCATGTTTATAGAGACATTTTTTACATCAATTTGCTATGTTGTTGTATAACTTTTACTTTTTAAACTGTGTTAGAAAAATTAAAATATAAAACTTCCAATACTCTGAGGTTTTGCCTTAGCAGTATTTGCTGTAACAAGCAGTGACCATCTATACTCAGCCACATTTTTAGTAAGTTTACAGCATTTTCTCGTCTTTAGTTTTCTGCAGAAAAAGGTAGCTAATTAAAGACACCCTTATTGGGGTCAAGTCCATATAATGACTTCATAGTTTTCAGCTCAAAAATCTGCTTAGTGTCTTCTTTATTGCTGAGTTTTTGACCATCCAGACACAGACAAACAAAACTGCATCTCCAAATCTGATTAATGAAATTAAGATTAATGACCAAGAACAATAAGATTTCCTGATGCTGCTGATCTAATACTGTTTATAGTTTGGTCTAAGGCTAGCATACACCTGCCATTGGCCTTTTCTCTCTTTGTAACAAGGGAGTCAATGTTTCAAAAAAAGGCAGGATGTAAAGTTAACTTTTTTACAGAACAGGTTTTGCTTGCACTTTTAGGAATATAGTAACTTCTTCTGAAAGTGGGAATCTCAGAACTGTAATGTTCCACTGAAAAACTATTTTTAGACAACTGTCTTCCTTTCCAACGGCCAAGTGGTGCATAAATGCCTTTTCTCATCTTCATTCAAAATCTGGAAAGTTATGTAATGAGAGGCGTCACTTACATCTTTGATTATATAGCTGTACCACAGATGCTCTGTTACTGATATGAAGAATTTCAAATATTGTAAACATGAGCTAGCTTCACTTTAGAAAAACATATAGAATAAAGCCACAAAACATATCACTGCAAAATTGCATGAAATTCCCAGTTCTAATTGGAAATAACACAATTGTCACATACAACATTTTTCTCTATATATTTCTTGTTTCAAGAATATGTACAATTGCATATTGTGGAAAACTTGTAGCTACTTTAGGATTTCTAATGATCTCTGTAGAACTGAAATGTGAAAATCTTCATATAAAGTGTTTGAGGTTGTTTTTTTTTTTCAGTACAAAGGATTTCTATTTTCCTGAAATGTGCCTGGATTCTTTGAAATTTCTAGTGAAAATTCATATAGACAAGGTCAGTGTGATTTCAGTTTTTACAACTAATTGTAACTTCAGGCAACATCTCTCCAATTTATAAAGAAAAACAAGTATTTAATAATGAACTGTTTTAATCTATTTTCTGTTGTTTGTCATTTGCAGGGAGGGAAATGTCATACTGTAAGACACAGAAAAGATGAGAAATGTACCCACAGTCACATGATATGTCAATAGCATAGAGAAAAATAAAAAATTAGGTCTATAGCACTCTTCCAAGTCTTTTCCTTCACTTGCATGTCCACGTTCTTCACTTTGAAAAGTACTTGAGTTTGAAATAATTTCTTGAATTTTTATTATATTAACAATGGTAAAACAGATAAATAGTACTTTTCTTATGGCTCACAGAAAGATTTTCAAGGGTTCCATGTGTTTCAGGACTAAACTACTTAGTGCAAATTAAATAATAAATATATATCTTTTCTTCTACTCATTAAAAAAATATGTGAAGGCAGAAGAATAGAGAAATGTGTTCCCTTGCAGCATTTAAAAAGAGACTGTGAATGGGGGAAAAAAAAGGATATTTGGTAAAGGTTTTGTAAAAGAACAATGCTTCAGCAATTACTGGTGTAGGAAAATGGACTGAAAGCGAAAAATTGAGAGAAATGCACATGTGCTAGAATAGACGAGGGCTCTTTCAAAAATTAAGGCTTATAAACTGCATCTGAAAATGATTAAAAAATCAGCAAAATTATCTGAGGGTGATGTTTATGTTGCTAAAGACAATTTTGATGATGGTTGCAATGAACTGATCTTGCAATTCTTAGAGGTTCAGACTGGATGCAAGGTGGATGTTTGCCATATAAATGAATTATTTGTAGCTAAGGAGAGTACCTAGATGTAAACATTTGGTTCCACGTCAACCACACTGCATAGGTGGCTGGAACGAGTAATTGCATTTCCTATTGGAAGAACTGATAGGCTGCTTATCTTAGGGCCAGGAGAAAACTTTTAGCTAGCTGTCCTGGTTTGAGGTAAATCTGGACCAATTTTGTTCAGTAACTTCGCTTCTTAGCTGGGCCTCTTCTAACTACTGAAATTAACAGCATATTGTGTAGGCAATGTTCACTCCCTCAGAGTGATAAACCCAATGTTTATAGTCGATGCCCAGGCATGGTATGCGGGAGAGGCTCTTGCTTATACTTATCGTTGTAACAGCCAAGGCCAACCAACGTTGTTGTTTGCCACGTTGGAGGGTCAGAAGCGGAAAAGAGCAGTGGGGTCCCACCTGCGGGAAGGAGTGGACAGGCCAGGTGACCCAAAACTGACCAACGGGGTATTCCATCCCATCTGCATCATGCTCAGTATAAAAGCTGAGGGTCAGATCCCTCTCCCTCTCTTGCTCTCTCGCTCTCGCTCGCTCGCTCTCTTTTTTTTTCCGCTCTCTCGCTCTTTTGCTCTCACTTTCTTCACTTCAATTGTCTGCCTTTGGTCCCGATCCTGAAGGCAGACCAGGAATCCAGTTCCCGTCCGCCACTGAGTCTAGCCTGGGACTGCCCCAGTGCCAGCTGGTGTCGTGATTGTCATCTTGGGAGCTTCATAAGGTTTTGTATATATTTCATTACTTCCTTGTATGTTATTATTAATACCTCATTAAAGTAGTTTAGTTTCTTCTAAACTCTTAAGTCTCCTTTTTCCTGCTCTGCCTCTCTTTTTTGAAGAGGAGTAGAGGGGAGCATCTGTCGGTCCCATCTGGGGTCCCCCACATCCCCAGTGGCCGATTTGGCCTAAACCACGACACTAGCTGATGGACAAAATATTATCTTTCTTAGAGAGGTTATATTGCAAACAGGTCAACCTTTGGTGAGGCTAATAATAGAGTAGATGGGTTAACTGGGAGAAGGAAAAATAGGCCTGGTTAAGCTATTGATCAAAACATCAAGATTAGGTGTAGAGTCAAAGCAAGTGTTTACATGTTAGATGGTCTTTGGAGAACTAGTGCACTTCGTGAAAGGTTTTCTTCAACTGTGATTGACAGTCTCTCCCTCTTCAGGAGATGCGAGAAAGCAGCATTTAAGGCTAGAAGGAAACATTAAATAACTGCTTAAAGGCAAGAGGTAAAGAGGAAATGCTTGCCATAGAAGAAACGGGTAGCTATGGTTAGGACTCTTTCTTCTTCCAAATAAGTTTGCCAATTGAAAATACTTATCATGCTAGTTATTTGTAAAAATAAAAAAAGCTGATGAGATTTTCAGCCAATCTGCAAAAGATGGTAAGATATCCAGGGTCTTCTTTTTTGTCCTTCTATGATGAATAAAGGACCAAAATATGTTCTTTGGGTTGTTTGGTTTATTTTTTGTGTTTTTTTTTTTTAATTTGTTTTTTTCCTAGAGTATTTTACTGCTTGCATTTTAGCTTTAGGAAAATGGAAAATGTCAAATCTAATTGCCACTGATTGAGTTAGAGTATCATTTGGCATCCTCTGGGATGTCTAATGGAAGGACTGAGGGAACAGATCTGAAAAGATCTCTGTATCTGCAGTCTTAATGAAACCTTACATTTAAAGTCAGCAAAAATATTCACCTTTGAGTTAAATGTTACACTTTTTGAGAAAGCTGTGATTGAAATATTTCATGCATCTTCAAACACAAACTTTTCCAGCCTTTCTTAGAAATTACTGTATTTTTCTCTATTAATACTTTACTGACCTTCAAGACCAGTTTTTCTAGGCAAGAAAATTCCTATTCCATGTTAGTTCTCAAATTACAATGACAAGCGAGATGTTCAATTCATTTCAAGCACTGCTTTCACTTGGAAAAGTGGCAATGGACAGCAGGCTAAATTCTAGCGAGGACTGGCACTTTGTAGTTTTGAACTCTACTAGTCTAAGGCCTGCAGGTGTAGACAAAGTGTGGGCACTGCACCAGAAACTTGTGTCACAAAATCATGCTGTTGTTGCATGTTAGCTAACCTGTTATTTTATTGCAGTTAAAAAAATGTGTGAAAATAAATTGATAACTTGTCCAGTCTTTAAGATTTTAACAATTTCCCCTTTATCATTTAGAATTAAAAACAAATCAAATACTTTTTTTAGCAGAGAGCCTTCAGGCTGCTTTCTGTTCAACATAACCTGTTTTTAAAGAGGACTCAACACTATCTTTTTTTATGGAAAACCCTGCACCAGAAGGATCATCAGATAAAATTTTTGAGACACAATTGGATAACATCAAGAAACAGATGTTATGAAATAGCAAATAACTTTTTCCTTTTTTAAGTTTTGGCATTATAGTGTTTGTTTCTTTTACTTTTAAATGGCTCATATATAAGGGTGAATAGCTGCAATTAATATTTGAAAAGGGATATAATCAAGTGTTGCAACTAACTGATTGGCATAGGTCCACAGAATAGATGAGCAGTCAGGATAGTGATATCTGTTAAAAATGAGTGATATGATTTGCAAAGCATAAGGGACCGATTTTCTGTCTGATGCATGGGAGCTTATATACAGAGCTCCCTTCACAACAACTAAAGGTACTTGTCTGTCTAAACCCCTGCACATTCTTCTGAAAATCTACCATGTAATGTCAGTAGCAGATTTGTTGATCTCTGAAAAAAAGTAAGATTTAATGTGTTTGTGCAGTTGTGACCAGCTGGATTTTCCTTCTGTTCATACTGTAGCAGTCAGGTAGTGGTCACACTTACAGTTAAATGACCTATTTGCAATACAAATATACATTGTTTGCTCTTTTTATTTTTCTTCATATATATATATACAAAGGAAGACCTTTTTTTTGCAGAGGTTTATGTGGAATTAGATTTTGAATGTTGCATCCTTGCCTACTTCATCTTCTATGTTATTTCCAGACTAAATCTGATCTTGTCTCTAAACAAGACTTCTTAGTAGGTATGATCAAACGATGGCATGTCAGGAAGTACCAATGGGACGTAGATCAATAGCTCAGAGAAAACAGACATAAAACCGTATCATTAAGACTGTGAAAAGGGCAAAAGAAGAAACAAATCAACACCTTAAATGCCTTATCAGTCTCTGGTGTGTTTTTAATTACTTTTGGTGAAGCTCTATGCATCTGTAGGGATGCCAAAGCAGCATTTGAGGGCTCTGTTTCCATCCCTGCTCTTTGGGCAATTATGGTCCTCCTTCAGCAGTCACCAGTATCCTCCCCATCAGGACTTTCTAACCATACTGCCTCACAGATGGACACACATCATTGCCAGCCAGTTGGCAGCCCTCTGCTGTATCCTCTCCGATAGCCCTCAGTGAAAGCCCCAGCCACTGAAAGAATATAAATGCGATGTCAAAACCACATGTTATTTCTCACTCAGCCCCTTTCTAATGGGTATCTTTATATGGCACTACACAAAGTTCTGTGCTAAGGCAAAAAATTAATCTCTTTCCAACACAGGAATGGAAGAAGACTATTAACTACTAGGTTTGAGCCATTTCCAAACCATCAGGAGTAAATGAGACTCCAGACAATTCTCTAGAACAGGAAATATTTGAAGTGAAAACCATCCCCCTTCAGCCATTTGCAGAGATGCAGTCTCCGAAATTCTATACCCAACATCTCTCTAATTTCTCTTTAGCCATGTCTAAAGCTTCCTGTCTGCCTGCTGAAGGCCATTTGACAAGGGAAGCAGAGATGTGGCATTTGTAATATCTGTTTAATGTAACCAGAGGAGAATCTTACGATTTGTATTATGCATTATGAATCTTGGAAAGAAAATGTGAAGCCAGACTGCAGATTAAGCAGGCAAGTAATGCAACTAATCAAACTGTGATTCTTGTGATACTTGAGCATCATGTTCAATTCTGAATCAGAAATCACAATCAATAAATACCACGGAACGGACAGGATCCATCTGCATCCTTGTAATTAGGTTAAATTATAGGGCAGTGCTCTGGCTGTAAGGTTGTTGTGAAACCTTATTAAATGGACAGCTTTGAATATATGGAATCTGTTGGGAATACTGCGCATTGGCCCGAATTGTAGCACATCAAGATTTACGGTTTTAAATGTAACATGTTAAACAGTTGTGATTTGCTTTCATGATATAACTGGTTTGATCCATTACACTTTTTCCTTATCTTTTATTCCACATTCTTCACTCCTTTCTTTTAGATTTCCGTACTATAGGTACCAAATTAGTGTGATGGACTTCATCTCGTTTGAGTGCATGGCACCTCTTTTCACCTGACGTGAGTGCAAATCATGTCATTATACTTAGAAACCTGCTGGTAGCCAGCTAAGTAATTATGAGCACTATTGTTACTGACATGAATTGCATGCTGAAGCAAAATATTGTGATAATTACCAAAATGTTGATAATGGAGCCGTGAGGTTTTGATCATTTCTTAGTTTAGTGCTGTGACAATACACTAAGAAATCCAGCTTCTGAGATCTATCACTGGCCTCTGTGAAAGTTAGATCAGATGGAAACTGATCAAGGACCTCTAGATCTGCCTCAGTTATAATTATTGGTAACAGTAAATCAGAAGGTGCACTGACCTCTTAAGGACCCAGGTGCCCATGGCCAGTTTGCCCTGCCAGTTGTGTCGTGGGTAGGTGCAGGTGGTCTCTAATGCAATTGGTAGGGTGAAAACTGGCTTCTGGCAGGCCAGGTGGTTGTGCTCTGCCAGAAAAGAGGCTTGGTGTCTTTCCTTTTAAAAGCCACCTGCGTGTAGCACTGAAACGTCCCAGATCAGGATTTATTTTCTGTGCAAGAGGGTACTTATGTAGCATTTCTTGATAGCAGCTTCCTGACTGGTGAAAACTGCATGTTTTGGCATGCGCTTCAAGGAGAGGACACCCATGATAACTCACAGGTGTTAAATTTTGAGAAACCCCAGACAAATAAAAAAATAGACAGGAAAAGAAATTACTGTTTTAGGAGCTCTGAAAACCAGTGAAGAAGTGTGTGGAAGAAACATCAGTCTCTTCATAAATGTGAGAAAAAAAATAGTCTCTTCCAGAAGAATGCCTCTGATGGGAAGGCAAGTCATAGTTTGCTGGAGGAGACAAAGGAGGAGAGAAGAAAAAGAGTGAGGCCAAGGAAGGACAATGTTGATATAGCATGGGCAAGGGCGCTTCAGTCAAGCTCTTTGCATGGCTTACCTTTTTTCTTCCAGAAAGTCCTTTGTGAACCTGGCTTTTGCTTGTTCAGTCTGTCAGTGGCAGCCGCAGTACAAAGGCAACAATAATCTTTAGCAGGCAATACTCTTTTAGCATTGATTTCTGCCAACAGCAGTCAACAGGAGGGCTTCTCTGAGCTAATAGCTAGTAAGCAACACCTTTACATAATATTTCGTCAGTTAACGGTACGTTAATATTCAACAGCTGATTTAATGAACTTTACTGGACTTCTCAACCCTAAACAGTAGTGGTGGTAACTGTGTTTCATGAAAGAAGGGATTAGCTCAGTCAAATGGAATTGAGTGGAGCTACTTTCTTGTTTGCTCTGAGTATCTTAGAGGCCCTAAAATATGTATGTTAGACTTCCACACAGATGGTATAATATGCAAATATCTATTTCTCCAGCAATGATGAGGAAAATGATGTTAGTCTGTGCATTCACCCCATGGAGGCAGGATTGCATCAACCTCAATATACATTGGTCTGACAAATTCTTGTACTGATTATGACTCTTTCAAAAGTCTGTATCAGGGGGATAAACAAATGTATGAAATTGTTGAGCTAATTTCTCCCCTGCTGAGAGCACTGTACTGGTTTCTGCTATGCTTCTGAACTGTTTCGAACATTCTCATTCAAATAATCTGATAGCCTTCTATGATGTTATAACTGGTTGGCTGGATGAGGGGAGAGCAGTAGATGTCATCTACCTTGACTTCAGCAAGGCTTTTGACCTTAACATAACATCCTCATTAGCAAGCTGAAGAAGTGTGGGCTAGATGAGGAGACAGCGAGGTG
>VZSZ01002639.1:115642-133766 GCA_013398815.1 Ibidorhyncha struthersii
AAAGCAACTCTGAGGCATTCTTAAAGGGAAAATGACTCAGATGGCAGAACTGATTGTGAGAGATTATTTTAGTCATATCTAATTTTGTCTCAGAACAGAAATATGTCTTTCTTGGATCCTTTCAAGCTTTATATTTCTGTGTTTTCCATGAAAATTTGGAGTAACTCAAATTGGCATGTATCTGGTTATACAATATTATATATAAGCTATTAGAACAGAAGAGTAAGATTAAAAAAATGTGGGTTTGTAAGTTAGAAAAATGAAGATTAAGTTTTGTTGTAAAACACTTCCCCCATGGTTCCATCCTGTGTGTTGTGCTTTAATATTAATTAGGTTAGTACATTTTTTTTTTCATTAGCAACTCTAGATTAATTCAGCAGCAAAATGGGAATACCAGTGTATATGTGACTGAATTTACATTTACTGATAAAACCAGCAGAAACTGAGTAACTGTATCAGGTTAAATTGATACTTTTCAAGTGTTATTATCATACAGGCTATAGAAAAATTAAGATATAGAAGTTATAGCACACATTATAGTTATCCACCTGTCTGTGCCCTGGAAAAAAGAGAAGTTTCAGGGTGAGCAGAGGTGGGCAACATCTGGAAGGAGCCTAGGGAGTGAGTGAGATGAGGCCTTATGTTCCTAGTAGCTTGAGTTACATATGGATTTTGGCAGCTATTCCCATGAAAAATTAAAGATAAATGAGAAAAAACACATCAGTACATTAAATTCAGAATAACTTAAAGACAAAACTACTAACACCAACATTAGCCAGTGTACCCTCTGATTTCTGTCTCTACTAAGAGTGTATTTAGGAAAATACTAAAAGGACTAGAGGCTAACATCTCTAACTATACTTCACTGACCACATCAATCATTTCTAGTGCTCTCCGACATAAACATCACCCTCTAGCTTAATTCCTAGATTAGAGCCTTTTTCTTGCTCTTCCAGGATGATTCTTTGAGTTATTCTACCAAAGTGTGCAGCAAGAGATGTTCTCATGGCAACATCACAGTTAAGACCATGGTCAGCTTAAATTCTAGCATTCCCTAGTATTTGAGCTACTCCTTACACCAGCTGCTTGAATTTCATAAATTCATAAACATGAAGACTGAAGTGCTGTCCAACTCCTGGAAGAGGACCAGGGAAGGAAAGCGAAAGATATTTTCATGGAATACACAATGGCAGAAAACTATGCTGAAAGCCAGCATTTTAAGAGGATGTGACATTTATAGTAAAGTGAAAAAATACTGTATTTTCATAAAATGCCATAAAAATTTCCTTCAACTCTTTGTTTTCTTAATTTTGAAGAACTCTGAATGAGGAAATATGAAGTCTCCTGAGCAAGTGAGCCTTGGAGGTTGTGTATTTGTCACACTGCTGAATCATCTCTGTAACAGAAATGTCCTCTGTGCCATATGTCCTGCTTCAAACACCTGAATTTTGAACTTGCCATCCCATAGGAAGGAATAGTTGCATGTATGTAAAATATGTATGGAGTGGACACTGATAGAAAGTCATGTAAACTGGGCTTTCGAGACCAGAAAGCATTAAAAAACCCCAAACATTCCAGGGGTGTTACAGGCTTCAGAAAACATTGGGAACTGAATTGATATACGACTTTATCCACAGTGGCACTAGTGGGTGCTGTAACATTTCTTTATCCACAGTGGCACTAGTGGGTGCTGTAACATTTCTTTGCCACTGCAAACAACTATCTGAGTTGAATTAAAATTAATCCTTTAAAACCCTGGCCTAGTTTAGGTTAAAATTCAATTGAAAAAGTGAATGTACAGTGTGATACATAAGTCTAATTTTGATTATATTAATAGGTTCACCTGATAATGAAAGGATTTTTTTTTAAGAGAGTAAACTCCTCAAATCCTAAACTGAAGTACACTTACTACAGTATAGCCTTATGAGAAAAAGTCTATCACGTTGCAGCACATTTCTTCTGCACTGAGAACATTCATTAAAATTTGTTTCTTCCACAATGCAAGTACTTATCTGAGTCAGCCCCCCTAGGAGCCCATCATTTTAAAACAACGTGTTGTGCTAGTACTTCAAAAGCTTTCTTTACCCTCTGTTATTTATCTCCAAATATACTGAATAACTCATGCAACTTAGTTTTTTTAAAAAATTGCTGGATTACTGTGCAGTCAAATACACCTTGTGAGAGGTCACGTTTGCTTCTGGAAGAAATTAATTGTTAAGCTGCCCTCTGATGCAACGGATCTATCACTTCATATTGTTGGGGATAGAAGGATGTACATACTGCTTATGTAATGTTTTTCTAGCTTTAAAAAATGAACCTTTATAAAATAATGGATACATATAAAGGGCTGTTACACTTCCTAATTAAATTAATCGGAACAAAAGTTGCATGAGAGACACTCTTGGATACCAAAACTATTTCTTTCCCTCCCTCCTTTTGTTGCTTCTCTTCAACTTCTCCCACTTCCTTGAAAGCTGGGAAGAAATTATAACCCAAGAAGAGTATCTTGGAAATGAAATGTTTAAGCAAATGTACAAGTATGGAGAAAAAGTGCTCCAAACTTGTTTTGAAATTTTTGAAAATGCCAACCATCTTACTTGTAAAAATGAGGTGGGGGTATTTAGCTCAAGCAGTGTAACTCATGCTTGATAATTTCAGTCTTCTCTACTATCCCACGAGAAGAGATAAATACCTTAACAACAGCTAAGAACCCTAACCTATTGAAAGCTGTGCAGTTGAAAGGTAATACCATAAAAAGCTAAGGACTTTTAACCCGTGCGGGCTCCTGGTAACCCATGAAATGAACAGTAATCATGCATTTTTTACCCCCAGATTCACTTATCTTCAGAAAAAATCCTAATTACCTGCACGTATTTTAGATGGGACTACAACTGATGGCAGTCAGTGTAGGAAGGTAGTTTACAGGTCTGTGAAAGTTTGCTTGATATGTTGGGTATCCTTGAAGTCAAAATGTCAACATGTGTTATTATAAAACCTGGATGTCACCATATATTCATGCTAAAAAGGCATGACATCCTTATAACAAGAATACTTCCTATGATTACCTTCCTGTTAGTGAAAGAAAGAACACAGCCTCTCAAGATAACTCAGTGTATTCCTGCAAGAATTGCAGAACTGGGGCCTCTTCCACCATGATAAGTGATACAGTAAGTACTGCAAAATTAATGTCTTCAGGGTACATCTCTCTGTCTATTACCTAGAAGAATATATTGATTGACAACCAGTTTGGTCTCCTGTTTTCAGAGTATTATTTCAGTTTTTCATGCCAAAATGCAAAATAATCCCTTCCATTGCGGTTTACAATGGCTCCCTTTTTTGCACTACAACAATCCCAAGTGTGTGTGAAAATAAAATCAGTACTCTGGTGGCCTTGATATTACTTCATACCCTCTTTTCTAAGTAAGACTTAGGTTTAATCCCCATAAAAACTATGGATGGTACAATTAGGTGCATTCCTGCTGAAGCTTCTAGTGGTATCATGAACCATATTCCTGAAAAGACTTTTCCCTAAGGCTCCTATGAGGGCCAAACATGAGGACTCCAAAAAGGTGTCTCAATAATGTGACTTCAGTTAATGGTATCAGAACAGTTATTTAAGGTATCTTGGGTGAAGAAACCATATGAATGTCTGTGTATATCTGAGGGAGCAAATCTACAGTTGAAATTGTGGGAAAAAATTGTGAAACTCCTTGAGCTAATCTTGGCTCAGCAGTCTGAAATAATGTCTGTCTGGTGTTTCTTATCACCTCTGGTCAAAATGGAAATCCTCATCATGCAGAAGGCTTTGTGTAAGGTTAGAAACAATGGAGAACATTTTGTGATGCTTCCTATTATTATTGGTTTTTAAATATGAAGCTGAGACAATAAGCAGATTTGAACCCAAATTCTTAAAATCTCAGAAAGGAATTCAGACTCTAGATAAATCAGAATAGCATTTCAGAAGATAATAGTTACTCCAGTTTAAATCAACCAAATTCAAGTCTGTTCTAGTTCCTGGTTTATGACCTTTTGATCCATCTTTCATAATATCCCCCAATTTTGTTACATGAAAATCCCAGTATTTTGACTGGATGTATTTCCTTAAGCCACTGCAGATCCAGCCATGCCTATGGAGCAGGACGTTACTCTGCCTTTTATGACAGTAAATAAGCACATGGTCAGTGATTCCTGTTTTGGGTGGGTTTTGGGGGGATGTTTCTCTCGCCTGGTCTTCGCTTTGCAGTTTTGGCATGCCATGTCTCCTAGTTACTGAGACAGTTTGTATTTTCAGTTACACCAAATGTATCCTTTCTTGCTTCCACGTTTGTTCTGGTACACCCTTTAACTTCATTTCTAGTTGTCATTTCCTTTCACCTTGAAATATTTACGTTTTCTTTTGCCTTGTTCCTTCACCTTCCCTCAAGGAACCCACAGCCTCCCTTGCCAACTTCTTACTTTTTATGTATTTGTCAAATCATTTATTATTTATCATTTCACACTGCTTTATTTTTCATTCATTTTTATCACGGCATTCTTGATCCTCGTCATTTATTCCTTTACTCCAAGCTTTTATGCAACCTCTTTGAAGCAATGTTTCTTTTTGTTGCTCTTTCATTTGCGTATTCTCTCTGTTGATCTGGTTAACCACAGTGGTCACTTGCTTATTGAAGTCTGTCAAGTTGCTTCTAATCTACGTTTGTTATGGCATACAAAATTCCATCTGTTTTTAGAAACTGTCTAAGTATTTGTAATTTACATGTCTTGCACTTATTAATCACAAAAAATATTTAAAACTAAGCATAAACTCTGAGTCATAAAAATACATTAAGGATACTTCAAAATAAAACTAATTTGCAAGTTCATGCAGTGAACTTGAGGATGTTTGAAGCTATTACACAAATAGTAGCATCCTATTAAAACTGTAAGATACTTGTGTTGTCTAAATATGCCTGTGTTGTCTTTAATTTTTGCAGCATAGTTGAAGGAATGTCATGGGTTTATGGTGAGAGTGGACAGGAGAATGACAGAAAAGGAGTATTTTTCATTTTATTCTTCAAAAAATTGGCCAGCATTTTAAAGCATGATTTTGACTAATAATTTAAAGATCTTGTACCCTCTCAAAGGATCTGTCACAGTCCTTGGTATTCTTAACTAATTTTTGCTTGCATTTGATTAGGTGTAGTAAAAGTTCATGGTATTAATCTCAGCTTCTTATATTAATTTAGATTGAAAATACTTTTAAGGTTTCCTACTGCATAGCCAGTCTTTTCTGTTATGTGGGGAAAGGGTTTTTACATTTGCTTCTTTCACCATAACATATACATCTTTTAATCAAATGCATACCTTGTTGTTCTTCCTTTTGGTACCACATAAAATTTATGGGAATCCTCTATATTGGATTTCTGCTTCATCCTCAAAATGAATGCACTGCCTGGCATGGTTAAGACTTTTGGCGCACTTAATGTCCCAGGCAAAATAGCAGGTGGTTAGGATGATCATGGTACTTACAGAAAACTTACACGTTGCTAGTGTTACATTGCATTTGGCTCTAGATGGTAGTTTTACAGTCTCAAGCAAACTCCAGTGACTTTAGTCAGTTTAAATAAAAACCTGCAGGGAATCTGTGCAAGAGCTAGGCTGAACAAGAAGATAACTAGATGGGTAACATTTTGCATCACATGCGAAGTAATAAACGCAAGTTTCTTTAAGTAAAATGCAACTGTGAGGACACCTAGGAAACCTGTCTAAATCTAAGAGGAATGGGAAAAAATGACAACTTTTCTCAGCCTTTGTGACTGATTTGAATCATTCCTAAGGAAATAATTATTTCAACATGTGATACTGTATGTCTGTATTTCATATATGCTTGGAGTAGTAAAATAATTATTCACCGAAGACAGGAAATAATGTCTCATAACAGTCAAGTGGCATCAGGAAATAACTTAGAGAATATGTGCAATATCTCTGGAAGAAAGAGAAGGTGTAAAAAAGAGGAGTATTTCCAGTCAGATAACTCTCACGAAGGATGAATAACTCATCCCTATGGCAATACTGAATTAGTTGCACTGTATATATATATTTTACACAGGGAGAGGAAAAGGTTAAGAAATCTTATATGCAACATTACTTAGTCAATGCTTAACACTTTCATTTTTTACCAGTTGAATTTTAACTCTACAACCCAATGCTGTATGAATATAAAACCACACATTTGCACATAGACACCTTTTTCTTTTTGGTCCATGTAGTTGCTGAAAATGTGTTTCAATTGTACAGAGCTCTGGAAAGTATGTTTGTTCCTGTAAATATCCAGGTCTTTTCTGTTTATAGAAGTTACATAATCAAATTTTCATATACACTGTTAGCCATTGGCCAAACATACATGTGTGTCACCATTTTTGAAGACTATGAAATAATCCCGTAACAAACCTCTAAAAATGTATTAAGAATGAACACTGGTGTTTGTTTTATGCAGGAAAAGGCTAGATTTTTTTTTTCCATTTTTTATATGTTTAAAATAACTTTATATTTTGATTTGTGTAAACTCTATCATGTATAATAATACATGGGAGCGTACTTTCTGTTCTCTTGGGTATAATGCCAGGCCTTCCAAAAGTGTGTGGCTATCAAGCTACCATGACTACTCTACGGCAAACGGAGTTAGTGTAAGTCTAATGTTGTTCTAGGGGTGGATCACTTTAGGGTGCCATACACAAATTACTTTTGCCAATAGGTGTGTGCCACAACGTCCCAAGTGGTCACAGCGAATACAGCAGTTTATGACTGAAAAAATTAACTGGCTGTAGATTTACTACCAGAAGCTGCAGCAGTTTCTATTTATACAAAAGCTTTCAAAAATATATTTTAGCCTTCTTGCTCCCCCCAATTTTCTTGCATCTTCTATAATTAGAACCTCGTCCATAGCCATATCTATGAAAAACACCTGCAGAACAAACCTAAAGAGGTTATTTGCTTTATCTTCATTTTGCAAGGCCTTATTTCGGCACTTTTCACTCAGGCAAAAGATCTGTTGATTTCAGAAGTCTAAGTGGAGGCTACAGGATTGAGGCTACATTTTATAAAGGTATTCCAAAATTTTCATTTTCTTCTGTAGGACAGAATTACATCTTTAGAATACAGGAAAAAATGTTGAGTATTCAAATGCTTGCCAAAATTTGTGACCTGATGAAAAGGAAAGCGCCTAATGCAGTGGTAACTAATCCTTGGATTTAGTGTATAAAACTTGCTAAATGAACAAGGTGGAACAGACTTGCTCCAGCACTGAATGCAACAGTCGAACATTTATTTGGCTTAAGAGGGGGTTAATCCTACTGAAGTGTATGAAATTGATGAGCTTTAAATTGTCTGTTGATGTCTTCATTCCCAGTTTCACTGAAGAACCTTAAAAACCAAAGACAGACAAGCTTCACATGGTTGGGTGCAGCTAGTCATCTACCTGCTGTATGTTACACGGACACTTGCAGGGAGCCACAGCCAAGGTGTCACCTTTTGTTTCGGTTTAAAATGGAAATAACTGATTTCTCGACCCAACCCGCAGGTTTTTGACTGCAGAGATGAAAGCCTGGCTACGCTTTCAAACTTTATTGCCAAAGCATAGTATTACCTTGTCATGGCCAGGCTTAAATTTTCTGCCTCTCCATGCAGTATGAAGACTGCTATGAAATAGTCTTACCAAAAGGATATTCTGAATTGAGGAAGTTTTGTGAGATCTTATGGAGCAGTGAAAATCATCTGTGAGTTAAAGTATCCTGGTTTCAAAAGAAGCTTTCAACAACTGCCACTCCTGTGAATGCTTTATTTATGTATTCATTTTGCAAAGTATTCAACAACTAAGTTTCATTTCATTTTTGTCAACAGAATGTAATTTTGCCCAGATCATTCCGTCAACAAAAAGGCAACAGCATATAATCTTTATGTCCACTGAACTAAATTGCAGATTCATTTTTTGTGTGTGGATCAAATAGTGAATGTTTACCAACTGAAAATATGACATCTCCACTCTGAACAAACTATGGTTAAATACTGAAGAATTTAAATACAGTTAAATTCTATAAAACACCTTTGCCTTATCACTTTTGCCTGAATGGGGTCACTGATGAGAAATTCCTGACTGGCTCTCTGTAACAGGCTATAGGATTTCGGAGACTTCAAGACAGTGAATTTGCTCCTGAATTTTCAATAGATAATTACTATGAGTTTTTTTCATATACACATTTCCTGCAAACATGAGGGTGTATGGGCTGATAGCCTTTTTACATATAACCTTATGTTTTACTGCTCTTTCATTCCTTCCTGCATATATGAGGGTAAGGTACAAAAAGAACGAACTTTTATTTCTCGTGTTGCCTGTTGTGGAGGAAGTGTTGGCCATCATGACTATTTTTTAGATGTGGTTTTATAGCTGATCACATTTCTGGGGTCACTTTCTGTTGCCATTTCAATTCTTTCATTATTGCTTTGGGATAACATTACATTGCTTGTGCAGGACATATGTACTGCAGTGACCACGACGAGAAAATTCATGCAAAATTGTTACTGCTCAGCTTTATGTCAGGTTACAGTACTGCTCTATTGAAGAGATGGACACATTTGGTTACTTGGGAGGCTATTTTCATCTCTTAAACTCTGATTTGATGGTGGGAGCAAAACAAATTCACAGCTATTTATGAAGACGACTGAAACCAAAGACACACTGTGACCTTGTACTTGGATTTTTTTACTGCAGTTCAGGAGACCCAAATTTTCATTCTGATTTTTTCAGTAGGTAGCCTCATGACCTTAAGCAGCTGTCTGTAGCGTGTCTCCAGTTCGCAGTGCTCTGTGAAGAACCTGGAGATCTATGGAGCAGTACTACATAAAAGCCAAGTGTTACTCTTTGTCATATGAGTGCAGCAGAACGTTTTCTTGCAGCCTAGAAAGTCTTTAAGAACATCGCAGTGTATCATTAAAGGAACTGCAAACATTCTGGCAGACATAATGTGAATGCCCAGATAGGGTAGAGATAAAATGCTCTGTGAAATGAGAGATTTATTAGGTGAGAACTTCTTACTTTTGTGTTATTATGTCGGCCTTTATTTTTCTTACCTGTTGTTATCATACAACAGAACTAGGATTTTGGTCAGCATGGTGTTTGAGTCAGCTTGCTACAATGAGTAGCAAGCTACAGAAGAACTGATAAAATCTGTTTGTTTTTTTTTTTGCCCAATATGCACAACAGTACCTGTCAATAGTTTTGAACCACAAAATATTTAACTGACAGAGTTGATGGTTTGTTGGAAAGTGAATGACTGCAGTAGGAGTTAAATATTTTTATACAGTGGTTGATACTGCATCAAGAAAAAATGACATCACAGAAATTCTTCTCTTCTTTTAAAGTGATAAAGGATAAAAAATTTTTGTTTGAGATTGTTCTCCCTTTTGCCAATTGTCTTTTTAGGTGGTACTTCTATTTCTGTCCCTACAGAATTTTTTAAAATTTATTTTCCTATTCTGTATGTATGTTTGGTACATAAAATTTTCTTTCATGTTGCAGTCATCATGGGTGCATTCTGTTACCCAATGCCAGTTCAGTTGTTTCCTCCAATAAAGGAGTGGTCAGGAAAACTGGCATGAAGTTGTGCTGTACCAAAAAAATTGCCATTGACATTTTCACCACTACAACTAAGAAGCAGCTTGGAAATTCTTCATTGGACAACTGTTCGTATTTTGTCAAGATATCTGTGCTGTCGGTACTATTGCCTCAGCATTCAGGTAGCTATGATAATGATGTTCCTTTATAGTATAAGAGGTACTGTCTTTTCTAGCATAGATAACAGATAGGAGAATTTGCAAGATTGCGAAGCATGTTTTGCTTCCATGAATTCTTTCTACTCCACATTTACTGTGTGGAACAGAAATTGGCAGAACCCTAGGCTACAGAAAATGGCTTTATATTTTGTCTGTTTAACTTCCTGTTTTTTAACCTATGGTTATTATACACATTTATATGGATATTTATACATATATGTGCACATATATATACAAGTATATGTTGATTGCAGAGAAAAAATATTTGGTGACTGCAAATGTACTTGGTCTTCACTGACTCATGCTATCATGTTAAGATGTATAGCTCCCTGCATATAAAAAGGAAAAGAGCTGTATCCCCTTACTCGTCTGCTGTCTTTCTACTACAAATGCTTCACAACTTTCAAGCTCTAATTTCTTTCTCTCTTGCTCTTGGGTGTTTTTTTTTTCTTCTCTCTTATGCAGAGTATAACAAGGAGACTGTCTGGTTTTCAGCACAAAGCGTTTGCTTAGGTATCTGCAAAAGTAGTGGTTTTATTCCCCAGTGTGACTCTATAGGGCCAAAAAATTTCATAAGTATATGTGCATGTGTTCGTGTTCATGTGTCTGGGGCAGGGGGATTCTCCCTACTGAAATGACATCCAACTCTAAAAGCATAAGGTATAGATTAGACATTCAGGGCATCTGTCCAAAGACTGCAGTTTTGATAAAGCTGTACATACAGTAAATATTCCTTGTGACATAACACTTATAAAAATATTATGACAGCCTTGAAAACGTTTTGACAAGCAAGAAAGCTATTTAAAATAAAAGAGACAACATGATTAAAGGAAAAAAATTAGGGTGGCCAGCTTGAGAATCTGTGGGAAGGGCTGTGGTCTTCTTGCTTTGCTTTTGTTTACAGTAAAGGGAGTGAGTTGCAGAGATGTTTAGACACATTTCCTGCAATGAAGTATCAGTCCACTGGTGAAAGGACCAGGAATTAAATTTGGAATTAAAAGAGATGAAAAGTGGAAAAGGATTTTGTCTTGAAGTTCTGACTGGGAAGAGTCTATGCACTGGGGTGCCTGGCTCCTGTCAGCCAGGCTAGCTTTCAGATTCACCTATAAGGAGAGGGTTCAGGAAGAGGACACTAGTGTCCCATTTAATTTGCTTCTGCATATTTAATATCTGTAACATTTGTCAGGCAACTTAGAAGAAATTAGTTACAAATTTTAGGTATAATCTGAGCACATATTTTGTTGTTTCTCATTTCTCTCTTATAATCTTGTTTCTAGTTTTGTGATTACAAATTTTATCCTTTGCTAGAACGAGCTTGCAATGTTTTCATTCTATAAGCTTGTCTGATACTAAGTGTGAATTCAGGTGAAAATGACAACACTAGAAACTTTCTGCATGTGTTTGTTACCTTCAAACAAAAAAAGCAATATGTGCAGGCAACTCCTTGGTAGGGAACACCAGAAGGTCCTAAATTGAAGATGAGCTCAGCAACTTGGAAGCTGGAGTATTTTCTGTGTAAAAGTTACTTTGACAGCCTTATTTTTTTTTCAGGAAGGGCATCTGAGAAGTGTCCCTTGTGCTTATATTGTATGCGGCATTCCTGTGCACCTCCCAGATAATCTCACAAAGCAGTGCATAGAGAAGTGAAAAAGAAAAAATGACAGTAAATTTTTTGGCTGCCAGTAAAGGGTGAATTTATACTTTTTATCTCTTGCCTTTTCCCTGCCCAGATCTTTTACATTGTGATTCATGAGACTGCAATCTGGAATCTGGATTAAGCAAACACCATCATAGTGTGTCAGTATATATTTTTCTGCTTCAGCCAATCCAAAGGTTAATGATTTATTTTTTATGATGAGTGTTCCACCCTGACAAGAATCGATGAGTAAAAACAATAGAAGCAAAGCTTCCTTAATCAGGGAAAGTTAATACTCTCCATATAGTCCACTG
Source organism: Ibidorhyncha struthersii (assembly GCA_013398815.1). NCBI lineage: Eukaryota > Metazoa > Chordata > Aves > Charadriiformes > Charadriidae > Ibidorhyncha > Ibidorhyncha struthersii. The sequence continues at coordinate 127,400 of VZSZ01002639.1, forward strand.
AGGACATTTTTCTCTTTCTCACCTACTCATAGCACCACTGCCAGGTCTTCTCTCCAGCTCTCATGCTCTTCTTCTGCCTATCTTGAGGTGCTCTTGAATTCCAGGGACTTCCTCTGCTCGGTAATAGGTCATTTGTGGTTCTCATTTCACAATTTGACTAGACTGTTGCTGCTTTGCAGTGTTTCTACTCTTATTACCACATGGTAGCTCTGTTCTTACTGTCATTTCTTCAGATATCCTTTGTTGTCTCTTTCGTTGCAGCTTTCTCTGATCCTCTCTCTCTGTCTCCTGATTTGAGCGGTAGATGTGTACTTTAATTCGTGTCATTCTGTGTGGTGTAACATCCAAAACAAAAGTGACACTTTACAGAGATACTTCAGAAATTTTATTTCAGTGGGAGTATAAGCATGGACTGTAATTTAAGATATGTTTGTCCATATATGCATATTAAAATCATTTTAATCTGTAAGTATACATGGAAGTGATAAAATGAAAACTCCAGTACAACCTTAGATGTAGTTAGTGTTACTGTCTTGCCATAACACCATAATATGCATATAGCTAGATATCTAATGATATATTTGAAGTTAATGCTGACAGTTACTATTATGCCATTTTTTTGACAGTTGTGTGAACTGCTTTATATATTTGACCCTGTCCTGACTGAGTCTGATGTATGCTCCTCCTAAAACTGAAAGCTGCATTTGGCAGGGTACCAGATATTCTTTTTTTTCCCTTCCACTTGCAATTTTGCTTAAATACTGTCTCATTTCCATTTCTAATTTAACATTGTATTTTAGCTCATTGTGACGGTATTTCCACTTGACAGATTTGTCACAGTATTTGTCCTATTTCTATCAACTGTCAGATTCCTTTTCTTTTCTGTGTTCTCCATATTTCATTTATCTCAGTACCTGCTAGTCACCAAGATTTGTTTCATTCACTGGCATTGGTCTTATTTAGAGTGCATTTATTTTTCAGAGCAGTTTCACAGCATAAGGTGTATAGATAGTTATCAGAATATTAATCTTTGTCTTACTATTTTACCTCTTAGTTTAGTTGGGATTTTGGGTTGTTTAGGGCTGCCTTTACAAACGAATATAAAAAAAGCAAAAATAAAAATACCACAACAAAATAAACAACATATTCCAGTTTTTATTATGTAATTTCCAGCAAATAGACCCACAGTGCCATTTAGATGGGTGAAGCACAGGATGACAAGAATTAGACTTATTGTATAGCAGTGGCTCTTTTGTCCTCTTTTGAAACTAGAAATACCGTGTTGGTTATTTATTATTTCTGTGTTTGGTTTCTATCTTATTTTTTAACTCATTTTCAGGACACATTTTAGACCAATATATTCAGGTTTTGTTTCTTCTTGATCTTTTCCTCTCCCAGTGACCCATAAGCATAATTCATTTTTCCTCAATGACTCTGAAAACAGCTGAGATGCACGTGCATCTCTAAGGCAGGGTGTTGTGTGAAGTCAGGGCAGCAGTGCAACATGAGTGAATGTAAATGTATGAGTTCTTGCTCTGGACTTTTGTAAGTTCAATGAGAGAGCTCTGGAGCAACGTGATCTACCGCTTGTGGGAGGCCAGTGTGATTTTTCATTAGTGCTCAGATTTAGAGGAAGCTTCCCTTCAGTTATAATACCATGTTATCCAGGTAGGCACTTGTATCGCTTATTTTTTAAAGGACGTTTTAAAACACACTGCCTGGAAGTAATTTTGCAAGGAAGAAATGCCATTTTTCCACTCCCAATTAAAAGATATTTTATTTATAGTAGACCTGACAAAAAGCATCACTGAGTGTCAAATGTATATAGACTATTATCTGGGGAAAAAAATGTGAACACCTGCTTTTAAAGTAGTAGAATAAGACATCGAAGACATAAGAATGGGATGTGGAGGTGAAAAACATGATGAAGACATTGACTAGGTGTTGTATGAGTCGTGCTTACAGGGGCTAATGCTGTCTTCAGAGTAATTTTTTCCACATCCAGAGAGAAATTCACACCTTGTAGAAATATTCCCAAACACTTGGTAGGAGGCTGTTTCTTAGATCTCTGCATTTTAAAATACCCAGTGATCTTGACCAGGTTTTGTAAAATCAGGTGTTTTGTAAAATCTAGGTTTCATTGTTTTGACATTTTTTTCTTAGCGTGTCTGTGCTCTTAAATGAATACTATCAGAAAAAATGCTCAGAGGGGAATGAGAAATATAATGGATCAGATCTTAAAATGAGGTAATTTAGCGCTACCACAATAGGCTAGTAGTTAAAATTCAGCTAATGACCAATTGAGGTTTGCTTCTGGCTGCCAAGTAGGCATTATTCCACCATAACAATGGTAGCGTAAGAAGTCACCATGTATGCACATGTGTTTCTTTCTCTCTCAAGAGCCGTGATCACATTAGCGGGACTGACTTGATCTAGAAAGGAGGCTTGGGTGAAAAGCCAATTGAATCCACTCTTCTATTCCTTATAAACGTACCAGTAGACTATGGTTCTACATTTCTGACAGACTTTGTAGCATTGAACTGTTGCCACATGCTAGTGTGTGGGCGTGCCTGTATGGTCCTTCAGCGCCCTTCAACACGTGAAAATACTATTGTAAAATAGAACTCATTTCTGTGAACCTATGCACCTTGTTCTTATTCCTTGCCTGAGAGATAAAAGGTAATTTTAAAATCCATTTAGCCAAGAAGGTAAGGAAGAAACCTTAATGCTCACTATTAAATAGGGATTAATATTTGCAGTCACACTAACTGCTCATGTGTGGCTTAGATTTACAAGATAATCAGCTAGTGTGGTTTTAAAGGCTTTAGCCTCTTCAGGATCAGAAGCATCATCTACGTGAGTTCAGTGAGCTGTTCCTCAGAAGTTATCAGCCTTTGAAAATATGAACTTTAAAATTTAACAACCAGAAGACAAATAAAAAAGTAAGTAGTGTTATTTTTAGCCTTCATGCTTGAGGAATATAAGATTACCCATTAAACAGAGATAAATTGAAATACAGATACTTCTGCAGGTAGAGCCTGAAGAAAATACCACATTTTATGGTCCTCAGGATCAACTGAGGGAGCTTGCAGCACAGGCTAGGTGTTGGATTATGTTGAACATGTTCCTTTCCTTAATTTCTAAAGGCACTGGTTTTCCTAGTCAGTTTCTAATTTTGTCAGATCCTTCAGGACATACAAACTAAGTAAGCTCTTGACCTTGCTCAGAACAACTTCCCAAGCCACAGAAACTTCCTTGATAAAAGGAGTTTATTCTGAAGGTTATTTGTGATTAGTTTGAATCAACACTTAAACTTTAAACACGTGTCCATGGAACATATGATTTACAAGAAGTATTTTTATTTCTAACCTGTAAAATATACGTGGTTGTTTAGTGTTATTCAGTCTCAGATGGCAAATTACCCACTAGAATATTTGCTGAGAGTGAAAATAAAAGGAGTCTAAAACCAGCTAGGTTTGTTTCTTTTATTTGTGGAAAAAAAATGAGGAATTTTTAAGCACTAAAATGAAAACTTTTGACACATTTTTGATCATTAGAAGGAAATGACTTGAAAATTATATTTTACCAGAGTATCACAGAATGCATCTATTATATTTCATCAGTTATATTTGTTTTCCATTTCTGCTACTGCATATGAAAAAGTAATAAATAGTGAAAGGATGCTTTAATAAAACTATAAACAAATTACTGGTTATATTTTTAAACTACCTTCATGTATATATTCAAGAAACTCAAATAAAGCTGAATTTGAAGACAGCTCTAGTATGGAAAAGAATTTATACATTACAAGTACGTAGCAGCAGTTACTAAAGGGATATATTCCTTGACAGACCAGGTGGTTCAATTGGCCACCGTATCATTGTCCTGGTGGCAAAGTGGATATATGTGGTCATTTGACTGGTGTCCTGTGGACAGCTATTATCATTCTGCCAATAAGAATACTGAAGATTAAAAACAATGTCTGAAAATACCACCAGTATCTTTCTGATTTTTACCCACGAGTTTTCTAAAGATTTTCTGCTGCCTACTCTAATATGCAAACAGCTGGCTTCTGAGCTTAATCTGTCACTTGCAGCATTTTGCAGGTTTTCCATCTAAACTAAGCGGCATTTGGGAACTAAGCAGTAGTCAAAGAGGTAGAAGGATCTGTGAGCAGGCATGGTGCCAATGGAAGACAAGGACATGAGCAGAGGCTGCCAAGAGACCATTACACGGTTAACAAGCATCTAGCTTTACTAGTGAAGACCAAAGTTCCAACAGGGAATATCTAGTTTGATGTCCGATTTCAAGTTCTGACAGTATACAGACAGTCAAAAACATATGTGCAAGCATGTAAAATTATGTGGAGTGTCACATCTTCATTTAAAATATTTTGATACATCTCTGTTCTCCATAGCACTGATATATCATTAACTAACAGTGACCTATGCTTAGGAATACAGTTTATTATAATCATTATTATTTTTTATTTATTATTATTTTATTAATTTTTATTAATTTTTTGTTTCTCTTCAGGCAAATCATGTCAGGAAACAGAAAGAATGAAGTCTGTGCTTTACCTATTTGCCACAGCATGACAACTAACTTCTCTGTATATCACTGACATGTATGGAATAGAGTGTACAACCTTATGGTATTGTGACTCACGGTTATTTGTGATAAATATTGGTGAGTGAGTTACTGGAAGAAAAAAAAATTAAACTGTCTTTTCCTCAAGGACACACATTTTGGCCCTTCAAAAAAAATCATGCTCTCAATCTCCTTGCTCTTTTTTATTTTACTGCAGGAGATTTATCAATTTTTCAGGGGTTTAATAGTATCAAGGGGAGTGGTCATTTCATTCTTACTTACGACCCTAAAATTAATCCACTTCCAATCCATCAATCAGTGGTCCCAGTTTCAGGCTGGGTGTTCTCATTGTAATGGGAAGAGTCTCATTTAAATTGATTGATAAACTGGGAAACTTTGATAAAATATGGTCTGCTTTTATTAATCTTTTGGCTTAATAATGAGCTGTCTGATTTCTTCTCTTTGTTCACCCACTTCTCCTTCCCCCAGCTGTCCTTGATATATACTGCATTATAATATGACTGTGGTTGAGGTTTTGTTTTCTTTTTTTAACACCGTCCTTTTTTTTTTTTTTTTATTTTTATGGTGGGCTTGAACATTTTTTCTCTTCAGTTTATGTACTGTCATTCTGCTGTCTTTTGGCTTCACCATGCAAAAATCATATGAATTACTGTAGGGAATCAGATCATTGATTCCCCTGTTCTGGTATCATCTCCTTGGCAGTGCCAGAAACACCAGAAGAATGTGTAAAAAACACCCCTTCCTGCAACAACCTTCGAAACGTGAGATTTATTCTTATTGTAACAAAATAACCTTTCTGCATTTTCGGTTTCTCCAGTACTTTGGTGTTTTCGTAATATGTATAAAGGTGTAATAGTTTATTTTAAATTCTCCTGAGATTTTGGTCTCAATAACAACTTGAGAGAATTAAAAAGTTACTGTATCACTATGTTCAAAATGAAGACTTTGCTGTTATACCAGTTTTTGCCTCTTCTTTTTATATTAGAATTCAAGAGAGTAAATATAAACATCTGATTAACTTCTTTATACCAAATGCTGGTTTTTATACTTGTAACATAGAGTTTCTTACCTTTGCCGCACTAAGAAGTCCTTTTCGCATTTTTACTTTTCCAGAAGTTTTTCTACTTCTGTAGCCTAGAGTTGTATAGTCCATGAATAGCTGGGCCTCTTCAGCTATTTTTGTTTATTAAAAGTAGGCATCATCTACTACCTTTTTTCCCCTATTCCTCCATACATCATTGGTCCTATCCCTGCAAGGTGCTGGCCATAGTGGAGTGCATTGTTTTCTGGTTGGTTTGTTCACTTGGAAAGTGTCTAGAGGAATGTCTAGTAAAGTACGACTGCCTACCTGCTCTTCCTTTGGCTTCAGGAAAGCCAAACAAATTATTTCCTCAGTCACATACATAGCTCACTGCTCAGGTCCATGCCATTTTCGGTTCCTTTTTGTATGCTTTTGCGCGCGTGTTTGTGTTCATGTCAAAAGGGGAATGAGGGCTCGACATAAAGCCTGGTTTCTTTGCAATTGAATTCCTCTTGCTGAAATGAATTTTACTGCCAGGAAACTTCAACCATTGGTCTAGATGAAATAATATAACGATTTATATAGTGAGATTATAATTTCTTACCTATGTCATACATAGCATTATATTTAGAATCATAGAATGGTTAGAGTTGGAAGGGACCTTAAAGATCATCTAGTTCCAACCCCCCTGCCATGGCCAGGGACATCTCCCACTAGACCAGGTGGTCTAGTTGC
>VZSZ01002641.1:0-102884 GCA_013398815.1 Ibidorhyncha struthersii
ATTATATTATATTATATTTTATGTGATATAAGACCTATAGAGGCAATAACCAAGTATATTCACCTGACAAGCAGAAAAACTATTATATTTCAAATGAAGTTTATCACTACTATTATCACTAGGTCATCCACCTCTATAAATAAACAACAAACAAAAACTTCATCAGTGTTATAGCTATGCCATCAGAGCCAATTGTTTTTCGCATTAGGAAGTCCTGTGTGATTGATTTTAAAAGGCAGTTAAAAAGAAAACCGATTTAGTCTACTGGATTAAAAACAAACAACAAGGCATTAACGGAATAATAGAACTGATGGATTAAAATGCACAGAGGAAAGACAGCAGTGAATTGCCTGGCATTTTTGAATAGCAAAAGCTAGAATAAAAAGAATTCAGTTTTCAATCAACAAAAAACTGCCAAAAAAGGCAGGAATCCAGAGTCCCTCAGATTTATGCTTTATCTGCCAATTAGCATTAACACGCCTGATCTAGGTGTCTCGCCAGCTTGTGGTATCATAAAAAAACAACAAACCTTGAATGTGTTATCACCACAGAATGTGTAATTACCTCAAGCACTGGCTGAAAATTAGAGAGTGATGAATTTTAAAATTTGTATATATTTATTGTGGAGATAAAGTTGTTAGAGTAGATATAATCTATGCTTGTGTTTAAAAACCTGTTTTAAATTATTTCACTGCCAGCAAACTGTGTATCGAAAGTAAACACTAGTTAAATGGTAATAGATTATGATACTGGAGCAACATAAAAAATTTGCTGGGCAACTGCCATTCATTGTCTGAAGAAAATGATCTTGAGTCACTGACAGCAGATAACTTAACCACGTGACTTGTCCATTGAAGGATGTAAAGCTAAACGTGTGTTTACATGATGGCAAGATGGGATCGTTTGCTAATGTCAACCTGATCTTTCAACCCTGTCACTCAGCAATCACAAGCAATAGCACATATAATATCTGCTGACTGATGTTACCATTATCAATGATAAATAACAATTAAACCTTAAATTATTCAAATGAAGAATTCACAAGGCCAGTTAAAAAAAAAAAAAAAAAAAAAAAACAGAAAGAATATGAACATCACCACAATCCAAAAAATTCTAACTTCTCTTACTTCTCAGATGACTCTTTTGAAGACTCTTTTGAAAATCTTATTTTCTCCTAAATAAACAAAGATTTGCCTATGCCAAGTGCTATCCAGCTGCAACTAAACATACTTGTACAAATGACCTGAGAGAAAAATAAGGCCTGCATTACACTTTGGCCCAAATTTGATAATAAATATTTTCCCTTCCATTTTTCAAATCTACTGCATATCAAATGCTGAGTAGTACTGTTTCAGTTTTATTCCCACTTGCCTTTAACTACCCGTCATCTTTCAAATGCCATGTATACCATAAGCCCTATAAACCGGAGCCATCTTTCATTACTTCTCTGCATAGCACTTAAAGCAGTGGAGTCTTTCTTTTCAGTTAAGACTCTATACCATTCCTACATAACTAAATAATGTTCCTGTAAATTTGCAGGTGGAATTTAGAAAAGTTCTTGAAAATCTTCTCCACTGTATTGATATGAAGTATGTACTCCTCAGTTCCCATTGTCATTTATTTTATTAATATAAATTTGAAAGAAGAGAAGAATTTCCTCTTCAAGCTGATGTTGCAGAATATTTTCCAGTTCCCCAGTGGGACGAAGCCAAGGCTCTTTGACACTATTCACCTAAAAAAAGAGAGAGACAACCATCTGGGGACAGGCAATAGCAACATGATTAGAGTATTTGCAGGACAAATCCAAGTCATCGATCTGAAGAAAAAAGAGTTTTGTCAGAAAACTTGCATTTCTGCAAAATGTTACTGTGTCGGGAAGGTGATTTTTTTGATATATAAACATAACAAGAGCCTATTTTGTTAGCAGAGTCCGAATCAATTCCAAAGGAGTATTCAAGGGAAGAAGTAGAAAGAAACTGGGAAGTTTAAATACTTTATACAGATAACACATTACCTTCAAAAAGGTAACTGCAACAAGTGTCCTTCAGGTCAGAGTTAATAAGCTGGAAAATGAAGCTTATTTCACGGCTATAGCAGCTGGAGATATTTGCCTGCTTCTCCCTCATCAATACTGCATCTAGCGGCAAGGTTAAAGAAAGCAAAAAACAGCAATGAAAATGCTCAGTGAAGGAGCAGAAACAAACAAAATTTATATATTCAATGATGTAGTGCAAATCCATAGGTACCACATGTACAACAGGGCCTTCTGTAATATGCTGGAAGAAATATCACACACAATATTGAGACTGGGATAAAAACAGTAGAGATGAAGGGAAAAAGGGCAGAGAAGTCCTGTTTCTTATGCCACCTTTTGTTTCTAGAGTTGTCTTGTTCACCTTGGTTTTGTTTCTTCAGAGGAAAGCAAGGTGGGCAATGCTGACAATTAGTTTGCAGAAGCAGGAATTGGTTGACCTAATTACTACAGGCAAATCAAGAGGGAAAACTTAGCACTTGAGCTGCAGACAAGCAGAAGGTGACAGATCAAAACAGCTCGTCTTGAGTCTGAGTAGTATCTAGTAGCTCTTGGGCTTGTTAGACTCCAAGCAGTGAGGGAAAAAAAGTGTGGTAGCACTGCAAGCAAAGCAGATGGAGCAGCATGCTGTTCTTTTCTTGTGTTTCTTTGCCTCTTCAGCTTTGGGTTGATTTGCTTGCAGGGTGAGCCTGCTTAGCTCAGGGAGGCAGGAAAAAAGCAGATCTCTCAGGAGTGCTGCAGGTCTGACCTGCTACTCAGGGCTGCCTTGCGACACCGACCTGCTTTCAACCCACTCCGCTTCAAGAGCTTTACTCGAGGAGCTCAAGTGAGAAACCCTGTTGCTGTAAGTCTCTCTGCAGAAAGATAATTCGCTTTCTGTACAGACTTGTAAGCACTTTCATTAAGTGCCTAAAGTTAGCTAGGGTGAATCTGGGCTCATAGTTAAAGAAATAATGGTTATCAGTGGTAATCTGGGACTGTGGCTTTTCTTTGTCTTTGCCACATCAAAGGTGTATCTTTCCATTAAGGAAGGTAATGCCAAAAAACCCATCCCAACAGAAGAAAGGCATCATACAGCTGAACCCCAGATCCGAGGTTATGGTTCCATCTTAGGTGTTGAAAAGTAAAAACTGCTCCGTGATTTGTTTCCTCTGGCATATAGCTATTTTGCCTAACATATGCGCTTTCTGCTGAAGGTGACCGCATGCGGAATACCTCCCAAAGAGTGAAGCCAGCCTGTCCTACCAGCCCTGAGGGCGCACCGCTCTGGGTGTCTTGCTGGTGCCATGAAGCCCATGGCACTAGTCACTTTTTCTCTACTGGTTGTTCTGTAGCTGTGAGTACCCACACTACCTCCCACACCTTTTTGGGTGCTATAAAAATATCCCATAACCATAAACCCAAATGTCAAAATTTTTTCCTAACAATTCATCCAAGACAGTTATGAATTTTTACAACAAAGCTCCAGAGATTAAACAAATGAATATCTGCTTAGCATTCTTGTGACTGCAGCCAGTAAATCTATTTCATCATTACGGTGTTACAAAAACAAATATCCTCTATGGTATTTGTAGTTGCCAAAAATAAACAGGGGAAGGGAATGATATACTGCTTCTGTGAGACTAACGCCTAAGCTGCGTGTGGGAAGATAGCCCAAACAGGATGTGCTGATAAAGACAGATATACCTGTGTGTACCAATAATTGGACCTCGATCTGCGTTTCCTCAAATACGCTGTATAGCCATAGCTCTTACATATTATACTTTCTCTTCTAATACCTCAGAAAATAACTTGGACAATCAACAGTTTGGTTCATCTTGAACTGTTATTAATTATTATTAAAAATAATTGGCAATTTAAAACTTTGAGAGCAAAGGCAAATGTAAAGATGTAAAGTAAGTGGAAAATGATATTAAACTGCAAATTAAAAAGAATGTTTGACCGATTGCATTACTTCTTTCCATATTATAATGCAAAAAAAATCTCAGTTTTTGTACTCCTAAAGCTGTGACAATTTCAGCTATGCTGTTCCAAAAGTTACTGATTTTTATCTATTGTTTCTAATCTGACCATTCTAAAACATAACACACAATACACCCAAATAAAAATCAATCATATGCTACTTTTCATAAAGCTTACTCACACATTTTCCTTCCTTCATACTTATTCATAAATATACATACACACCCTCATTTCTAGGGACAGCATGGCAGGTAACAAGTCCACCCTGACAGGGTCCTGCAGCTTCTCATCCTCAGGTTGCCCACATTGCAAAGAGCAGTTTAGGTGAAACATGTACAAGTTGGTTTGCTTTCCTAATTTCATTCTCGCTGTCCCTATCATCAATATACACCTTTTTTCTGCTTATGTATTCTGTCTTTGTAAACCAGTGGCCCACAAATCAACTGCATAACTAAAAATTTACATTTTTAAAGCAGAAGAAAATTATTTTAGGCATTAACAGGTAAATTATAGCAGACAGATACATTTCTCCATCAAATGTGGTTCTGTTTTTTTAAACGTAATGGACATAATTGACTTCAAGCACTAATAATAGTATTAAGTAGCCTCTGCTGCTTATCCTTGGCTGTTGCTGACCGCAGATTACATCTTTCTGCTCACTCCCTCTTCTCTGATGGGAAAGGGTCTTGCAAAAGAGTGGTAGGACGTGGCATGTAGAGAGTTAACGAGTTGAACCTAGAAGTAATGAAAATCTTGGTAACACAACAAAAAGTTAAATAACGAGGCAAAAAATAGGTGGTTGTTTGTTGTTTTTTTGTCTAGAGGGAAAATGTGCTGCAAGGATTAGATAAACTGCAGCTGCTGCAAATTCAGCTGAAAAGCAATAACTAAATGAAAGGTTCAGCTCCGTCCCAAAAAGGTAGCAGAAACTATTCCAGGACACACAAGTGGTAGTCTCCTAAACCTTCTGCCCTACAGGTTAATAATTTATAACCTCCTGGTTTTAGCTACTTTTGGAAAACACTGGATTTAAATACGAATTATTTTTTTTCCAGCATTGCACACAGCGAACCACCCAGTGCTATTCTTGGTCTTGTTCAGCATCTGAGGCCAGAGCCGCACTGCAGCCTTCTGCCAGCACCGCGACGACGCTGGTTGTGGGTGTGAAGAGCCGGGATCCCTGTCTGGCACTGCTGTGCCAGCCGCAGCCCTGACAAAACGGTACTCTTATTGGAATACCTTATTTCTCTTGCAAAGAATAATTGCCCTATAATGATACAGGGTTTGCTGGGAGACACTGAGTTCTTTGTTGGTTTTGCGTCCTGGAAGCATTCGCACAGCCACGGCCTTGGAGGGAAACACGGCAGCGGCGTTAATCAGGATATTCCTCTTCCCCATGGGCTGGGTTTGAATGCTCCTTCCCTGATGGAACCTTTATATGAAATATATGAGTAAAGTTTTAATTCCTGTGGTTATTAAAGATATTACACAGCCTTTCACAAGATGAAACATGCTCCTTGTCCTGATCAAATTCAGGGAGATGTAATTTATCTACCATCCTCTTTTGGTTGGATAAAATGTTCATCCCCTCCTGCCCACTTTTAAATGAGGCTGGTTTCCTCCTAATGATGATGGAGTCATACTTGTATATAATTTCACAACTCCAGTCATTCTTCAGGATGAAAAAAAACACATATACATAATTTCGAATCTCTCAGGTATGGTGAACTGTCTACTAATGTGATTTTATTTTGCCTACTTCCATGAATAAATCTTTCAGTACTGAGATATTTGGGGCAGAGGAAGTTACTTTTCTTAATTAAGCCATTTAGACTATATATAAATCTGTAGCTATCTGTAAAAACATGTCATTATATTCACAAAGAACAAACAGAAATCATAACAAGCAATTACTGTATTTACCAGCGAGGCACAAGGGCAATATAAACTGCAAAACAGCCACTCAAAGGCTACCATGGTTTGGCTCTCCCAAATTTTACAGGCTAGTCCCCAGAGAAGTACTCTGAGGGATAAAAAGCTTTTGTAAGAAAACAGCACACTTGGTGGTGGGCATAGTTAGGAGCAGAGTCTCCAGTGCTTTCTGTACCCACCCCCTACCCCCACCCCTCCCCCGTGACGGTCCTGCCGTTTTCTGTAGTCATTTCTTTCACAATTCCTCTGACTCTTTAGCACCCCTGCTGAAGGTTCCCACGCCAAATATAGCTTACAGGGGTGAGCCACCACTGTATCGCTTTACTGCAGTTATGTGTCAATGGCAACTGATACCATAATAATTGTCTTCATTTTAAATCCATTAAAAATCCTCTTGATCTTGTATTATTTCCAATGTATTACATAAATTGTAGGACTTGTGCAGAAACAACAACAATAAAAATAACTTCTGCTTGAATTAAATGCCTCAATTTGCCATTTCCCAAGCAGCAGAGCCCTCCATGCACTCTTCCCTTGGTAAGTAATGTTTCTCCCAGCAAACAAAATCTGAGTCTGTTTAGAATTATTTTTGACTAGCGATGATAAGTGATTATTACGGTGTAGCACTTATATCTTAAACAAGCAGTGGCTTACATTGTATGTGCAGCTATACAAGGACTGCATATAAAATATCCATGAAAATGGGCCTTTAATTGGCCTATGCTGTATGCCAGAATATTTAAACTGAAAAACAAGGCCAAATACTTCACAGTTTCCCTTGCAAATATCTTAAACAGCTTGCTTCAATGGGTTTGCTTCCCTGGGGAAGAGGAAAGGAGCACAGCTATAGGGGATAATGGCTGAACAACCTCAGTTTCACAGACACTTCATCTGTTCTGTAAGACTTGATGGAAAAGTTCAACCATGAAAGCGGAGAGGAGTGAAAATTAATTAGGGCAAAATAAAGCTTGCAGATATCCTCAACCGTAGGGAGAAGCCATCATTAAACAAGTGCAGACTGTTATCATACGAGCCCAGGTTTTGTAGCCTGTGACATGCCAGACCCAAATCCTGAAGCAAGGAGATCCCTCTGGTTCTCTGTCCTGGCTGCTCCCTGGCTCTGCAGCGGTCTGGGGTGGGCAGCTGGACCTCAAAGTGAAGACTGACACTTATACTGGGTTTATTATTAAAGTAAACAAATAATCCGGACTGAAGAATGAACCTCATATGTATATATATGGGAAGGGTGGAGAAGCTGAGCAGAAAGTGGAGTTTTTACCAGTGAGAGAATGATTTTGGCAGATGTGGATTTAAACTATATCAAACAACTGTGAAGTTGAGTTCACAGGCTTGGTTGCAAGGGAGCAGTAACAGAATGGTAGGTAGAGTTTTGTAATCGCCGTCATGAGGTTTAAGAGCTGGGAGGGAAGAGGAGGCAACAGGGAGTGGATTTCTGGGACGTCCTCAATGGGTGACATTCTCCTACTGCAGCACGTGCCAGAGCAAACCTCTGCTCCCGCTCACAGCTGAGGGCAAAATCCAAAGAAAACAGCAAGGCACCTAAAGTGCAACTTATGCAGAATTTAGATGCCTACGTAGAGGACAGCGAGCCAAAAAAAACTTCACCTAACTTGTTTAGACACCTGAGAGGCTGTAGGCGCTAAAGATTTTCTTTAAATGTCTACGGTCTGCTACTGTGTACGCCCAGAGGCAGCGTCGCCTTGGTTGAGTCGAGCTGCCTGAAAGCGATGCAGAGTCACAGCCTGGGTGTCCCTTGACTGCGGGTGCCATCCTACGACCACCTCCGCCAAAAGCTCAGCCCCTGCCGCCACAGCCTCGCTCCTACAGCCCGTGATGCTGGCATCCACCTGCCGCATCACGGTCCCCTGAGAGAGGGGCCACGGCTCTGGGTTTGCTGCCCGACCGGGCTCACACCCCAACATCCCACTCCCAGGAGCAGCTGCCTTAGGGTGGAGCTGGAAAGGGGGCTCCTGCTGCTGCTGGGGTCCACCCAGAAGCTTTGTGTTGCTTATGTCCAGCCAGAAATTTTGTGTTTCAGACACAGGGCCAGGAGAAGGCGAGAAGAAGGGAGTCTGATCCTGCTGCATAATTGAAAGGTTAATCAGCTGAAAAGGGGACACCCTTCCATCTCTGTCTCTAACACTGCCTGCGCTCTTAGTTCTGGAGAAGCACTGCACAAAAAAGAAGAAAAAATTAAACTCAGGTGTTCCACAACCTCTCTGTTTTCTGACCGCGGCCATATACAGAACAGAGATCTTCTATTCTTTATCTGTGGGTTTGGGGTGTTTTTATTAAAGTGGCCAAAACTACAATGTCTTTTTCCTGAATTCAGCAGAGCGGCGTGGTCTGGGAGCACGTCTCGTAGGATGCCCCTCGGGGGAGCAAGGCGGAGGAGCCCCTACTTTGTGAATTATAAATGGCCCCAAGCAGAAAGCAGTTACCTTCATGTTTAGCTCAGCCAAGAGGAAGGCACCTCAGGGCAAAAGCTGCAACAGAAATTAAGGAAGCTAAAGTAGTTTTCTGCGGCAACTTACAGTGTCTCCAGTTTCTCGGAAAGGTGAATAGGTTAGGTGGGCTGCTGTGGGTGGGACTGCACTCACAGTGAGGTGTAAACCCCAACACAAGTGCCAAATTATGCCTGACCTTGAAGTTATACAACCCAGTGTTTCTTGCATCTTGTCTATGGCCCGTTCCTTAAGATACAGACTTCGGAGGCAAGCGGAAAGTTTCTAGCATCTTAAAGGCATGACACAGCCTGTTGCTTCTCAGACCATTATGCTTTGGAAAATGTGAAGCAAGAAAAGTGAAGAAAGTTAAAAAAATTATCCAAGAAATGAAAAAAGAATTCCATACAGTCAAACATGTCCTGGCTCCACTGCCCAGCTACCACCTCATCCAGTGAGAAGGGGGATGCATGGGGCCAAACGATATGGAAATACAGGAGAAAATGTCTTTCTCCTGATGATTTTGTAATTATTATTAGAGACAGAAAAGCTGCCAGACTTCACATACTAGCTCTGAAAGCTCACAAATTAGGAAGCAGTTCTTCCTTATTGCATTACACAGGGTGACCACGTTGACTGACTCCCTTTCTCTGTCCAAAACTGCAACCGCTGCCTGGTTTGTGCATTAGGCGTCAGAGAAGCTCCAGTTTTCCCCATTGGCATCACAACAGAGGGTGGACTGTTCCCTGCCAGCCCAACACAGTGACTCTCCGCTGCTGGTAAACCACAACAAAGGTTTTGAGTCAAAAAAAAACCATCCCTTTGCCCTGAGTCTTTGCTAAATGCAGACTACGGACCTGCACGGAGAACGGCGCTGGAGCTCTCAATGGGAGATGTCTGCAACACAACAGAGGAACTGACGCATTTTTAGCACCATTTACTAGTACCTTATCTATAGTTTATTTACATACACACATATATACACAGACGTGTCTGGTAAGATCAGTTACCATAGAAATATGTAGTCAGGGTGGAAAAGACTACGCCCTAAAGTGGGCTGAACATGGCTGTTCAATTTTAAGGAATTGGCTATGCATGAAGTTATGGGAAAACGTACCTCACTCTTGGCTCAACTTGTGCTATGACTGAAGCTTTTACTGACATAGTCTAAGTTCAGATACATCACTGAGTTTCCACACAGGTCACTCCCTTGATCAGCTAATTGATTTTAGCTCTGTCTTTGGGTAATTATTTCTGAGAAAGCAGGCGCGGGATCAGGATGCAGGTATGGCAGAGGAGGCAGCTGCCTAAGGCCGCTGCTTGCCCGGTGGCTATGCTTCTCTACTAAACCACCCCCTGGCGCTACCTGCATGGTCTGCTTGCCCCAGAAGAAGGGAGCAGAGATGCTGGCCACTTCTCTCTTCCTCTCCTTCTCCCAGTTAGTAATGTTCCTTTCTTTCCTCAAGTCAGCAAAACTAATTTTCTTTCCTTCATCTGCTGTCAGAGGGAAAAGAAAAGGGAAAAGTTGTAGCTCAGTGGGCAGTGGCCAAGACAGGGTTGAAGGATGCAAAGGAAGAGAGGGGACGTGCACCTCAGGTTTGCTCTTTGACCACAATCTACCATTGGGTTGGAACCATCACCCCATTGCTGAGGGGCACAAGACCCTGGAGGACAGGTTACAGTCTTTTGCTGTGCAAACAGGACCTGATGTGGTCCTGTGCGCTCTGCTTGGGTGAAGGGAGGTCAGGGCATTAGTGGGGGAGGGAGAGATTATCCTAATTTGACTTTCATAATCTTCCATCACCGCTAAACTCACTGGCCTTTCTCAGCTTCTCAGGTCCCCACTGGATGCTTTACCTCTCACACCACTCTTTCATTCTCCCAGAATTATATTCTTGAGGCACAAAACTGAGTTTTGCCTTTGAGCTGACTTTGGCATGGGACTTTCAAAATCTCATCAGGTAAAAAAAAAAAAACACTTTTGGTCCTCTTCTTCTAATCTTATAAATCATCCTATGACTTGTATAATAATGACAGTGCCTACAGTTGCGGAAGGGACTGTTTGATTCCAAAAATGATGGCTGTAGTTATCAAATATTTTCACTTTCCTTCAGTGTTTAAGCATCCGTGAAAACTATTTATTGCCTCGCATATCCTTCTTAAAACCTTATCCTTTAATTGCTCTCTATAGAATTAAAACAAATGGCTGAGGATGCTCAATTTATTGTAATATAAACATGTATTTGAGCAGTATGTACATTATGATCCATTTTATTTCAATACTATCAGTACCAGCTATGTTTGGCTGTTAGTTTTACTCTGAAATATTTGCTTGATGTCAATGAGGTAAAGCGGATCTCATTTTGTAACCAAGCTATACCATCCCAAAACATGTTGATCATGCCCTACCATCACAACTATCCCCAATGACTAATGCGATGGCCAACCTTATGGTTCACCATCCTCTCTGTAGAAAAAAATAATGGCTGATTTTTTATCCATTTTATCCAGTTTTATCCATTAAAGAAAACAGACATCTACCGCCAGTTACTTTCCTTCTATGAAAGGATTATACCATTTTTTAACCTACTTCTTCAAACCATTATGTTACAGTAGACATTTGTTATCCGCTGTGGGAAGGCTTTCAATCTACTCCTCTCCTTGGTTTTCCAGTGAGTAGCCAGCTTTCCACTTTCTCTCTGGGCGGCCATCCAGCAGGATGTTCTCCCTCTGCCCACGGGCTTCTCAAACACATTTTTTGGGGCAAAGCGTTCCATATATCTCCCATTCTTCAGCACTGTGACCACTTAGCTGAGCCTATACTAACCAATTTTTTTAATTCAATTTGAAATTAGAACATGCGGGTATTACATGAGTTTTGATGTGTGGCCCAACTTAATTGATTGCCAATTACCTCAAGTTGGTTAACATACTTGTAAATGAAAGTCTAAACAGCCCATGAGTGCTCGTTCCATGAGGCAAATACTTGTGAGTTACCTCAGTGCACAACCGAAGGTAAACCACAAATGTCTGACTCCTGCAACACATCTTCTTGGAATGTTTAGATTAGCATTTACAATTGCAAATGTCTTCACCAACTCTACTAGCTAATTGGCAAACAACTAATAAACGCAAGTTACAACAGGAGAGCAAATTCTAGTCTAGACATATCTGTAGTAGGAGACTGAGGTCAGATTGTTTTCAAGTTTTGAATAAGCTCAGAAGAGTTTCCCTATTGCTGACATCAAAAAAAAGTATGTGTGTTGGTTTTAGTTTTTTTTATTTAAGAAACAAAGAAAGAAAAGAAATGGGAAAATGTACCAGGAAGCTCACAGCCTGTGCTTGCTGCCTGGGTTCCTGGGAGTTTCATTCTTGACAACCTCAGTACCCTTTTGAACGCAGCATGTTTGGGACGATGTGAAGGGCCACCCCTACAGTTACCTGGCTAGAAAGAATAGGACCAAGCTACGGCTGAGTGAAAGGGCAAAGCAACTGAGAACCTGGACTATCCTAATATTAACAGGGGCAGAGTTTCTGGAGACAGGCAGCCAGATATGAGCTGGAACCACCATAAGAACAGGCTCTGTCTAATAGCAAAACATGGTACTGGAGGAAGCAGAGAGGATGACTCAGGAGTGCAGCCCTTATAGAAAGGCCTTACCAAGGTTTAGTGGAAGGAGAGATGGACTTGCTGATTATCCCAAAAGGAACCCGAAAAGAAAGGTGATATTAATAAGTTAAAAGGACATCACAACATACCAGGCAACATACTAGCATCTTTGAATGGGTTCAGTATCTGGGAGACAATTTTTACAGTCAATTTTTTGTTATTTTGTTTTTATAAATGTTTCTTAATTTGTACATGTTGATCTGTTGTTAACCATAGCGCTAAGACTTTCTGACTCTGTGGAAGAGCTGAAGAAGCACAGTGGGCAGGAAATTAAAACTGCTATCTTTCCAGGTGCACTTCACTCCAGAATTGCAGTCCAGTTATGGGTAGAGATATAAGTAGAGATATAGACAGATACACAGTGGAAAAAACTAAGTGTTGTACATAAAACACAGCTCATGACAGGAGCTCTCCCAACCACTCCCTCTGTTTTTCCCATTGTTCCCTGCACAAGTCTACCCCAGCTCCAGCCCCACTGGTATCTTACAGATGTGACTTATCAGCAAAGTAAAAGCAGCCCATCAGGCCAACTGCTCTCTCCCACACTGGATGTGAGGTCTCTGCTCCCCTGGCAGCTCCCATCCAGTGGCTCCTTTCTCAGAATTACCTCTCATCTCACCGGCCCACTGGCTGGAGAGAGCTTGCAGCTACACATGCCCAGTCACCCCCAGCTGCTTTTGGGAATGGGAGCCCATTAAGTCCAGGAGCACAGGGATGTACAGGCATCCAGTCCAGCTGTTGGATGCCCACCTAACCAAGAGGAGTTCTGGAGGTGTGTGGTGGGTTGACCATGGCAGGTTGTCAGGTGCCCACCAAAGCCACTCTATCACTCCCCACCTCAGCTGGACAGCGGAAGGAAAATATAACGAAAGGCATGGGTCAAGATAAGGACTGGGAGATCACTCAGCAGTTACATTCAAGGGCAAAATAGACTCGACTTAGGGAAATTAGTATAATTTATTACCAGTCTAAATCAGAGAAAGGTAATAAGAAAGAAACCCAAATCTTAAAACATCTTCCCTCCACCCCTCCCTTCTTCCCCAGGTTAACTTCACTCCCCATTTCTCTACTTCCTCCCCACTAGCGGCACAGGGAATGGGGGTTCAGTCATGTCATCACATGTTGTCTCTGCCACTCCTTCCTCCTCAGGGGGAGGACTCCTCACACTCTTCCTCAGCTCCAGCATAAGGCCTGTCCCATGGGAGACAGTTCTCCAAGACCTTCTCCAGTGTGAGACCTTCGCACAGGCTGCAGCTCTTCACAAACTGCTCCAGCGTGGGTCCCTTCCGCAGGGTGCAGTCCTTCAGGAACAGACTGCTCCAGTGTGGATCCCCCATGGGGTCACACGTCCTGCCAGGAGCCTGCTCCAGCACAGGCTTCCCACGAGGTCACAGCCTCCTTTGCACACATTTGCCTGCTCCGGCGCAGGGTCCTCCACAGGCTGCAGGTGGATATCTGCTCCACTGTTAACCTACGTGGGCTGCACGGGGAGAGCCTGCCTCACCACGGTCTTCATCATGGGCTGCAGGGGAATCTCTGCTCTGGCACCTGGAGCACCTCCTCCCCCTCCTTCTCCACTGACCTTGGTGTCTGCAGAGTAGTTGCTGTCACATATTCTCTCTCCTCTCTCCGGCTGCAGTTGCTGTTATGCAGCAACTTTTCCCCTTCTTAAATATGTTGTCCCAGAGGCACTACCACTGTCACTGATGGGATCATCCTTGGCCAGCAGTGGGTCCATCTTGGAGCTGGCTGGCATTGGCTCTATCAGACATGGGGGAAGCTTCTAGCAGCTTCTCACAGAAGCCACCCCTGTAGCCCCCTGGCTACCAAAACCTTGCCACACAAACCCAATACAAGGTGCCATCTGAAATGTCACTTTTCCCTCTAATTCAGGTGTGCATCTACAACTGAGATAAATGTCTGTATGGAGCAAAGACTCCTTGCCCTCAGATCGTTGCCCACCAGCAGACACCAGGCCATCATGCTAGACACAGGCAGCCAACCTACTCTGTCCCTTTGAACCATGCAAGAAGTGGAGGCAGAACTTTATGCAGTAGCCAGGCACGTTCCTCACAACTCGGACACACAATTTCAGCTTCTTGCCTGCTGAAAGGATTTAAGCCATTATCTCCTTGCAGTATGCACTAGTACAGAGACTATATGGGGGTCAAAACTGAAAGGTAGAAGTTTGGGGGTGAAAGAGGAGAGGTAAGAGCAAGCTTGACCCCACTGTGTGGTGTTGGGGTAGCCCAGGACCAGAGCAGGGGACCAGAGCGCTGGTCACCACTCTGTGGTGTCTGCCTCTATTTTATCAGTGACTGTTTAATGATTGCATTGAGCACGATTAATGAAAGCGCAGTGCCGAGCTGCTCAGCTCTGTCAAGATTAGAGCAGTTCTTACCAACTGGGGAGCCATAAAGTCAATCCTGGTTCTTCAGTGCTTGGCAACAGGGTTTTCAGACTCAGTGTTTCAGAGTTAGACTCCTAAAATTTTGCCAATGTCCCCTTAAGGGTTTGGGAGGGAGCTGGTCCTTATCTTCTTATATTTCCCCCAACTCTCCTGATCATTCTCTGGAGGGCAGTTCATTTCTCTCTACAGAAGATACCACTTGAATAGCATTAGCAGACATGCTCTTGTCTCAGCATATATTCAAAGGGAACATAGCTCACTTGTGGGTTTTTGGTTGGTTTGTTTGTTCACTTGTTTTGGCTCAGATGTTCCAATGTTTTATGTGACTGATACTCAACTTTTTCTTCCTTACCCTATTCCTCTATCTTCTCTGACATTTCCACAACTGATTACTCACATGTAGGTATAAACCAGATAGTTCAGCAAAAATGCTTGTCATCATCTGTGTTAAACAACATAATGTCATATTATGAAAACCATTAGCTCTCTGACTAAAGTTATTTTGCACTGATCAAGTATCCTTATAAGTAAGTGTACATGAGACAGTACTTAGGTGACTGAAATAGTACCTTATTGGTGTCATTCTTTTACCGGGGTGTGATAATAGGAAAAGAGGGATCTGACAGTTTGTCACATTTTGCATTTCATTTGGCTTATACCGTTTGTGCTTGCAGTCCTAAACATCTTGTACGCAAATCAGATGTGGTGATAGCTCAGTCTCTGGGGATTGATTTCTCTGATATTAAGGCTGGGCTATTATTAGCTAAGTTTCTGAACGTCATTGCTGACAAGATACAGCAAGTACTTGCCTGCTGCATCACAACAGAGATCCCATCTCTCATCCCTTGTTCTTTCCTTTGATAATAGTCCCAGCCTTCGTGCTTCCACAGGTTATAATCTGAATCATTTCAGGCCTGAGATTTATGTTCATTTGACTCAATATTTTGTTCCTTAGGAAATGCTCCATGTTTCAACTCCTCCAGTCTTGCTGGGAGATGATGCGCACCTTACAAGGGTTTCTGAGTTTATGCAGAACATCATCAACACTGGTTCAGGACAGGAGCCCTGGCATGCTCAGTTCTGAGAGACCTCCACCACTGGCCAGATTTCCACGGTCTTCCTTCATAATAGAGGATTGCCTTTGGAAGCCCTCACTTGCAAACTATATCCTTTTCTTTCCTGTTTGAAAGACAAGTATAATAGCACTGTCCTGTATAATCTAACTCCCACCGGGAAGAATATAACATAATCATATCTGAAAATTATCTCAAGTCCTGATGAGAGCTTTTGAACATGAGGCACGCATTCAGCCATCATTTCAATTTCAGCCTTCATTACTCCAGTTTCTCAATGTCTCATGGCCTTTCATATCCTTGCTTTGTACCTCTGAAGAACAACACTACTTTTACACCTCATTTGCACCGGCACACAAAAGCACAGAGTAGGAAGTTCCACAGAGCAAAATGAATGAGTTGTTGTTATTTGCGATGGTACTCAATTGGCTAGGACAGGTAACAAGGGCAGTTTCTCTACAGGCTTAATATCTAGCGAACGGGCTCTCCAGAACCATTGGACATGACCCTGGGCATTAGGTTATGCTGTAATATTTTCACTACTGACACTAAGGCAGCGCAGTGGCAGAAGAACATCTGTGGTTATGACACTTCCCTATGACTGTGTAGGCCACAGCATTTTCAGAATATGTTAAACATTGCTTGCCGTGTTCTTTTTGCATGACCTAATTGACTTCTAAGTCTCTTTGTCAAGCCAGCTGGAATTAGGTGCCTGGTCCTTAAAAGTCTAAAGGTGTGTGAACTTTGGGAAGCCCAGGCAAGACACCCTAGAGTGAGTAAACAACACAAATGGTAAGCCTACATGGCGCAACTCACCAGGTTGACTAATAAATCAGTCCAGACATAGTCAAAGCGTTCTATCCAGGTGGACATAAGCTGAAACTCTCCTAACCTCCTGTAGGCTTCATTAGCTGATACCAGCCCCAGGACCCCAAACCAGCCTGAAGCAGCTCAAATGCCTGTGCTCTGTTCTTCCTCCCACAAGAGCAGGCAGCACCAGTGTCCTCCCATGCTGAGTCTTCCCAAGCACTGGCAGGACAAGGCAGGGCCCTGTCAAAATAGCTAAACTAGTTGTGGTATCAAAAGTGGAACAGCTACATTTGTAAGGCTAGTATCGGTACTGGTATGGCCTACATCCCTCCACTCACTAATGTCTAATGTTATGAAGATACTTACAGTTCCTAAACCATTTCAAGTCTTCTTGTTACTGTAGGGACCAATAAATACCTACATTAATGAAAAAATTAGGAATTGATTAAGTTAAGGATGCAATTCCGTTAAAACATATAGGTGTCAAAACCCAGAATTTGAGATACTCTTAACATGTACACTGGACCTCCAGTTGCTGATCCAGAACAAAGGCTGTGGGTCTGCTGTGGGACTCAGACATGACGGCTTCATACACACAGCTTGGATACCCTGGAGTCTTTCAAAGGGCATTACATTTAGACAGCTGAATCACCCTCCAGATGACCATGGCCAAGAAAGGAAAATGTGTGTAGCCATTCCAAGTCCCAGACTGATGCTCTTTTGGCTGGATCAGACCTCCCCAAAGGCTTGAGCATACCACCTCCCAAGCCTCTTAGCTTTCTGGATGATTCACGTCAGACCATAAGACTGGGAATGAACAACAGATCACGTGATGGAAACATTTCTGTATATGCAGTCATGGGCATGCCCTCACATGTATGCACTCATGAGTCGGGGGAGCGGCCCTGCCCCTGGCTTGTGCTGGAAGATGATACCTTTTCTGTAAGGACCCTGGGAGTTTTACCCTGGTTGTGATTGCAATGTCATGTTTCTTCTCCTCTTCCCACCCAAGAAGCAGGTCAGCAGATCAGGCCAACCCGCTGCACCTGCACTAGTTACAACCCAGGAGACCCTGGCATTGTCAGGAGTGTGAGAGACATCAGGCAGAGCAGGAGTGGGTCTCCGGTGTGACAGATAGGTCTGATCTCACCTACCTCACATAGGCTCATCTTCTTATGCACAAATACTTAAACACTGAGAATCTGAGATTAAAGGTGCAATTTACTAGCAGAAATGTCATTGTAAACCTAAACTTTTTGATTACTTTTTCCTACTCATAGAAAAAACATTTGCTTCCAAAAATGGCTTTTAGTTGCAAGTCAAGGAGCCCAGCTGCAGTCCTGAGCCCAGAGATCCCACTGCGTTCTTGTCCAGCAAGAACCTGAGAGCCCTTCCCTTCTAAAAGTCACGATGCAGATTTATAGAAACTAATCATTTAATTAGCAAACCGAAGGTTGATATGGCAACATGGTAACAGGAATGGCAGTTGTTGTCCATATCCCTCTTTCCCTTGCCATGCTGTTAATTTCTGTAGGCATTATGAATAAGCTCCATAAAAGAAAAACAGGCACGGTTGTGATACAAACATTTTCCCTTTGAAGCTGTCCATCACTCTTCTCCTCTTGGTACTGCAGGATGGAGAATAATTTATACCCTGTATTTACATAGCAATATACTTTATCAGTATCACTTATGAAAATATAAAGTGACTGTGCTGATTCATACTGTGCATTTTAGTAGTAACACGGCGATAGAAGTTGCTAGATTGTCAAGCTGTCTTCAAGAAGAAAATGTCACTTTGGCTGATCGCTTAGCTGCTAAAACAAGTATCAGTTTGAAAGTTGTCATGCCAACATGGAATAGGAGCCTGGCATCCATAGATGGTACTTATGTTTGATAACATTCATTTCAGCTACAGTACCTCCCTGCATGGGGGAAGCGATCTCATTAACATTGACTTTGACTTTCTCCACCAAATGAATGAATACTCATTCTTTAAGGACGAAATTCACATTACCCTAAGCAGAGACCAAGTAAACAGATTTCCTGTGAGTGACTGTAGAAGACAAAAAAGGTGCAATTTTCTTTGCTTTCCTCCCTGCTCCTGACCATAATCTGTATTTAAACACCTTTAGTTTCTGTGCATTACTGCACTGGTGATCACTTCACAGCGGAAAATTAGGGAGCTTTTTGAGAGTATTTTACAATACATATCCATACTTGGTAGTCTTTCGCACTTCAAGAACTTAGTGATACAAGAGAGACATGAAGGAATGGCATCTTCTATACACTTTTGTGAATTAAAAGCTTAATGCTAAGGAGTCATGTGGCTTGACAACCCTTGTCATATTTAATGGGAGCTATGAGGGTGTAGCAGGCCACACACCGTGTGGACTGGGAAGGACAAGAATGTTGTGTTTTGACAAGGCAGCTCCCCCAGAACTTAGCTCAAAGCCTACTGAGAAGCCAAATGGGAACTTTTATTTCCCTTGAACACTCTCCCCCAGTAAATGTGTACCTCTCTGAAGTACTGCTAGTCAGAAGTCTGGGGGCAAAACAAAGTTTTGCCAAAAATAGTGATTTGCGGAACCCGAATGATCTCAAAGTTTCAGAAGATCAAAGGCAGACTTGAGGTCACCTGGGAGCCAGTCTGTCGAAAAGGCAGAACTCCATCAGACAAGCAATGCCAGCTCTGGGAATCCACAACTGTAAGACCTATGCCTCTGAGGCAACCAGCCATGCCAGGCTTTCCAAAGACTTGTGGAGTTGTAAAACCCCTCAAAAGCTCAGTTCCAACTTGTTCCCATATAGCATCTACCAAAGGAGAGCTTAGAGCCTAAAAGCCCTGATACAGGTTCTCAGGGACCATTATTCCAAGATAATTATGCCATGCTGGCACCAGAAACTCTGTTTTCTTCCAGTGTTTATGTGGTAAGTCTTTGGTGTGGAGCAGAACCTAGAAACGTCAGGCCTCTGCAAGGACTCATCCTTTAGATGATCTTGCAAGAGACATTGGAGTACATCTGCTGAGCACTTGGACCTCAGACACTACCCAAAACACATCCCTGACAGAACCCTATGATTAAATCGTTTCCTGTTGTGGGTCTGGGCCGGGGGACAAAGACTCTGATGCTTCCAGGACAAGGCACTATGACTCCAGAGGCATCAGCTGGGGCTCCCAGGCTTGATGCTGCTGAGCCAAGAGCCTGCCAAGTTATCCTCTTCCTCAGCCCACATGCAAATATCTCAGCCTGCAAAGCTCCTTCTGGTGCAGGTCAGGGATCGCAGCACACAGGCAGCATACATAACACACACACAGAGCCCAGGGAGCTAAGTCAGTGCATAATGAGTTCAATTCACACATACATAAGAGACACAATCAGCAGCCTTTTGAAAACAACAGGCTAATTACACTGAAGAAACAGAGGAGATTATAGAACAGGAAAGGAACTAAGAAAAAACCACTGTACATACAAAATGAAACCACACTTCCAAATAATATTTAACCATCCGAACCTCTTTCTAAAATAAATCTTTCCAGCTCTTGCAGAGACTAAGATCACACTGGGTGTCTTTCCAAGTTTTTGGGGAATTTCCAGTGCCTACCCTTTATTCTTTTAGATTAAGTTCAACTCAGGACTCGAGAGCATGTGGGCTAAAACCTGGGAGACGCTGGGCACTTGCATCTCTTTCTGAATAGCCTTTTATCAGCCTATTTAGGTTATCCCAGTTTAACCCTATAGTCCCTTCCAGCAATTCAATGACTCAGATTAACTAGACACTTGGCCAGTGTCGAGCTCCAGGCTGAAGGTTGGAGAGAGGCTAGTCCCCAGACAAATGATGCATGGAATTTGTATCTGTGGGTTGCCATGCCAACGCCGAGCACGAATTGCTCAAGATTCAGCAGGACTTGGCAGGGACCTTTTTGCTTCCCAGAGACCCACTGACAGGTAATATTACTGAGTTTCTGTTTTATTATGTGAAGTCCCATTGAAATGCTCAGTACAAGCATCTAATTCATTTCCATGCGACTTTGCATAGCAAAAAAGAGAAAGCGGGAGGGAGCGGCAGGGTAGTGAGGGATCCTCCTGTTCCCAGCACAGTGTGGGATTCTCTTGCTGTGTGGGGCAGTTTTATCTTTCCTGTGCGCCTGCAGCACAGTACTGCTCTGAATAGGCTCAGGCACTCAAAGGCATCCGAGAATATTTCATAGCTGGTAGTTGCTGACGGTATATTCCCAGAGTGCGTGCTGCCTGAGAGCCTGGGATACTAAGCCACGATATGGAGGGTGAATACAAAAATAAAAGAAAACACCAGAAGGGCAGCAGTGGGTTGGATGTGGGCGTGCTCAGCTTCTCCTCCACACAGGCACAAAATCGGCACGCAGGACCAAGCAGCACCAGCCCCAGAGCTCGATCCAAAACTCACGCGGGGAGACAGAAAGGCCCCTGGAGAGATTGGTAGCCTTTGGCTCAGCTCAAACAGTCAGATTCACTCCTCCCACGGGGAACATTTAAAGCGTCCGGTATCCACGTCCTTGATGGAGCCGGCTGAACAAACTGTTATGAATAAATTATGCAAATAGCTTAGCACCCTGCCTTCTGCTCACAAATCATTTAGGAACCCCTCTTCTCCTCCATCAGCCTAACTGTTCTTGAGGAATTTATGCCAAAGAGTTTCTGTGTCAAATTTCTGCCTTTAGGCTGTTTCCAAACTGCACGGCTTCCCTCCGCCCCTTCCCCCATCGCTGCTTGTTATTCAGTGGGTGTAAGGTTCTCCCAAGTCACATGAGACACTGTTTCCTCCTCTCTAACTTTCCTGGCTGGGAAATAATAAATGGCTAAATGGCAGAGACACATTCTCATGTGATGCTTAGAGATAAATCATTGTGCTAAACCCCACGCTTTGTTTAGGGAGCCCGGGTATTTCAGATGGGGCTTGGGATTCCACTACATGGCACAGCGCCTAACAGTTAAGGGCTCCAACGCTCGGGTGTTGCAACACCTAGGTCCTTTTGTTGACTTAGTGCCTGTATCTTTGCCCAGAGCAGAATACATTGGATAAGATAAAAACAATCCAAATAAACAACGAAGCATTGGCATCATCCACTGGAATAAAGAGCAAAACAAGACAACTTTGCCTACTGAGCTGGGTGTTATGGCTCCTGGCTCACATTTTTTAACCGTGTACAAGAGCAAAGTCTGTCTTTTCAAGCCAAAATGAGGGCACTTACTGTTACACATCACTTTAGCCTTATCTAACTGCAGGCTGCCGCTGGAAGAAGGAATGCAGTGCATTTGTCTCCATCTGGCTTCAGGTTTCTGCCCTCTTCTTCACACTGAACCTAATGCCCGCAGAGGTACTGGGGGAGCTGACCAGTCTCCCTGGCCCAGGTTTCTGTGGGTTGCCATTTGGCTGCATCACTGAGGTGCACTGACTCTGCCCCTCTGCAACCTTGAAACACAAGACCAGCCAGGGTTGGTGGGACCAGGGGTGGTGGCCTGAGAGGACAGCGGGACTGAGGAGGGTAAGGGCAAGACTCGCTCACTCTATGGGTGTAGGGAGACGCACTGCCTAAACCACGACACCTGGACACCCACAGGTAGGTGGCAAACTTCAGCTACCACCCCTTTCATGATCACACAGAGTCTTTAAAGGTTGCCTGCTATCTCTGCGGTGCAGCAGGAAAGGGCAGGAGACACAGACCT
Source organism: Ibidorhyncha struthersii (assembly GCA_013398815.1). NCBI lineage: Eukaryota > Metazoa > Chordata > Aves > Charadriiformes > Charadriidae > Ibidorhyncha > Ibidorhyncha struthersii. The sequence continues at coordinate 22,063 of VZSZ01002641.1, forward strand.
CACCAGTCCCTACAGCTCCCCAGCCCCACCAGGACGCCAGCCTACGGGGCCAGGACCGGGGAGGTGATTAGGATGACTCCTGCCAATGCTGACACCAGTTTCGTCTCCCCTTCCTCTGGATAAGGCAGAGCCAGGAGAGAGAGGTGTAGGGGTCACCCTGTGTCCATGGCCATCCTTTGCCAGCAATGGCTTTTTGAATGCAAGAAAGTGGGAGTTTACCAAAACAAGTGAATGTACTTAGACTGACCATATGTTTCACTTACATACTGATTTATGCATCAACAAGTTTAATATCACACACTGCATCTTCATAGTTGGCATTCATGACAAGTACAGAGATTGTTTATGGTAAATACGTACCAACCTGAACTCAGATTTTTTTAAAAAAGCAACGCATTACCATAGAAACAAAGAAAATGGGGATAATCCATCAATCTGTCCAAGGCAAGACCAGCTCTACCTGCAGCATTCCTGGCACCAGTCTGGTCTTAATGGTCCCCATCAGAGGGATGCCACTCCTTCTGAAATAATCTATTCCAGAGAAAAGGCTTTCCCTAAAAGCCGACTCAAATCTTTGTTAAGCTTATAACTTACTGTATTATCCACAATGAATAGAGACAGAAAGGTTTATTACCACCTCATTGAAGCAGCATTTTATTTATTCGAAGCCTGGCAGGCACAATTCTCACCAGCCTTCTCTGCACAGATTAAGCAGACACATTTCTTGACACCTGCCCCTGCAGAGCATGTTTTCTAGACCTCTGACCAGGCTCATTTCTCTCCCCTGGACTTTCTGTAATCTTTCTTGAAGTGTGGTACCCAAAACTGGAATCGGCTCCCTACTGGAGACTTTACCAATGGAAGGATTACCTCATGTGTCTTTTGTACAACTCTGCTGTTTATATATCCCAGAATAATATTTGCTTCTTTCACAACAGGATGCCATTACTGACTCATGCTGAGCTCATGATCCTCTACAATTCCCAGATCTTTGCTACCTCTACTCTCATTTCCCATCAAGTATTCAGGGAGGCATTTAGCCCTATCTACATGCCAGTTTATATTCAGTGTTATCCTGTTTCTTTTAGAGCATTTCTCCAATTTCTCCTGCCTGTCCTCCCAGACACTTGCAGTTCGTCAGTGCTTAGAGTCATACGCAGATTTAAAATACATGTTCTCTTAGTCCATCAGTTCATTCACCGTAATGATAACAGTGGGTCTGGACCCCATGACAGTCTCTTATGGAGGCTTACCTGGTAAATCCTTCCAGTGCACCACTGAAATGCTGGCAGCAGGTTCTTGGCTGTCGTTTGCCAAGAAATACTGTGGGTGTTTTGCAGCAGCCTTGTCAAGAATCAGTGGTCCCGAAGCCATGACTTCTGGGCAGCAGAGTGCTCATGAGAGTTTCAAACCAAAGCTGACATGGAAAGCAATGCAGCATGTTTTTCAGTATTGTTCATTGAGCCCGGCAAAGTTAGAGGCCCATGATTCAGACCACAATTCCCTGAGTGCTTATGAAAATGCCATTTGAGGCGGTGTCAAAAACCTTACTAAATTCTTGCCTATCCACATGACTTGTTACCCTGTCATAGGAAAAACAAACAAACAAACAGGCTCGTTTGATATGATCTGGTCTTGACAAATCACATTGATAACTACTTATCGTTCTGCTCTCTTGCACATCATTCGATCCCTTGTCCAAGGATCTTTCTGGGAAATGAAAGTCAGGTCAGCTGGGACTCTGTGTCCTCTTTTTTTCTTTTTTTAATAGGCACTCTGTCAGCCTTTTTCTAGCCCAGCATCATCCAAATTCTCAAAGATAATTACCATGGCCTTCAGGATTGTTCAGCCAGTTCCCTAAGTAACCTGGGGTGAATTACAGGCCTGACTGATCTGAGAAAATCTAATTTATCTAAGCAGTTTCTAAACATTTCTTTCCCTATTCTTGCCTGAGTTCTTACCCTTTTGTGGCTGGTGTTAACTGTGTCAGCCATCTGATTACAGTCAGGCTTTTTAATGAAGACTGAAGCAATAAAAGGCATTAAACACTTTGGCCTTCTTGGCATGTTTTGTTATTAGCTTTCCTGTCCCATTTATTAGCTGGCCAATGCTTTCTCTGGTCCTCCTCTTACTGCCAAGGAAGTTATACAGTGTTTTCATGTTACCCTTTATATCTCTTTATCTTATTTTGTGTGTTGGCCTTTCTCATTTTGTCTACATACTTGTGCTATTCTTTTATACTCACCCCTTGTTTCTTGACCTGGATTTCACTTTCTGTCTATTTCTTTTTCAGTTTTACAGCTGCTACAGAATTACTGACTTAGTCAGACTGGTCTGTTACTAGAAATTGTATCTTTTCCTTCCACTGTGTGAATTCAGAGGATAGACTTACTTTCTTTAACAAATACCGATTCTTCTGTTCCATTCAAGAACTACAGACATTTTTCTCTTGATCCTCTTTTTTCATATCTATCAATTCAATAAGTGTGTTCAGACTTGCTTAGCACTTTTTCTCTGATTAGTTCTCCCCTAAAAGATGCTATTGTCTAAAAGAAAAATGGTATAAATTTGGGTCATCTTTGAATAAGCATTGGCATATGACTTTTCAGGAATCCAAGTGACATGAGCACAGTCTTGCCTTCGGTCTTGAACTAGTAATACATAAGATTCATTGACAAAAGGATGGCCAAAAAAAAGGTGGTTCGGGGAACTTCAATAACAGTGCAAATGAAACAGTTAATGATCTTATTAGATCTAAATGCTGGACCAAGGTTAGATATGCCTGATGGATTTGCTAATGATAATGATTTGGCTGACACATATACACGGGACCCTAATGAAGATCTATTGCTCTCTGGTTTTCCCAGTTTTATGTAGTGAGGTTAAGAAAGCATTACTTCAAATGAGTTTGAATAAAAGTGCAGTGGCAAGCAACCTTGACCACAAACTATTTAAAATAATTGCTTCATCCACAGTAAAATTAGTAGCTGATTTATGTCACTTGTCTTTCTTCATTGCAAAATGCTGTAGCATCACTGTAAATTGTGACATTTTCCAGTGAGGTGTCATAAAAGCAAATGCCTTCTGTTCCTCAGCTATCAAAAAGCTTGGTGCAGACCCTGGTTTCTACTTTATCAATAGAGTTTTGATTTATCAGAGTGAAGACTTGAAAGCTTTCTGCCACTCTACCTGCGGAAAAAACATAAGAGGGAACTCCTCATCTGTTTCGGAAATTTAGACATTGATTTTGGCTGTCTGGGACAGACCAGTTGCATGTGATGTTCACAGGCAGCACCTTATTACATTCCTTAGACAGCTCTGTCACCTGAAATGGGTGCTTCCAGTGAGCAAGTCAAATCTTGAGTAGGTTGAATCTCTGAGGGTGACAAGAGAGGCAAAGGCTCCTAGCTTGCCTAAAGCAACTCCATCAGTGGTCTATAGCAGGCCCTTCCTGGAGGCTGGAGTTGCAGCTGTGTTGCATTGTGAAAACCAGCCCTATGCACTGGGATCATCCGGGCTTGGAGAAACTGATGGTGACTGGATAAACACCACCCTTGAGAACTGGGATCCACAGTGTAACTGGTATGTCTGTAAAAGTCAGCAGCAAAGATGTACTGGATTCACCCTTGCGCTGTTGAACATAAATAAAGGAGATGGCTGAAAGGGGTAAAGGAGGAGTGGTGGAGTGACTCACCTGAGATGAAGCACATGGTCAGGTGTCACAGGGAGGAGATGCAGGTACCTGGGTCTCAGTTTCCAGGGCCACACTGGTTTCCCTACCATGTCGCAGTGCCTGGGATGTGGCATGTAAGTCTAACATAGATGGTAGACCTTTTCCTGTGTATTTATCCAAAAATATTTAGAGCCGTGTGCTCAAAGATAATGACTGTTTGATATAACCTGTAACAAATGCCATCATTGCTCGAGGCTTTTTAAACTTTGAAAAATAATAAGTTACATTTTTTCCCCTGTTGAAAAAGAAGGCTAAGATATAATAGCTATGGAATAACAGACAGAATTATTTCTGTTCAGTTGGCTGTGGGTTGTTCGCATGTATATATTTGTGTTTGTGTGGGTCTGGGTGTGTGTTTGTGTGTATGTGCCCGTATGTTGTTAGTTTTCAATTCCTTATCTTCATAACAAATGACAATGAAAGCTTGTCAAGTTGGTCTATGCATGCTGCATAACTAATGGGAAAGATGATTTCCTTATTCAAGCTAAATAACAACACCTCTCACACTTTGTTAACATTGACAGGAAAGTAAGAGTCCTCACATCACCTTACTAGTGAAGAGTCAGCAACATTTGTGGTGTTTAGTATTAATCTAAAGAGATATTAGACTACTCTAATGCTTAATTCTCACTTTGTATTAAAATAAACATCTATTTTTGTTCAGCATCGTAATAGAGAGACACAGTGGGGGGTTATTCCAGCAGACAGGAATTAGCTTTCTCTCCAAGTTTGGTGGCTGCGATGAGGCCACAGTCCTGCAGTCTCACCCTTAAGCCCAGGGAACCAACAGGCATCCACCCCACTACATCTGGCTACCACATTGGCAGAGGCTGCACGAGCCAGCTCAGAAACAGAGCTGATTCTGCCCAGGAAATCAAACCCATCCACACCTCATTGCACAACTGAATAGTGTGTTATTCATTGCGTACAGAAATATTACCCACTAACATCCTGAACCTCCATGATGCCACACGGGGAACGAGTGGTGCTGAGAGGCTACTCAGTTCCCACCAAGGTGAATGGGAGCAGAGAATATCCAGCACATCCTAGGAAGACATCCAACGCCTTCAAGATTTTATCTGAAGCTTGATGTGCACTAGAAATTCTTGTTGACAGAGTGCACTGCGGGCGGACACAAACTTGCTCTGCTGGTATTTGGAGCCAAGAAAGCTGTGTGACCACGCTAGCATGGATCCAGCCAGCGCTAGTAAGCCCTGCAGAGAAGCCAGGTGAGTTACTTCAGGCTTCGCAACCTGCTACCACTATCACCTGCTTTTTCTTCAGCTCAAAGGACAGGCATCAGGGCGCTCCAGTCTGCAGGGAGCTCCAGAGCAACAGCAAGAGCAAGCTCATGTCAGCAGGCTTCATTTTTCTTCCAGGCTCTGTATGCGAGGACATACTTTTAGCTTACAAGAAACAGAAACACGCACTAAAACCTTGTTCCTGCCTGGAGTCAGCAAGAAATGCCAGTCTTTACACCCTCTGGGATTAGGGATTGCGCAAATCCTACTGCTACAGACACAAACCTCTTCATACACTTGCGCTATCCACACGTGAGTTGTTGGAGGACAAACTATCAAAGCCTGTATGTACCTAGGGTCACCAGCGTTTTAAGGCATTGTGAGCTGCTTCTGCTCCATTTTAGCTACAATAGTTCTCAGCAAATATCTTCCTCACCACCACCCCACCCCCCACCCCAGTTCTGTGCACTGGGTGCTGTAGCCACAATTTCAAAGCCTGCTCACTGAGATTAAATCGATCACTGGCTCCAGTTCCCCTGTAGCTTTTTAAAATCACATTTTGTGTTGGAAATATTTCTTTTTCTGTCAGGCTGCATATGTGAACAGGTACATTTAGCTTACCACAAAGAGACAATGCACTAAACCTTTGTTGCTGTCTGGAGTCAGCAAAAAGCGTCATTTTTCACCCTCAACATTTAGGGATTGGGTGAATCCCACTCACCTGGACCTGCAGGAATAGAGATCCTCATTAGAAAACAGGTCTTCAGAAGCATGGTCTTCAGAAGCAAGGTGAAACCAGGTTCGGGTCAGGAGCAGGTATTTCTATCGGAGTTAAGCCAGGGAGATTTAGTAACATGAGATAAGTAAATCCATCGCAGTCATGGAATCCTAGAATGGTTTAGGTTGGAAGGGACCTTGAAGATCATCGAGTTCCAACCCACCTGCCATAGGCAGGGACACCTCCCAGTAGACCAGGTTGCTCAAAGCAGTCGTGTGTCCTTATCACAAGAAGTCCCTCCTGACTGTGACCACCCCAAGGAAGCCTCTAGGCTCTGAAGAAGAGAGAGCACCCTTCTGGGGTAAAAAAAAAAATTACAATACAGAAAGCAGAAGGGTCAAAGCCATGACTGCAGTCAAGACCAGTGAGTGGAGAGCAATGGGGAAAAGGAAGACAAAAAGTCTATTTTTCTTTCCCTCATATCATTAGATTTCCCTCATTCAGCAATGTCACAAAACGATTTATTTGAAAGTGGAGTCCCTTCTTACATATATGGTGTGAAGTCCCTGCTAACACCTTCTAAAAAATCTGCATCAAGTGTGTGCCTCCAAGTATCTTCCTCCCTGAATCACATTATCACTTGTCAGCCATTGCCCGCAGTCTGTCGGTGCCTGTGTTGCACCACTGAGGTACTCAGGAATATTTCAAGGGGGAAAAGTAAAGCATGTGTCCTGACAGTTGCTCATACCTACATACACATACACACATATACTCTAGGAACTCCATCGCCTCAAGCTTCTCCAATATTTCCTTCCTGTTTTTCAGAGCCCCAGCTCTCCCCAAGAAGCAAGGTCCTGGGACTGTTGTGAGACTTCCTGACCTCAGCTCGTTTCCACAAAGTGGCAACCGTCAATGGAGTCAGTATTTCCACAGCAGAGCAACACTAACTTCTGGGCTAACAAATCTGGTCCCATGTTTGTGGCAGTGGTGTCTGTTTCCAGAGAAGTTACTTTCATAATTCCAGAGTTTTTCATCCGTGTATCATAATAGATATGTCTCCATTGCAGGGCAGATGTTTTTCCCACTTTGTGTCACAATCCTAATTATCCAGACCAACAGACCTGCTGGGGCACAGCACATTTCCTTCCTTTCTCAGACACATGGGTTACTCTCTGATAGAGGGATGGTGCCTTGCAAGACCGCATTGCAACATGCATGCCACCAGGGTGCAACCAGAGGGTGCAGCTGCACCCGGACCTGGGAGTTCAGATGTACTCTGAACTGTTCCATGCTATTTCCGTGAGCCTAGGAGCAATGGCAACTGGAGATGTCTCAGTCACATCCAGTTCTGCACACTAAAGAGACAGACAAGTGGAGAAAATTGCACAATGGCAGCGTTGTCCCGAAGCACCCACAAACCCCCCATGCAACAGTACCTCCCATAAAGCAATATTCTATATCCCACTGTATTGCATCTGATGTTGACATGATAGTCCCTGGGATATGTACATGTATTGTAGTCCTTCTTCAGTTAATTTACCCATGATGAAGAGCCACAGTGTTGACATATATGTATCCTGACAACTCAGTGCTAATGGCAATGACAATTTTTTTGACAAAATAGTGAAACATAAATGCATTTGAGTTATCCAAGTCCTTACCTCTCACTGTCTTGAACCTTTGGGATGGCCGGGTGCATCTTTCTGGATTTCTTTAAGCTGAGAGGGAAGAGCTTCCCAGCCTTTTCTGTATTAGTTCAATCCTAGAGCCAGATGTAGTCTAGCTTGGACCGCGCTCTGCCCCAAGGCTGTCCCATTTAAACCGCTAGAAATGTCCAGCCGCCATCTACCAGGAGGGTATTGCCAGAGTACGGCATGCACAAGCCACACGTCCTGCATATGGGGCAGCAGGAGCGAGCGGTGGGGAAGGTATGTCTGGAAACTAGGAGGGGTGTCTATATGGCACAACACGGCGCTGAGCAGACAGCAGAACGAGCTCCTGCTCTTACAAACTTAAACAAATACCAGCAGTGGATAGCTTCAGAGAGCAATCGCTTATTCTTTTGAAAGTACCCTACCAACTTGTTTTAATTGTAAAGAAATAATCGGAGGGAACGAGTTTCAGAGAGTTAGCCTATTAATCATTTATTGTGTTATTTTTATACGGTATTGTGCTGCTGCTATGATATGTTAAATATTGCAGCTTGATGTGTGGTCTCCAGGCCCAAGGAGTCCTATAAATTAGACGGATTTTTCTAAAGTTCTCTCAGTGAGAAAAGTTCCAGAAAAAGTGAGAATAGCTCCATATTGTTCTATCTCCTTAGATGCAAAACAACCCCAGTTGACTGTGTATTATCCTAACTACACAATATTCTCATGGGAATTGTATCCAAAAGAATCCTTTTTTTTTTTTTTAATGGGGTTTTGAACAGGAGAACTAATTGCTATTGCGAGGTACAGCATCAAAATAAAAGGAAATTTTCTCAGGCCATTGTAAAGAGCTTTTAAGCCAGAGCAAAAATTAACTTTGTCTTTCCCAGAGTGAGATCTGAGAAAGGCAAGCAATGTTCCTGGCTTCAACCTTCTTTATTAATGAGTTGGAGTCAATGTCAGATTCTTTTTCCTATGAAGCATATAAGGGGGTAATCCTTCATTCACCCAAATGGGTCAGAAGGAGTGCTCCAAATTCGTGTGCACTCCAGACATGTCATCGGAGGGACCTCAAGCCCTGACCCTGCTCTTACAAAGCTTTTAAAAGTCTGACCTGCTGTATAGGTATCCATCTCCAGCCAAAGTCACAAAAGATCAGGTTTCCTCCCCAATCTGGAGACCAATTCTGGCCCAGTGAAACCATTCTCTGTGCAAAATTATTATGTCACTGTCCTGACAGCAGCAAATGCAGCTGTATGCCTGAAACAGCTGCTGCTGGAGTGGGGTGAAAAATAGGTTTGTCATTTGCTGAGAAACAGAGCTCTTCCAGTGCCTTTTTCTCTTTAGTTTTTATGCAGAACAACATCAGGTCCCAGTGTATTAACAAATCAAAGCTGACTGCACTCAGCACCTCCAAGGAAAGCCCCAAGTTACAGGAAACACCCTTGGAAGGGATGTCAGAATTACCAAGCCTTATATGAACTGGTAATACTGGAACTTGCAAAAAGATTAACAAAAATCGGTTTGCATATTTAAAAAAAAAAAAATGCTTTGGTCCAGAGTCTGTGAAAGAAAAGGTACATGGAACTCTATATAGAATTTGTAGAGTTTTCTGCCCTATAAATCAGGAATATCTTTTTTCTTAAAAAAAATAAAATAAAATCTGGGCTTGCAGTCTTTATGCCAACTTTCCACTCTTACAATCTGAAGAACCAGGGTTTGAAAGTGTATAATGAACTATAATTTGGTGCAGTAAATTATCAGTATTGAAAATACTATGAGAAATTGGCATTACAAATAATATCACAGGGACAGGACAATTCCAATGGCTCTTTCTCTGGTAAAGGTCTCAGTTGATTTACAGGGAATGTTTTGCCTGAAAATGGGCCAAGAGGAGACTGCAATATTTTGATTGTTTTTTTTTTTTAATTCTATGGAAAAAAATATTAATATGATCCAACTTTCATTGGAGTCAATGGAAAACTCCTGTTTGAGGAGCAGGCTTACTGTGGCCAAAAAGTAAACCCTAAATTCCATCAGTACAATCATTCTTTTGGGATCGTCAGCCAGGCTGAGTTGATGTAACCAGGGATGAAATTTGGCTATTATTCTCTACAGAAGTGTGTCAAGTTTTTATTAATCAAATTTTCAAGATGACCATAGTCATTTTTTGGCTAAGGCCACAAAATGCCTTTCAGCCACTTGAACCCATCCAGTGATGACTGTTAAGGTCTGGACTGGAGAATCCCAACAAAGCAGACTCTGCAGCGCTTCCTGATTGCTCCTCAGCAAATATGTTTTAAAAACCCAACCGAACAAACAAACCAGCAAAAAAACCAGCCAGATTTATGTGAAGACATGGTCCTGACTGGAGGGTTGCTACACCATTAAGCTAAACTGATATTATGGTTTGTGTATATGGCAGAAGCTGTCACACTCGAGTTCCCCTGCCTGGCCTTCAGGCTGGCAGGATGCTTGCCAGCTCCATCTAGACGCTGCACAGCCCCGTCAGTTCAGCATGGCACTCCCGCTAATGTTTCCTGCCTCTCTGCGGGGCTTAATGCACTGCACACGAGGCAGATGCACAGGCTGCCTGGGTTCTGGCAGTAAGCAGGGCTTGACATACATTTTAACTTAAAGCATGACTCCTGGGGCGGGCAGAACATATGGCTTCCCGAGACGGGTTACATCTATCAACTCAGAGCATGGGTAGAGCAAGCTCGGGTCTAGCTGCAGTAATTAGGCTGCAGGGCCAAGCCCACGTAGGTGTGAGGATTAAGGCTGCCTGAGCTTCTGCTTGCATGTAAGCGTTGCCTTACTAACTCAGCTAAAAGAAGGGACTGTTGGAAAGCCGGATACCTGCTCAAGTTTGCTTATGTGTCTTGAGGTGGCTCTATTTGATGCTGGCTGGTGAAAAAAAGTTAATTACCACCTAGAGTCAAAGTTGTCAAAGACTTACTCATTTCAGTCCTTCTTCTTCCTGCCACCCATGTGATCCTCACACCTGGAGCTGAACAAAGAATGGAATGTAGTTTCTAAGCTATGTGAGAAATATGCCTGTCTTCTCATGCAGAGGATTGAGGACATCTTCTTTTATTGGCTCCCTTTGGTAGCTAGAGGGTTCATCTTTAGTAGGAAATTAAATGATGCCAGGGAGCACTCCTGGATACTGCAACTCTGCCATTGCTGCTGTTGCTTTGCGGGAATGGTCCTTGGCAATGGTCCAGGCTAGGACAAGCAGCATTTTCCCAAGCTGTTCCCAGGCACAGTTTGGAGACATTAGAGATCATGAGCCATGCTCAACTGGCAGCTTTCGTACAGCCTTCCTGTTTCAGAGACTAAGAGAGGTCAATGGCACGGACAAAAGCCCCTTGTGCCAGCCGGCATCAGGGACCAGTGCCAGACCTGTTGAATTTACTGTTGTAGATGTAGCCACCCATGTGAAGTAAGAAAGTTATCTTTATAACTGTATTATTGTGCAGAAGGGAAACGAGGTTAGAAAGTGGAAGTCTATATTCAAATAGTTACCACCAGTGGTTACCTTTGGCATTGCAATTACAGTAACATCTGTTAACATTAGGGCTACAAAGATGATTAGGGGATTGGAACATCTTTCATATGAGGAAAGGCTGAGGGATTTGGGTCTCTTTAGTCTAGAGAAAAGAAGATTGAGGGGGGATCTTATTAATGCTTTCAAATACTTGAAGGGAGGATGCCAGGGGGATGGGAGCAGTCTTTTTTCAGTGGTGCCCATTGATAGGACGAGGGATAATGGGCACAAACTTGAACATAGGAAGTTCCATCTTAACATGAGGAGGAACTTCTTTACTTTGAGGGTGGTGGAGCACTGGCACAGGCTGCCCAGAGAGGTTGTGGAGTCTCCCACTCTGGAGACATTCAAAACCTGCCTGGACGCTGTCCTGTGCAACCTGTTGTAGGTGACCCTGCTCTGGCAGGGGGGGTTGGACTAGATGATCTCCAGAGGTCCCTTCCAACCCTGACTATTCTGTGATTCTGTGATCTCAAGTCAGAACAGAAGTGACGTTCAGACGTCCCCTCTCCGTCTCTGCCACATTCTAGTCTCCATGCAGTCGAGGGAGAGAAACCTGCTTTAGGGCTGTCTGAACGTGGCTATAGCTGCCTTGGGTAAGATGAAACAGAAGGTCTGCAATAAATCTGAGGGAACCTGAACTCAGACCTTTTAAGACTTTTTTTCTTCACCTCTGGGACTCAATGTACAGTGCCAACCACCCAAGACCTCAAATTCTCAGAGCGGCCCTCACATCTGCAGGTTTTATTGACTTCAGCTGGGTTTGTGAAAATCAGACTTCAATGCCCTACATGGAATTCCCGGAAAATGATGAAGAAAATATTAGCAGCTACTTTCAAAAAATTGGGGGGAGACTTCTATGCAGCCTCAAACAGGAACTTTATGACAGAACCAGAGATGAAAGCTACTTCTCCTAGATCACAGCCAATTACCTTAACCACAAAACTATCCCACTTCTTCCTGCTTCATACGTGACATAGGCCTGCTTCATTCTCTATCCATCACAGATACACTGGAAGAATCAGAAGTCCTGTGGAAAAAATGGAGTAAGATGAAATAAATAGAGTGCCACTTCCTGTATGCACTAAAGGTCAGACAATGAAAGGTCTGTAGGCAAGGCGTCAGCTTTGTCCAGCCTAGAGGAAAAGCAATGTTTGGGTTATATTTAATTAACATGGACTAATCCAGGCCGAGACAATACATCCTACATCCACACCAAGAAATAGGATGAATTTAAGTCCAGCTCGCTTAGTTCATGTTAACCACAGCATGATAACTTCTCTCGTCTGGGCAAGGCTCCTGTTCCCTGCAAAGCGCACAATGAACGACTCTCTGCCTCTTGGTGCATGATCCACTCTCAATTTAATGCAAATATAAATCTGCAGTGTTAGAATACAGTATTAGTACTGCTTCAGCAGAGCACAGGTTTTAGTTCTCCAGCAGTACCCATATTGATGCACACGTTGATGGAAATGGAGGAATTAATGTTACAGACAATGAAAAAGGAAAAACAGTAGCAAAGTAAACAAGGATTATTGAATTTGCTTTGACCTCAGTTTCACCTAGAGAAAAAAAAATAATGCCCACGTAGTCATTAGAGTTGCTACAGTGATGGAAGACCAGTGTCACCAAAAGGCTCTGTTAAAAACACACCACTGCCCCACGGTAAGGGCACCTTCTCCACAACATTGTACCTAAAATAAAATCGGAGCTGGGCCACTCAGCATCTTAAACTGCCTATCATTCAAAGTAGGGGGATTAGTCAGCATGGTCCTCCCAGTGGCCTTGGGGTCAGTTCAACCCATAGGACATTTCTCTCCACGACACTACCTTTTTCAAGGAGACCTGGTTGAGAGCCCATGAACACACCACTGGCAGCTGCATGCTCCCCACTGCTGTGCCCAGCCAGGTCCTCAATGCCCATGCTGGTGAGAAAGGACTGAGTTATAGCAACATGGTTCAAAAAGGATCCCCAGCATGGCTTCTGGGCCCTGTGGTTGACTAGTCTGAGCCAGCTTCTGTCAACCAATAGGTTTAAGAACTCCTACCTACTCTGGTCTACCAACCGGACCTGCATGGCCCTGGAGAGAGCCCTGCCCCACCTCCTGCCTCCACACACCCTGTCAGGTCCTTCGCTCTGCACAGGAGCTGCCCGGGTAGTAACATTAGTTTACCCTAGCTGAGATCTGGAGGCTGCTCTTAACATGACATGGGTATGCAAATGTGAGACTGCATTAAACTACTTTGTATGCTCTGCAGCTGTTAAAAGTGCCCCAGAAACCCAGGACCTGGCCACCAGTAGCTGACGTGTTGCCATACCAATAAGGAGGGATGGGTTAAATAGCTCAGAGGAGCTGGATGTTCCTGCTCCCGGAGACACTGAGCTGAGATCTTGCCACTGGCCCTGTGTGCTTGGTGTCATGCCATCCCTTGCTGTGCCAAGAGCACACAGGAGCTTTGACTTTGACATTTTCTTTAAAAAGAAACAGAAGTTACAAGCATTTTACTTTACTGAATGACCTCCATGAGGTGGCTGGGATCTTAGCTGGATTCTAGGAGCCCCTTCCCAAAAATACATATGCAACTGAGGGCCTAATAGTCATGTGTGCGTATAGACACATCAACAGACATGCATACATTTGCCCATGTGTGGATGGCCTGCTAAGTCTGTACAACAGATACCTGGGAACCAAACTGTTCATGCCAGAAGTGTTTTCACTGAACATGACTTCAGCTTCTCTGCAGGGTAGACAACACAACCTTCCAGGCCAGGACCTCTCTGGGGCACTACACCTTTACGTTAGCATCCTAGATAGGTAGGGGTTTGCAACATTTCATAACATAAGCACAAGAAGCAGCATCTTCTTTCAAGATAATACTTCGTTTCCTATCATATTTTGCACGGACAATTGGAAAAATTTTGAAGAAAGGCTGTTTCAGAATGATTTGTCAACCACCCAATGTTCAAAGCTCTAGTTATCTCTTGTATTAAAATGTTCTGTTGTTCCCTAAGGAAGAATTTTTCATTTCTGATAGGGCTCTTGTCAAATAAAAATTGCCAGTGAGGTTAAGCCTTTGAAAAATTATGGTTTATTCATTAATTATTTTCTCTCCTAACCTCTCTAAAGAAAATCAAAGGGCAAAAATATATGTTATGAAACTGCAACTTTGCTCTCCTAACAGAAGTAGAAATGTTGCTATACAGCACGTTTTCATTACTACACTACACCAGTCTTTATCTTGGAGAAAACTAAGTAACTTGTGGAAGATACTGTGTCTCAAAACTGTATTTTTCCAAAAGTATTTTCCTTATTTATCTGATTAAAGGATCATGTGTACGGTAATGCCTACCCCACGATTCACATTAAGTTAGTTTTAAAATAATTTGCCATTTACATATGTTTTCACTAGATTGAAAATTAAAAACCCACATTTTATGTAATTCCAGAAATAAACAATAGAAAGAGTCACATATATCTCCCGGGTTTAGTTCAGCAGGACTGCCCTGGATGCTTGTGCCTCGGAAAGTGATATGTTTTCAATGGTGAAGGGTTAAAAGAGGATACCAAACTATCTTCTGGAAATCATTAACTTACAAAGCCCCAAGAAGATAAAAGTTTCCATTTTCTAAAATGTAAATCTAAAACATATTCATTAGTATTGCAAAACAAACATGCAAATCTTCACCACTTGAAAAGCTCAGCTAAATATGTACAAGGGCAATACCCAAAAATACATCTGGTCCTCGGTTAGAAAACTTGCCTTTTTGGTTTTATCTAAAGAGCTTGTCTGTCTTCCATGGTTGGCTTCTTGGATTATTGCAATTCATAATAAGCCTTTTAGCTAAGGATGAAATAAACAAAGATAAAGTCTACGTCCTAGTTTTAAATGGTCCAGATGGGACGATTTTTCCATATGTTTAGCACACCAAATGTTTATTAATCATTACTAGCAGAACTCAGAAAATTGCAACAGCTTATTAAAGAGGGCAGGGGATAAAATTTACAGTTTGTGTAATTTCTGCCACCTTCTTAATCGTACACTAACGTGTGGTGTCATTTTGTACTAACTCAGGTTTTCTCTGTGTATGTGTGTGTGTGTGTGTGCGAGCGAGCGTGTGCGTGTGTGTGTGCAGTTGTCGTTACAAGGCAGGGAATTTCGGTTAACTGATCAAGAGAAGGTTTTGTGCCCTAATTTGGATACAATATCAGTCATGAGGAATGTGTTACATCATAACAATGACAGTGTGGGTAAAACTGGCAGTACTTGACTCGTTCCTCATCAGAGTGATTTACTTAGTGTCTGGCAATCTGTTTTTCACATGATGTTTGTTTCCCATAAACAGTTTCAACATGGGAGAGTATGGTGTCAAGATAACAGTCATATCATCAGTCATTGCAGAACATCTACGTGGGCTGCCAAGAAAATGAGACTCTTTTATCTCTGGCTCCTCTAAGTGCTTGTGTTTTAGTGATTGTTTCTCATAACGTGCTTGATTGTTTTCTGAAACCTGACCGTCAGCAGCTCCATTATGTTGTCACCTCAACCCAAGTGAGTTGCAGGCTGTCAAGGAAGCAGGGCTGCCGGGAGGAACGGGGAGGGGGGGGAAGGCTGCGGAGGGAGTGTCTTCCAGAGGCGCTGGGGAAACGGTGCTTAGAAAGTAGCACAATAGAGAGGATGGAAGTTAAACCGCAGGCAAACATTGAAGAATCTGCGAGAAGTGCATTGCACCACGCTGTTTTTCTGTGACCTTTCAAATCAAAAGGTTTTTGGTGTTAGTCAGATAGGATGTGAAATTTTCCATCGCATTATGTATTCCTCGCACTTAAAAACATCCTACATTTGTAAGAAGCAGGGCGAATATAACTTCAAATAGTGAGTAGGCAGCTAACAACTGAATCTCAAGGCATGTTTTGATGGAACATAGCCATGACTTGAACTATAAACAACACAAAATAAGAACACATTCCTATTATTTTAATGACATAACTCACCATTTTATTGGCGAAAATTTACAGGAGCTTTGAAGTACATTTATCTCATCCAAACAGAACTGACTTATAGCTAAATATAGAGGATGTAATGTGTATTTCTGATTCTCAAGAAAGGTATTCTGAGTCCTGCATGTGGCTGGAAAAATAATCCCCCCAAAACAGAGAGATGTCAGTGGTCTCAACACCTGATGAACACACGTTTGTTGGAGACAGTTAGCCTGCCCAAGTCTCTGCTTCCAACGTAACAAAGGGAACTGGTGACTGAAAATGGGACCTCAGTGCTTCTGAAAACATTACCCCTTGTGGACAGCACAGCCACAGTGGCTCGAGGCAGGAGATGCACTGAGTCACCTCACATCCCTTCCAGCCCTTTTTCCCTAAGATGCTGTGAGTTCCTCTGGACCTCTCTGGAGCAGCGATGGAGCTTGGCCGGCATGTCATTTATAAGAAAGAGTAAGCCTTTAAAGTATCCAGTCACATCCTGGCACCTGCAGGAGAGCTGGCTGGATAAGAGCCTCTGAGTGGATCTTAATCTTGGCAAAAGAAAAAATAAAACTTTGGACAAAATCAGTGCAACTCTGGTACGAAATCTCGACGCCATATGCCAGATGAAACGGAAAGTGCTCAGGATGGCCTATTCAGAAGTGTCTGCTCAGGCTCGAGGAAAGCAGCAGCTGCAGTTGTCCAAAAGAGAAGCTTTTGGCTTGGCTTCTGATTCATTTCTATAGCCTCTACTTCTGGGGCTTAGAAATATCTTGGCATCTTCTGGCTCCTCAATGTCCAAGAAGAACAAGACCTAATTTCCTATCCCAAAACATAGAATTGCTGATGCAAAAGTCAAGAAAAAATTACTATCATCTCTGGCACTGAAGCCAGGGATGAAATTCCTGTCAGCAAACAAAAGTGTGGCCCAGATCAAGATTTCCTCCGAGCTACTATGTAACTATTGTGTATAAATTATGACACATAAAAACTACAGTCAGCTTGCAAAGCCCAGTGCTCTTTGACCTGCAGAGCCAATCCATGCTGGTCCTGAACAGCGTAGCCCTTCGGTGGGTGTCCCAAGCTGAGATGCTGTAACCAAAGACAGTACCACGAAGCATGCAAGCAGAGAAGTCTGAGAGCTCCCACATAGGCCTGGCCACTTCAGCTGGCAGTGCTTGGTGGCAGTGCATTGTCACCCTGTGCACAGGCTTGCCACCATGGCGAGCATTCAACACACCTTTGCTAGTCATTTCCCAGTTTATACCTCCTGGGACAGGGCTGGGCTGGGGTGCAAGGGCAGCACGCTTTGCTACTCCCCCAGACCTCCTCCTCTGCATTCAGATCACTTGTAGTCCTCCGCTGTCCTCGCCCCACCTTCCCTCTCATTCATTTCAGGAGCTGTCCCACCTCCACCCGCATTCCAGTTGCCCCTCCCGCCCTCACTCCCAAAAGCTTTGGATCTCCACCTTCATTTCTCCACCCCACCACTCTCCAACCCACCTCTTGCACCAGTCCCTTCATCCAGTGTCCCCATTGCTGTCCAAGAGGCTCGGCATTGCTCCACATGGTGTTAGGGGCAGACCATCTTCAATCCTTCCCTTCCATATCGCCTTAGTGCCAGCAGTAGGAAGAGTGAGAACCCAAGAGAGACCATCTCCATGTTTTAAGCTCCAAATATCACAGTAGCCCCTGGAGATAAGAGAATTAATTGCTTAGAAAGTCCTACTCCATCCAGGAGTGGAATATGCCCAATACTTAATTTACATAGTGAAACAATCCTAGTTTGAAATTTCATTATAATCTACAAGGCCAAGTGCAACAACGTTTGCAAAGAAGCCAAGTTTCAAGTGAAACTGGACCAACTTACCATCTGGGGTGGAAAACTTCATTGTTTCTGCTGAGTTTTTCTCTGCCTCATGGGATTCATCTGAAGCCAAAACAGAAGGTAAACTCATATGATAGGGACCCTCATCAGTTGAAACATAAGAAAGTTTTGCATGATCTTATACAGACTATCTATAGTGCAGTGTCTCTCTCTGTTTCCAGAAAGTTTTTGCAGGTGAAGACAGAACAGGCAAAAGCAGAAGAATGTATTAATTCTTATGTATGTTACGAGGGACCCAAACATAGGATGCAGAAAATTGGCCACTGAATAACATATGTGCACACAATTTTCATTAATAAAAGCAAAATGTTACAAAGGAACAGAATACCCAATCATTTGGGGATTTTGTCATTCCTTCCTGTGATTCTCTATAACAGCATGTTACAATTATTTGTCAAGACCTCCTAATTTTTCCCAGAGACGAAACCTCTGAGCCTCAGGCAAGTCTTGGCATTGCAGGCAACGCAGAGATCCACCAAGCCTTTGGACGTGGTTACCTCCTTATAATTTCACCTGGATGCCAACGGAGAACCCACTGCTGCTCTGCCGTCAGCCATGAAAAACAAGAATATCAGAGGAGCTGCAGAGCCACCTTCGCCTCCACGCACTGATCCTAAACTGAAATAGCTGTTTTCAGTGAAAGATGAAGAATTATCTCCAGCTGTTTCTGGTGAACATCTATCTCAAAGTAGTGATTTCGTAAGGCCCATTTCCAGTTTCTGTTACGTAGTGTTACTAGTACTGTCAGTCTGAGTGCTTAAAAATCTTCAATGAGGGCTCCCCAAAATCACAATATGAAAAGCCCCACGCTTTTAATTCCTTTTATGTGCCTGTTGATTTATGGCACTGCAAGTGTGGTACTTTCTGTTCGCATTCCCAAGCCTTTCCCCACACGCAGGGGCTGGGACGTGCCCTGTACCGCAGGACTCCAGAAGAGCAGAGGCCCAGATGCTGGGGCTGTAGCGTAGGACCTGACACAATGGTGTCTCATCTCTGCTGTCCCTCAGCTCCTGATATAAGTCAGGCACTTACTTCCACTGATGCGATACCCCCTTGTCCTGGATGTGAATAATTTCATTGCCAATAGAGCACCCTGGATATCAAAAATCTCGTATTTGCTCAGAAGACCTTCTGTGTGCGTTTATGTCTCTTTTTCCTAACCCCACCTAGGATCCTAATATTGTCATCACCGGGGCTATGTCCCTTCTGACTGTCCACATATCTGAGCTTGATCAAGCATGCTGAGGTTTTTGGCACTACATCAAAACAAAGTAGAAGGAGGAAAAGGAGAGGAGCGGTGTCTTCTTTTTTTTCCAGCAGCTGTCTCATTCACTTACCTGGGTTCAGTTCTCTATCCAAAAATCTTCAAACTTACACCGTATCCCCTGCCCAGCAGACACCCCCCACCCAGCAGACTAAGGGCTGGTTGGCATCGGGCGTCTTCCAACTGCTGGCATCACTGTGTTTCCGAAACTGGTGCTTGAGTCTGGTGGTTAAGACATTCCCTTGGGCTCAGAGAGACACAGGTGTTATCCCCTGGCCCAAGATAGTTCTATGCAGATGACACAAGAAACACCAAATATGCCTTTTCATCCTGTATCTCAAGTGTTTCAAAGAACAAACATGCTCAGATTGAGACCTGGGCTGCCCAGAGGAACAAAACCAGCCCGGGTTGAGATGACTTGAGCCATGCTATTTTACATGCGTTGAAGTGTTACTTTTTAATCAAGAGCTAGGACTCATTCCCACACTGGGAGTGATTTCACATAGCCAAACCATACTCCTTCTGCCTCAGTCTCACAACATACAAAAAAATGTATCGCTGAAGCAGAAGAATGACTAATACAGGGATGTAAGTAATTTGTGTGCAAATAGCATGCAAAGAGCAGGACTGAGACTGCGTCTGAAGCCAAGTGTTCCATAAGTCAAGTCATACGGAGTGGGAAGTGATAAAGGGTGTGACCCATGAGAGAAAAATCTAAACTAATTAGGAGGATCTCCTGCTGAATGATATATTGGAGACTTGACATTTAAAAAAGGGGAATGATCTCTTTCAGGCATCACTACCGTGTGAAGGGTGCTTACGGCCTGTTTGCTCCAAATACACTTTTTTAAATACCCACACCAGATCAATCCCTGCTTTGATCATTTTAACAGAAACACTCTTTTGCTTTATATCAAATTTGGAAATTGACAGTCTTGGCCTTCATATCCTGGTATGAGTCTCCTGACACCAGACATCATCATGGCAACACCCCTGTCTTAATGCTCCCAGGGCTGTGACTAATGAAACAGAGGAGAGTAATAGACTTTTAGGCCAAATAAATTATTAAGATTACCTACCCTGACCTCCTGTGTGTTGCATGCCACAGAGTCCCAATCAGAGACTGAGTCCAGCACAAGAAGGTCTCTTTAGAAAGGAAACGTGAGAAGTGAGCCTCCGTCAGAGAGCTGCTCCAGCAGCTGGCCACAGAGGCACTGGCAACGCTCCCTTCCCTCCAGCAGCCGCAGCGCTTGGTGGGCAGGAGGAGGGAGCGGCTGCACGGAGCAACAGCGTAAATGGATGACACACACACGTTTGCACTATCAGGTTGGTTTGGCTACCATTGTTATCAGACAACAAAGTTTCCACAGAAAGGTCAGATATTGTGGCTCTACAGGACAGATGTCTCCCAAATGGCACATCCACGTCAGAAGTGCACCTCGGGTAATTGCAAGCCTGTGATCCTTGAAAAATACAAATGGTGTTCAAAGTCCAGAGTTGCTCGGTGCCAGCAATGGGGGCTGACAAGAAAAACCTGGACTCAGTACCCCCACAGAGGGGAAACAAAGGAGACTCTTCCTTACGTTAATCCAGGCCACAAGATGACATTTTCATTTGCCACTCTTCAGAAAGATTTCTATGAGATAAACCTTAAAAAGAGAACTCAAGTTACCTATGCCAGGGTAGCTGTCAGGACAATGCTTACTTGTATCCCCAAAATATTGCACAGCTTTTCTCACTGCTAATATTTTTGGAATTCATGTATGAAAAATCATATGGAAGTATGAAACCTTATTTTCAGATGCGTAGTGTTTGCAGTCGTATCTGATCTGTTTGCTGAGTGCCAACTATCCGAGCAGCTCTCAGCACTGATAGGAGGTTGGATCTTTAAAGGCAGATGAAGATCTACTTCTGACAGTGACTTCAGATGCTGCGCATTGTGCTGAGCAGAATACAGATCAGGATGCTATAGGTGAAATAGACCTGATTTGGATTTCAGGAGATCATCACTATCATTTTCCCTAAAAGAAAAAAAAAAACCCAAACCAGTAAATACAAAAGGCTGTTTAAAACCCCAGTCATTACCAGAATAGAAGCATAATCTTTAAAATTACAAATATGTACATAATTGTGCAGACCTGATTATAGCTTTCTGTGTTTGCCTGGCTACAGATCTGACAACTTTGGGAAACCTTGGGCACTCAGATTGCTTTTTTTTAATCAGATCACTGAGTTAAGTGTTTACATATAAACTCCTTGGAGCCTAAGTTTAGTGACCTATTTTTGAAAATCCTGGTCTATTTGCACCCAAGCAAAACTACCATCAGGATAACACAAAAGGCTGTTATAGCTGGCCTGAAGACAGAGGAAAAACCTGAATTCTCATCATAGCTACCCAGTGACATTTCACCCCCAAGCTGAGCAGCCCGTAGAAGACGCCACTCCGAATTCAGAGATGCAGACATTTGTCCCATTTTGTTACTAATCAGCTATTGCTACCTTATTTTGGGCGACTGCTAAGTGTATCTCCTCCTTGGTGTGGCACCCACCATCTCTCTTTACCTTCAGCTATCAACAGCCTCAGAGCATCCTAAGGCGAGGCAGGATCCCTACCTGCTGTCTTCGGATAAGAACTCCTCCCCAACAGGCAAGAGGACCTCAAGGCCTTTCATAGTCCTGGGCAGCTCATTACACAAGTTTCCCTCTGCCCCCTCCAGGCTTCCCTGCCCTGCCTTTGCCAGCAGGGACTTAGCAGATCTGGAGGGCTGCTGCAAAGCCAGCAGAGCCAGCGTCCACAGCCTCCTCGACCATGCGAGGTCCAGGGGTCCACGAGCTGTTCCTGCTTAATCCTCACTGAAGGGGGAAGAACAATTTTAGTGCATAGTAAAGCATTTGTTTAATTCCTCTTAGGTGCACGGTGCATTTTAATGAATAAAATATTGGATTACCTCATATAAACAAAGTTTAACACGACCATGAATCGAGGCCTGAGAGTGCTCTCTGCAAGCTCTGAAATTGCCTTTGGGAAACTGGCAATGTTTGGCATTTCCTGACTGTATATATTTTATGGAGTATATTATTCACAAACATAAAATGTGCATTAAATAAATGTAAAACTGTGTCCAAAGCAGTGGGGTCATTAAAGATCCCATGGCACTTTATACTTATTGTGGGTGTTAGCCCTGGTCTCCTGGCCAAAATCAATTTGGCAATTACAGGCTGTTTGCCTAAATTCCCAAGCAGTTTCAGTCAGATGCCATATTCCTCACTTCCTCCTGAGACTATTGAGTAGCAGCATTGTGTGCTGCTCAACAGTTTCTGTGTTTCATCTTTTAAATGGCTGTAGTGGCCATGTCAGAAATGGGAAAAGCTAGAAAAGGTAAGCGGACATTCAGAAGATTTTATTTGTCTTGGAAGGATCTTTGTCGGGGGTTTTTTGTTGTTTTGGTTTGGGGTTTTGTAATTATTATTTAGTTAGTTTAAAAGTAAAACCAAAGAGAATGAAGACATCCCCAAAATAAGGATCCAGCTAATCTGTAGCCACATTGGAAAAATATGGTTACAAAATGTTCTTCAGCCCTGACCCAGTTACAACCTGAATTTAATTTGCTGCCTACATTGCCCATGGCTGTAATGCATCTCAGGAGCATGTTATTCACTTGATAGGGTCCAATCCAACACCCATTCTTTTCTGGGAGAGTCAGACTGCTGCTGCTAATAAGGATGGCATAATTCTCTCCTCATCGTTATGGCTGCTATCGTGTGCCAGAGTTTACATGTTCCCTTTAGGCACATGCTTTTAAAGAAAGAGTTTATTGTACACGTTGGTGGAATCTGGAGCTGAAGCACAGAAGCCATATGTCAGGGGCTAGCTGTTTTTATATGGAGGTTTGCCATAGTTACAGCTGTAGGTAATTATTACAAATAATAATGACTAACATTTATGTAACAGCTTTCTCCAGGCATCTCAAATCACTCAGTAAGCCTTATATATTGATTACAAATCCTGAGCCAAATTCTGCTTTCATTCATACACGCACAACGCTGATGGAAATCTCCACTGGGACTTACATACATAGCTGAGGGCAGAAGTTGGTCCTGTGCATACATGTATGTACATGTGCAACATACATACACACACTCAGGTAGGTGTATAGAGATTGATTCACTTATTGGTTGAAAACTGGAGCCATAATACATTTTGAGCAACATTCAGGAACAGCAAAAGCAAGTTGGGATTAATAAACTTTTCCACAGAACATTTTTCTCTGGAAAATTGGGCTTTGTTTTAATCAAAAAATTTCACTTGGACAAATACGCTGATCTCCAAAGAAATCAGAAAGAAGTCAGTCTCTGCTCTTATTTTTTTCTGAAAAGCTAAACTTCTTCAGCATATCAAAACAAAATATTTCCGTATTACCAAAACAAAATACATTTTCCATAATAAAAACAAAATAACGTGACATTTCCACATTTCCTAATTATTCTTTCCCCCTCCCCTCCCCCTTAATGAATGGTCTGTGAGAAAATGGAGAACTTACTTTCTCATTGACAACAAAAACACATCTGGAAGAGTCAAATTTCCCGTGAAAAGAAATTCTGCTTTCCAACAAGATCTACTCAGTAAACAGATCAGGACAAAGATAACGAGCCTGAAGCCTTTGTTCTCTGCTGTTTACATAACCCAGGAGAAATGGACAGAGGAGACTTTGCATCATCTTTGAACTTCCCACCTCCTTTAAGGTTGGTTTAGCGAAAGTTTGCACCTGTGGGTTGTTCTAATACCTGCATGTGGAGAGGAAAGCCAACTGTTTTTAAATTAAACTCCTATACAGGAGAATTTTGGATGAGAAGAGAATAATCACCGTAATTACAAGTTAATCAAGAAGTTGAAATAAGCAATCCAGCTCCTGAGAAGAGTCCAGCAGTGAAAATTTTCTCTAGCATTACAAGAGGCTTCCGGTTCCAGGCTAAATCAAGGAAAGGAGAGTCAGGACCTGAATATATGACACCATTTCCTACTGCACATGTTTTTGGAGATTTCCCATACATGTATTGAGTAGGCCCAAGTCTGCTTATCCAACGGAAAGAAAAAGATGAGTGCTTGAGGTGATGTGGCAGCAGGCAAGTGTAACAAATCTCAAGGTTCTGGACAGCTTCAGAAACCGAAACCAAACAACACAAGTTGGGGAGGCAAAAAGTGCAAAGTATTTACTCTGATGCAATGATAAGTACATTTGGATGCTGAAACAACCGTCACCTTCTCCAGTATCTATTAAAATGAACAGCACTAAAGTATTTATTTTAGAAACTAAAAAACACCCCAGTGAATTATTCGTCTCTTTCTGTGACTTGAGAGGAGATGGTATGGCACAGCACAGCTTGTTATAATACACAGCAGCATTTTGATTTGCAGATTTAAAGAATTTCAGATTGCTTGGAGATACATGAGGCTCCATGGTGGTATGTAACATAATTTCTCACACAGTCTACCCGTTGGAACAACTCTTGCCTTAGAGGAGGTAAGTGGTAATGTGAAACATGTTGTTTCCTATTGTGAAGTTTTAAAGAAATACATTAACCGCAAATACTTAGACCTTCCCTTCATTAATATTCTAGTTAAATATATGCTACTAACGGGCAGCTCTGGGACAGCTCACACAGCCTGGCTGATACATAATAAAAACAAGGGCCCTCACTAGATCATGCGTTGAAGTTTTTCAGCGGAATAATTCCACTGATTTCAGAAGAATTTCTCCTTATTTACTGAGGTCCATCTGACAAGAGAATCAGGCTTAAAGCAATTGTATTGACAGTTTGAAAAACCTCACTTTAATCTCTACAGAGAAACATAATAGTTGAGATTTCCATTTAAAACATATCTGTTTTGATGAAATATAAAAGAATATGCTTTAACAAGCTGCTGTACCATTTTCAATCAGCACAAAAGCACAGATCACATTTTAGAGAGGTATTGTGAAATATTTCTAATGAAACTTGCACAAAAGTCCACCCTCTGAGAAAACTCAGCCCACCAGACTAATACATCAATAGAAAAAGAAAATGAGACATGAAAACAAACTCTGGTTAGATGACGATAGGAAATGTTAGCTAGCCTAGAGGAAAGTAAAAGCTTGGAATTTAATGCAAAATTTAACTCTTCTTTTGACACATGCAATTTTAATGCTTCTTTGGCTGCAAACTCTGAAGTCTCTCTGCAAACTCTGAAGACATAAAGGCTATGTGTTGAGGAGTAGGGTGTAAAATAAATTATTCTGGGAAAGCGCTCACATGTTTGGCAGGTCTGAAAAATCAAGTGAATTATTAAGAACTATAAACATAGGTCTATCTGCATTTTGGATTTTTTCCCCACCATCCTTGATCTCAAATCATCCATGCAAAAATGCATCTTCTTCCTGTAGCCTCTTTGTGGCCTCTTTTCTTTTCTGGCTTGTTATGTTTCACATAAAACAACAAAGTGGTTTTGCTTCTCTTGCTCACGGCTGGGTCATCAGCTGCACTTGTGAAGGGA
The DNA here is from genome assembly GCA_013398815.1 of Ibidorhyncha struthersii. Lineage (NCBI taxonomy): Eukaryota > Metazoa > Chordata > Aves > Charadriiformes > Charadriidae > Ibidorhyncha > Ibidorhyncha struthersii. The sequence goes on from VZSZ01002641.1 coordinate 47,614, forward strand.
GAATATGTCACAGGAGCTTCATTCTATCTTGTCCCCATTTGATCTTGATCACAAAAGGGGTCTGTCATAGGAAGGCATGAGGTGGGAACGGTGCAGAGGGCTCGGGCCTTGTCCCGATCACTTGCAAGGGCAGCTCGGGGGTTGACCCTGCTAAGGATCTGGAGTGTGACAGGCTGTAGGATTGGGCTGAACTCCTTTGCTTTTATATGACCACCACCATGCACGGGGCAAAGCCCTTCATCCTGCAGATCTCACTTTCCCAGCCATGAAATAGGGATAGAAAACTTTCCTCTATTATTGGCCTAGGCCTCTCCTACCAGTTTTGATATAAAATATTCAGCGGGAATTGATTTCTACTGGATGTCCGAGCTGCACTTCACACAGTGAAGTCCCCAGTCTCCAGTGGTGCCTCTTGTTATACAAATAAACTATAGTGATAAATATGTCTCCCGAGGAACAAGTTTCCCTGAGCCAATGGAGCTCTAAGCAGCCCCCTTAGGCAAGTTCACCCTTTCATGCTCAGCATTTAAAACTCATTTTATGAGCTGGTTATATGCTTATAATGTTTAATCTTTGCCTAATACTTTTTATGGGGTCCTTGTGGATGAAGGGTACACTTAGAGGGAAAGTCAGGCTATGTGAAAACTGCTTACAGCAAGAGCTGGGAGGAGTGGTTAGCTGAGAACTAGGGAATAATCCTGTAGGTCCTTAACACTAGAACTTGAAAATGAGGGAATTAAGGCTCGTTACTGCTATTCTGCAATTTTTCTACAGCTCCTGTTTTGGGCCATGAGTGGTTCTCTGTAGCCAAGGTAGATAAGCTAGTGGCTAGATGGCCTATTGCATTATTATATTGTCTCATAATAAAACCAACATTAACTTGCCTTATCAAAGCCTTAACTGACTGCAACAAGGATATTCAGCCCTTAAAACTCCCACTGACTATTGCTGAAGGCACCCACGCAGGAGGCTGACCTTTATTTCTGTTGCACCATTTGCAAGGTAACTGTGCTCACCCCTTTTCGTAGTGGCTGATCCTCATGGGAAGCATCTCTACAATACTTGCCCACTATGAAATGCAACTCTTTTTAGCTCAAAGGAAATAAGTTTGTGCTTTCTGCAGTTGTGGGGATCAGTCCCTTCTGATGACCTACAGCAGCATCACTCCACTCATCTGTGCAAAGGTCTCTTTCCCCCTCATCCCACCCTTTCCCAACCTCCTCTGTGAGCTTATGATAGCACGAGGTCTCCCAGGAAGATACAGAGCCCTGCTCCCTACAAAAAAAAGAAGTCACTGCTGACTTCCAGAGACTTTGGGTCATGGCCTCTGTGCTTCTTCTGCCTTTCACTTCTGTGTGCTGATCGCTATATGTAAAAACATTTGTTCCCACACACTGGATGGCACACAGTGCATTCACCCATGGACACCCTCTATCCACCTTCACAGAAAAACAGTCCCTTGCTGCTTTCTACACCGACACGAGCTTCTTCCTGCAACACCATCGTTTCACAGAGCTTTGTAAGCACCAGCAAACCTGCGTGGCAGAGAGGACCTGCCAACCCATCAGAGACTCAGGGCTCACAAAACAGAGCTTTATAAGCCGTGCCTTCTCAGAGGGCTCCAAACCCTCCACAAATCCATTATCACAACCCAGGGAAAACCCTGGCATTACTCTGGGCTAACATCTGAGCTGGCATTCCCAGCCAGTTCGCTCACACGTAGGGAGTACCGAGGCGTTCGGCCTCATGAAACCCAATCCATCGTGCATCGGGGCTTGCTGCTCAGCACTGCTGGTTCTGGTGATCATATGAACACTGCAAGACCCTCCACTCTGTTCTACCCAAGTACAACCCACTGACATTAAAAAAGTTATACTTTTGGAAAAATGAACTGAATTGGACTCTCTTTTACGGAAAACAACACATTATTTCAAACTCTACAGAGCAACTGCCTCTGGCTCTTCATGTGTCAAGCTCAGCTAATGTTCTGATTGCAAATAAATATCTGCCCTGCTTTTAACTCACTTACTCTGACTGTTACCCATAGCCATTTGCAGCACCATGTGGTGTGAAATTGTCCATGTGAACTGGAAATCTTAACTTCTACTTTTGTTGCTCTCAGTCAAGACTGCAGGCTCTTACCTCATGCCAAAATGACACCTGTAATGGACAAAACCATGATGTACTGGTACAGATCTAACACAGTGGCAGAGCAGAAAACCCTGAATACTCATTCAAGATGTCTACCTGGGCGAAAATAAACAAGAATTATTTGGATGATGATTCAAATCAAATGCCACAAAAAACGCAGAGATTATTTACACTGCAAAGAAAAACTTTGGCTCACACAGTACTTTTAAGTAATTTTCCTCATACTTTAGTCACAGGGTTGCAATGGATAGTAATTATTACAGTCTTTAATACAGACTTCAGCCCCCCTCCTTTTTCTCCTCCCTCAGAAAAAAAAAAATTTATAGGTAGTAATTTTCCTTCATCGGCCAACACACGGCAGTGTGTGAAGAGTATTCTCTGGATATCCAGCACGATGTAGGCTTTGATGGATGGAAATAAAAGATCATTCTCTGCAAGCTGGAGCTGAAATGTTAGCCTTTGAGAGCAAAGGTTATTTTATCAGGAAATAAATCAGAGCCCTCTTTCATTACAGTTTTTTTCCGAGCTCATCTCAGTGATGACTAGGGTGTGTGTTCAGACCACAGGAATCTGAAGAACCACCCAGTCGCTTCATCAGTCCTAGAAGACGACAGGGCCCAGAGTCAAAGCAGCACCATCCTGGATCTTTTTTTTTTCTTTTTCTTTTTTTTTTTTTTTGTGTTTGGTCTTATTTCTGTTTGTTTGTTTGGATGTTCTCATTTATAGGCTGGTGGTTACAGTTCATTCCGTGAACTCTGAGCCAAGAAACGCTGGGTTTTACTCCCAGCAGCCCGTCCCCTGCGCCACCACGCTGCGAGATGCCATCCCACCACTCTTCTTGGTCCGTCCTGGGGAGCCACCTTTCCCCAGGCTGCAGGGAGGGTCCAAGGCCCTTCTGCAGATCACCATCCACGGCTCTCCACTGCTTTTCTTCAAAGGAGAGGCTCTGCCCTGCTGTCTGACACAACACCTCCCCTCTGCTCTCCGCAAGCTCGTGTGTGGCACTGAGGCGGTGTGCCAGCCATGGAGGTGGCTGTTATGTTGGTGGTGGTGTTCGGGGATGTCTTTATGGTGCCTTCAGACCACCACAGAGGGAGGGGACACGTTATTAGGTCTTTCCTAAGGTGTCAAGCAGGAGGGAATTGTGCTCTACCCATGTGTCTAAAGCCAGGGGAAAGGCAGGGCCCAACGGGAGCGGCAAGTGAGGAGAAGAAGGAGGGGAGGGCTTGGGGAGGTAAATGGTGGATGGCAAAGCGGGGAGGCACTGAGACAAGCCAGCGCGTACATTGGTATCCCTGAGGGCAGGTAGCACAGGCTACCAGGGGGTGAAACAGCAAGCCATGGAGGAGCAGGGTCTGGGTACGCGAGAGAGCGGGGAGGGTAAGCACAGCCCTTGCCACGGAGCCAGGCCCATGCAGCGTCTGCAGCACTGTAGCACTTCCCTACCTCAAAACCAGAAATAAACTTGGACACCACACCTTCGAGAAAAGATACAGCTATTTATAAGCATTCCAGCTATGCCTTTGATGCTATTTCAAAACCCTAAGATATAATTTAGTTGTTTTTTTTTTTAAATGAGAGTGTGAGACAAGAGGAAAAAAAATGTTTAAAAACAGAAATAAAGTCCTACCATCACATTTCACTGTTGAGCTATAGGCCTACATGCAGGTCTCACTCAGCACCTGCCTTCTCTGCAATCAGACTTCTTAATTCACTGATTTATCACTGAATTTTTATACAATTAAATGTGCATTTTTTCCAAATATAAATTTTACATTTATCTGCTGCTAAACATGCGTCCTCCATTCCCCTTCAGGAAACAGAACAGATATCACTGTTTTACACATGGCAAAACTAAGACATCAACACACTACATGACATGTCAAGTTTGCCAAAGCAAGCCTATGTCAGAGATAAGACAGGAGCACAACTGCTACATTTTCAGTTCTGATGCTAAATGTCAAGCTTTTCTTTTTAATCTATTTTACTGCAGCCTGGCAATGATTGTAAGACTGACTGGAGAAATAAAATCTTCAAATTGAATGTCCCTCAGTGATCTCACTGTGACTTCTACATTTATTTTACAACAATATCCTGCCAGAGATGGAGTTTTTGCCTGTTCTTGACGAGAATGTAGATTATATAATGCCTTAATTATGGGACATACCCCATCCATCGCTGGAAACATTCAAGGTCAGGTTGGACAGGCCTCTGAGCAACCTGATCTAGTTGATGATGTCCTTGCTTATTGCAAGGTGGGGTTGGACTAGATGACCTTTAAAGGTCCCTTCCAACCCAAACTATTCTATGATGACTCTATGATCATCTTTTTGGAGATCTCCTTGTTATATTACAAAGGTTGTGAAGGAGTTGCAAGATCCAAGCTTTAGAAGTGCCGTTGATCAAGATTCATGCAATGATATTAGCCACCACAGAAGGCTCTTTTAGATAAAATATGCGGAATTTATGCTGGTGAAAATGGGTCATCTCATCAGGACCTCTTTTGCTTCCCCATATTTTACACAGCTTTTAGTGAGCCACGGTCTTGCAAAGTCTCCGACTAGGTTTTGCCAGGGCAGAAAACAACCTGTTTGGGCGTGATCTTCCCTGGCCTCCTTGAATGAAGCTAGAGAAGAATCTGAACCAGCATTTCATCACCCTGAGGAAGGACACCAGATCTGATACATTTTAGAAGGCGGCATTTTAACCACAGCTTTGACCTTTTCTGGTCCTGGCGTTGTGCCCACTATATCAATCACATGCTATGAGAACAGCAGCTGGGTTTATCATAGCATGCATTTTCCTCTATCTAATTACAGTCCTGCAGCCTAAATTATCTGCACAGCTTTGTTTGAAGTCTATAATGTGTGCTTTGAACATCCCTTAAACTTCCCGCCAGTCCTGCAAAATCTTCCTCTGATTGCTCTGGAAGGTTTCAGGGCACCCACCATGCCGAGCAGGAAGCAACAAAATCAACATTTTCAGGGAAGTGTAAGAGACAGAAGCTAATGTGCCGAATACAGCAGTTGTATCTATGGGATGCAATACTGCATTACATTACATTGATATCCATTCCCTCCAGAAGTGCAGTCTCAATTCTTCTGCTCCTTTAAGTTTTCTTTATCTGTATCAGCTCAGCTGATACAAAAAAAAAAAAAAAAAAAAAAAAAAAAAAAAAAAAAAACACAAAAAAAAAAAAAAANCAAAAAAACACCCAAAAAAACAAAACCCAAAACCACACCATGCTTGAAGCCATCAAGGAAATAGGAAATGTAGGAAAAATTATCTGTATAGAACAGCTGGCCGGCTGGCTTGGGAATGGGGTAATGTCTTCAGCCCTCTCAAGGCAGTGGCCCTGGAGGAAAGGGAGGACAGCAATGGAAAGGCCAGGGCAGAGGATGGGGATGGGGAGAGGCATGTTTGAAGAGGGCGACATGGAGAGCCTGAGGGTGTCTGCATGCCCCGGCACGGCTCAAAGGATGCTGCTCCAGAAACCCAGCAGGGCCCAAGATGTGCCCGGGAACACTGGGAAATGCAGCCATGGCTCCCAGACCTCCCAGAGGGTACTTTGTCCATACTGTGCTCTTGCATGGGACTCTTTATGTACCTGCTGAGTTTAACATTTATGATAGTCTGAGTGCATCANTTATTCACCTCATTTTAAATACATACTGTATTTTAAACCTGCTTAAATATATCTTTAACTGAAGACTGGACAAGTTCCAACAAAGTCATCCATGTAGTTGAGGTAAATGATACACAGTTTATGACCATATGCTATTTTATTAAATAAAAAACAACAAAAACTGTCATTGCCAAAAAAAAAAAGAAAATATCTTCCCAGAAGAAAACATGTATTTACTTAATATTATGGCTGTAATACAAGTTAAGAGAAGCCAAGAGATTCAAAGTCAAGGCTATCCTTTATGCTTTTACCCAGCAGCTACATGAGGTAAGAGCCAAGTGCCAGCCACAACTTGCATTTCTTGTCCAGCGCTGGTTGATGTACCAATTTGTACGTTATGGAAACAGGCTTCATCTGTTCTGTCAAACCCTTTCCTGCTTTTGCAGTGCCCACAATAAGTACCCAGCAGTATCGTCTTCCTGACTCTTTTATCTTCCGCCTTTTTTAGTCAAAAGCTGCTGCAGCCCAGCCATCCCTGGGAGGGTGCCACAGGCAGAGTTTTAGGGCTGAGCCCTCCCATGCACTTCAGTGGTGGAGCGGTATGGGACAGTTCGGCCCCGAACCCAAGGACAGACTTTCCCAGGAGAAGCAAACCCTCAGAAGATGGAGGGATGCAGGGGTAGGATGGGTGCCAGTAGCCGGCTGAGCCAAGGGGCCAGTGTGTCCTGGCACAGGGAATGCCCCGGGATGCGGGGCTCTGCAGCAGCCTGCGCCCGTGTGCAGAGGGCAGGGGAGTGTGCTCCACACTCCTGAAGCTTTTGGCAGCTCTGGCCACCACCCCCCTCCACTCAACATCTCTGGACTCAGATCCCTGGACTCAGCTACCCCATCAGCATATGCTCCAGCCCCTATAGGCACTAAAGTAAAACTGATCCCTGCCCTGAAGCAATGCTCAGATGGGCTTCCCCAGCCACTTTACTTAGGATCCAGCAGGAGTGAGAGCAATGTACGGCAATACTGGCACCAACACAGTCATATTTTTCCTGTTTGCTTTGATTTCTCTCTTCCCCCATAACTCAGAAGCACTCGGATGAAGCTTAGGATTTCACAAGTTCTGCCCAGCCTTGTGATAAGGTGCCCGGAACCAACAGGAGCTGAGCACTTGCCACAGAAGCAGCAGCTTGCAAGGCTCAGCCCACAAATTCCACTATTATTTACCACATATATTGCATTAAACTAAATACCTGAGCCACGGATCAAGACCTTGTTGTGCCATGGACCAACACACCCTTGTGTCAGGTGCTGCGCAGCCTCAGAACTGAGGGATGATCCCCACTCCAACAAGTGTACGGGGAGGAAAACCTGACACCGCTGTTGCAAATAAGCACTGTTCATTGCTCTGAACCAGTATCACAACATAACAGCAAATGCTATTTCCCAATATACTTTCCAGCGTTCCCCTGTCCACAGGGTTTTTTCTCACAGCAGCACAAGAGGAGGTGAGAAGGATATGTGCTGGGGGCATGGGGGAGAGCAGAGGTGTCCCCAGTCAAGGGTTTGTGGGCTGGATGGCTTGCACTTGAACACAGTGCATGCTGGCTGACAGGCTAGAGGATTAAAGGGTTGCATACCAAGTGGAATTAAGAAGTGCTAGTTTTCCTAGCTCCTATAATTTGTAAAGAACGGAAAGAAAAAAAAAAATCTTGTGGAATTAATCTATTTCTTATGCTCATTCCAGCTGTGTTTAATTTACCCTCTGCTATTTCTCCCCTCTGATCGAGGAATGCTGTATCCTTACATTCATATTTCCCCTCAAAATCCCCGCGTTGAGCAGAGCTTTTCTTAATTGCTTTAATATGCTGTGTTCTGGGACGGGAGAAGCTGATCCAGAGTGACAACTGCTCCCTTTCTCCCGGCACCGCTGCAGCCCGACTCCCCAGCCTCACGCACCGGGATGGGGGTCCTTCACCCCCCCAGCAGCTCCCCCCTCACTGCCCGCTGCCCGCCGGGGCTGTGGTCCAAGCAGGCTCTGGCTGCAGCCCACGCCAGCCCGGTTGACCCAACTCTGCACGTGCAAAGAAGAAACTACGTTGTGCGCTTGACATAGTCACACCAAGCACCCTGCAGCAAAGCCAGAATATTCCCCTCAGCCTGGCTTGCTTTCATTCATGGATTAAAAGGCAAGCGAGAGGCCTTTGGGCGGGCAGCCGGGGCCAGGCGTCCTGGCAAGCCTCCCCACCAGTGATTTAGCAACCAACGTGCCAGATGGACCAAGCCTGGAAGAGCAGGGATGGGGGCAACGCCAAGCCAACAAGGCGAGGGGATTGCGAAAGAGAGAAACCAGGGAAGAGGAGGGGAGATTCAGAGAATCTTTTGGTTTTCTGTATGTGCATTTGCCTTGACTCAGCTTGTAGTAGGTTTCCATCTGGAGCCCCTCAGGTAACCCGGGCTCTACACCCAGCGTGTTCAGAAGGTCTGCTAGACAGGGTGTCCGTGCTGCAGGCAGCCTGAACACTTGCCACTAACTTTAATGCGACAGGGAGACCTCTCTGCAGGCAGAATAAGACCCTTCCACCATCACATAGCATTGGCTGGACAAATGACACTTGTATCTTAGCCCAGATCCAGAGCATCCTCCACTGCCTTCGTCTGACCCACCTTGCAGATGGGGCATTGCAAGACCATGGGACCACTGGCTACTAAACTACAGCCCTCTGCTCTCCAGGTGAACCAAGAGTTTCCATGAGTTGTCACCCCGGTTTCATTTTTGTTGTGGGCCAAACATTTGTCTCTGTAAAAGGATCCCATACCTCAGCCAACCTGTTATTCCGTTCAGCGGGAGGGGGGTGTCCATGCAGGGGGTACAGACCTCTCCTGAGGATGAGCCACGGAGGGGTAATGTATCTAGCCCTCTCCGTAATGACCAGACTGAACATAACACAGCTCTTTGCCAAAATAATCACCGCCATGTAGGCCACTCTCTCATGCTCTGTGCAAGCCATTAGGCCTAACTTATGTGGCAGAACTGCTCAGCAAAATGGGAATTTTACAGCAATTTATGGGGGCTAGGATGTATATTCTGTCCAATAACTTCCTCCTCATGGAAATTTCCCTGTAGGTGTTTCTCCCCCTCCCCAGCCCTGTCCCCCTGTTGCTGCTGCTCTTACCCCTGTTCAGCCTTACTCTCCTGCCCCTTGCTAGGAGTCTATAGAGATGGCTCCCTCTCCACAGCCTTCAGGATTCATTGCTCACCCCCTTTGAGAGCTACTCCAGGGAACCTTGGGACAGATCATGTGGCAGGACTCTTTTTTTTTTTTTTCCATTTTTTTTTCTCCAGTTTCACATTCTGGCCTTTCCAGAGACAGCTGAACAACCGTAAATAGACCAAACTCTTGAAAAGGAGGAAAAATAAAGAAGAAAGGCCGGCAAGTAAAATGATGATGTGAAGTTACACAGCGCGACCGGGAAGCTGACAAAGAGGTAAATTATGTGGCCTCTTGCAGGGACGGCTAATGGCGGTGTGCACACAGCGCCCTGCCTTCAGCTTTGAAATGGTCAACAAGCAGGAGACCCATCGTCTGCAGCGAGCCGGGCTGAGTCTCCTGGATGCCAGGGGACACCAGCACCACCATGCCCACTAACAGGCCAGCCTGGGGTTTCCTCCTCTTGCGGCCACAGGCATGCTTCACCACCGTCTGGCTGGCTGCTACTATTTATTCCATGATTTTCTAAAAATGTGCCTCGACCTAGAAGCCCAGACTGTTGCCAACCTCCTTCTTTAATAAAAGTAACAACAGCAAGGTATTGAAAATCACGAGGCATTTAGAAATATACAGACTCCTTTATGGGTGAAATAATCTAATAGACAAGCTGTTGTTAATTTACAGCCTCAATTTTCAGACACACTTCTTGAGTCAAAAGTACTTCCTGCTCCATAATTCCTACAGGGACACAGGTGGCCCAAATTGCAGTACACATCTACTGTACATTAAAATGTATTTCGGACTTAGCTTAAACATTTCTGAAATCTCAAGTTTATGTCTAGACTATTTTAATCAGCTAAATGTCATAATAAGCCATATGTTGGGCTTGATAGGTTACATATACCAGCCCTGCTCATAAAGTATCAAAAGGTGTTTTTAAAAAGGAGTCTGTGTTTGTTTTACCAGGAAAATGGTGCTTTTAGTCAGTCGTATCAAACCTACTGGCGAAGTGCACAGGCTCTGACGTAACTACTAGGAAAGAGGGAGGCTGGGGTGGCCGTGGCGTGGGGGAACAGAGATCGCTCAATGTTCCCCACTGCCCCACGCCGGCTCCGCTGGCCAGGACCACTCTCCTCCCACCACCTTCCCAGGTCAGATGGCTTCACCCCTGCTGCCAACGGCCGCCAGCACCGTCGCCCGCGGGCTCCACGACCTGCTTCTTGTTGCAAGCACATTCCTGGGCTGAAGTAGATGGATGTTTTCTGCCGGACCCCTCCATGCAACAGTGGAAAGCACCGGCCGGATCCTGAGCACCCCTTCACATCAGGTCTTACCTGTATAGGAGAGGGCTTGCTGGGGCAGAGCATCGTGGGAAGGTTCTCTGAGTTACACTAGTAAAAGAGGGCTTTCACCATTAAACCTCTGCCATTACCAAATTTAATTAATTAAGCATAACAGCACAAAACCAGCCAGGCCTTCTCCAGAGCTTTAGCTAGTACAAAACAGTAAAAAGCAAAGTCTCTTTCCTGAGCTTTGTTCAGCCATAATGCCTAGCTTGGAAAATGACCCGTGACCCAGGGGAGACCTCGTGCCAGGAAGACAGTTCCCCACCACGTAGGCTGAAAGGGATTCTCTGTTTTCTCTGAGCCGCGGAGGGCCTATGGCACACAGACACGTAGCTTGGACTGCCTCCAGCAGCGAGCGGGGATATACATGCACACAAATTCATCACACTGTCGTACAAGATTATTTCCTTATGCAAAGCTGGCTCCCTTCTGGACACAGAAATTCCCCCTCTGCTTCCAGCCGCTGCCACAGGGAGGACTTGCAGCCCCTCCTCGGGCACCCTGACCACCAGAAAGACTGGGTGGCCATAGGCCAGCTACACCATGCCCAGCATCCCTGCAGGGCAGTGTGCCCATCCCCCTCATCCCATCCCCCTGACAGCCCCGGCTCAGACCACTTTTTGCTGGAAAAAAACACATATGGCCCTTGAAGAAATACATGCACCTGGCCCAGAGGAGGAAATCCCAGGAGTTTTACGGCCAGGCACTTGTCTCTGGAGGTTGCCCAGGGACTCAAGGTACATACAGGAGAACTTAAGGAAGACTTTAATTATAGACTTTCCTTTGGAAAAACAGAGCATTCAGTGCAAAGGGATCCCCAGGGGCAACACCTGAATTTTGACTAAAAGCGGAGCATCCTTCTGATTGCCCCAGCATAACTCCATGGGATGAGCAATTTGAGATATTAGCTGGAGTAACCCACAAACTGTATTTTAAGCCCCCGACACATCCCCCAGCTCTTTGACTCCTGGGTAATTTAGCCAGTCACTTTCCAGATGCACTTATTCTTCCTCCTTTTAACAAGCCTTCAGGGCAGAGGATGAGAGAGAAGTTGTCACGCTCTCATTGTGCAAAGAAAGTGTTCTGCCTCTGCAGAGAGTGTGAAATACAGTCCAGTGCACTGAAACCATGAAGAAGCAGAGCCTGCCCATAGTATCAGGTAAGAACAACAGCTTTTTTAAAAATGTATTTTACTGTCAGTGTCTCCACCACAAAACATAAATCCTTACGTGATCCTTTTTTTCAGGATCCCCCTGTTTGCCAGCAGTAAACATCTGAGAGCTGTTTTTATTCCCACAGCAGTTTATTGCTGTGCAAATACCATAATTTTCAGTCTCTACAAACAGAGAGAGATCCTCATCCACCCAGTTTGTTACTATACTTGCTGGGCAGAGTGATGTTCTAAAAGTCATGATTCCCCTCAATGTCCAAAGTGGAATTCCAGCTTTTAACTCTTTCCCTGTCTATGCAGGCTTAGGGTTATTCTCCCTAATGCTGACTCCAGTCTGAGAATCCACCCCGCTTTCTCCCTCCCATGTTCGCCATCTGCAAGAGGACAGAATAGCCACACAGTTACTGAGCTACATCACCATCCCATGGAAATTGACACGGCTTCATTGAAGGTGCCATGCTGAAGATACCCAGCACTGGGGCATATGGCCTTAGTTCCAAAATAATAACCAGTCCATGTTCACGAACCATGGTTGGTCATTTCCCTTTCTTGTCTCCCAGTTTTGGTTGCATAAATCCAGGGCCCTGTATCCCAGTAGCGTAGGTCAACTCAGCATCTTCCAGTCTGTCCATATATGCCTGGCCATGAGGAGCGAGCTTGCTTGCCCCAGTGAGCGTCCTTGGCATGTACCACTGCAGGAAGGGGCAAGTCCAGCTGGATTTAGGCAGCTTCTCAGGCTATTACTGGTATAGATGGGTCAGCTCCTATAACAGAGGGCAAACAAGCAAATCGTGTAATTCTGCAATTCTAGATGACTTTGATTACTAATCCGGGTGACCAGGAATCAAGAAATGAAAGCAGGAAGCAATTAGGAATAAGATGGAAAGAAGAGTAAATAGTATCAACTGAATCAGTTTTCTCAAACACGTGGTTCAGCTGGGCTGGGGACATCTAGTTTCCCGTGGAAGCAAATGGTGATATCAGATCAAGGATAAAGAAAAAGGTATGTATATAAATCCCATAATTTCATCAATAAACAGAGGGGAAATTCTGTTGTTAAATCAGCATATATACTGAGTTGTGCCACTGCAATCACTAGGATTATGCATGAGTTTTCAGTCTCTGCTACCTGCTAATGCTTTCCTGCTTAAACAGTTCACAGTGACACTGAGGTGAGGATTGGTCCAGGTAGGATCAAATCCACTTAATTAAGGCTCCTCAAATGCTTAATACTATGGTTTTCCTAATTCCTTATATATTTATTATGGAAATGAAGTGCCTTCAGAGACCTCCAGAGCATGAGTCCTGGATCACGGATACATAACGGAGGCCCAGGAAGAACTTCCAGGTGCAGAGGTGTAACTCAGCCACAGCCTTTTCTTTCCGTGGGAAGAAAATCCGGGTGTGTAGGTTGGAAGGGAGCTAGCAGTGTCCCCTCTCACCTAGCCAAAGGGAAAACCAGCGCTCTGAAGCACCTGCTCTACCAGCCTAAATTCAGCTCTATGGGGAAATCAGAGGTGGACTTAAGGAGATCCTGATCCCATTAGCAAACACGTCCATCTTTCCTGTCTATTAGATGTACCACTTTGCTCCCAGATGAAGGGAGCTGAACACAGTTGTCACTTTGAAGATCAAACTCAGAGTTCAGTCTTGCACCTGAACAAGCAAAGGACACCTCTTGAAGCGATCCGACAATTATACTGAGATATCTTCATTTAAACATTTTAATGCACTTTCTTGACAGAAAACATTTTCTTGAGTACATACATTTCTTTTATCATTGAAATGCTGTACATGGGTTGTTTGGGTTTTTTTTCAAATCAAATCCTTGTGTAAAGTGTTCCCATTTTTAATCTTTCTCATTAAAAGTTTTTTTTTCTAAAACTAGCTTTGCTTTCATTCTTTTGAGAGTCTTTTGAGATTTCCTTTTTTAAACTTCCAGCGAATATGATATTTTTAACAAGCAGTAATTATAAAACACAATACCTGATAGCTTCCCAGACAGATGGATCAGAAGAGAGCGTAATTGGAGGTGGGTAGGAAATTACACCCCTACCATTCACAGATGCCTCTGTTCCTTAGACAGAGACACGTCTTCTGATCCTTGAGAGCTCTTTAATCTAACAAGCACACAGGGAAGAAAATATCCTGCTTATTTCTACGTTGAATGTTGTTGACTTCAACTCTGTCAATCAGCGCGACCCATTTCAATTAGGTTTTAGTCAGTGGATTTTGACAAATCGCTGTCTGTTAGAACAAAGTTGCTATTGGAACAAGTTGCTAAACGGTGTGATGCATTTTCCATTATTTATCCAGTCCTGACTCAAAGTCTCTATCTTTCTAAAATATGTGCTGCAGTCTCACCATAAATTGTTATGTTGGGAGCAGTTTTCATAGTACAAAATCTATGGCTTCTGCAGTACTATTCTAAACTATTCTGCAGTACTATTCTAAAGCCTCAGCCCCCTCTTTGGAAGCAACTTGGGACCACGAACAGCAACCATTTTTTTACGAGTTTTATGTTCCTAAGTATCAAGGAAGGACACAAGGCTGATAAGTCACGCAGGCATTTCTGAACATGCCTAAGTCATGGCTGACCTAGGGGTAATCTCTAGTATTTCTGGACAATTTCTTGTTCCAGGAATAACCTTTTAAGTTATATGGTGAAAGGCTCACCCCCACCCACACAGAAGAGCACAGAGGCACTGGGGAAGCCCTAGACAGGGGCCGAGGACCCTGTCCCAGCCCCGCCAGGGCTGTCCCAGGAGAGCATCAGCCCTATGGGTTGGGTGAGACCCAGCACCAGGAGTCCATGGGGAGAGCTCTCTGGGGCACTAAAACAGACTGGGGAGTTCCTGCCCTGAGGAACAAGGCTCATTATGGGATGCAGGGGAAGAGTGTGCTTCATCCCTGGAGGTGTTCAAGGCCAGGCTGGATGGGGCTTTGAGCAACCTGCTCTAGTGGGAGGTGTCCCTGCCTATGGCAGAAGGGTTAGAACTCGATGGTCTTCAAGGTCCCTTCCAACCGAAACCATTCTATGATTCTATGATTGTGCAAGACTTGTTATTATAGGATGTTTAGGAGAGGAACCAAAGGGTAGGAAAGGGAGACACTGATATGGTTTGGGGAGGAATAGATGTGGCAAAATAAAGGGAAAAGGGCATCAAAGGGGCCAGCTGCACATAAAAATGTATCTGGTGAATATGTTTGTCTGGACATGCTACAGTCTGTCCTATCTTCTTAATAAACTCAATTTCTAACACTTTTGTGGGTGCGGGGGTCTCTCTTCTGCATGCATGTGGGTGCAGCGGGGTCTGAATGCAGCAACTGGAGTGGGGCTGTGGCCTTGGGACCTCACGTGTGTGGGTGCCAGCAACTGGGGATACTGGGATCCAGTTTGAGCCCAGCTGCTGGAGGGATCCACCTTATAGATATATACACCTATATATTCCTACTAATGGATCTCCATCCTGCTAAACCAGAGAAGGGGATGGGATTAGATAATTTGTACCATCTGTGTTTGCGTATTTCTATCTGCTTTATTTTGTGTTATTTTTAGGCTGTGCACATAGGTATGTGTATGCGCACATGTGCCTACTGGGAACACATGCTCAGTGTCGCTGCAGGCTGGGCCAGGAGACGGGGAGCTGCAGCAGCCTCCCCTATATGGGGCTACTGGTTTTGGCAACTCCTAACATAAGCCTTGTGGATGTTTGCAGGCAAAGTTTGAAATTAAGAGTCCATTATTCTTAAATGAATTTTCAAACGTCAGACTGAAATAAAACATGAGCTGCCATGGCCATTAGTATAGGAATCACGGGGAAAGTAAATAACAATACCAGATCCTCTTAATAAAGCCACAGTATCTCCATTTCCAGCTCAGTCTTGAGCTCTTCTAGCAGTGAAAGAGATAGACATGGTTTGGAAAATGATGGTGGGAAAGCCAAAAAGTAAAGGAGGGGGCATCCTGGGAGGTCTGAAGGCTGTCAGCTCTGTCAGGGCAGAGGACAATTAGATCGATGTAAGGCATATTTGTAAGTGTCCTGACCAAGCAGATCAGCCTTGCGAGGACCTGGCGCCCTCCCAAGCCGCTGACACCCGCTGACCCAGAACAGAAGCAATCAGGGAGGCATGCAGCACGGTGAGCAAGCAGGAAACATGCATGGAAATACACAACCAAGCCCAGAGCGGGTGGGATGATGGTGTTTCTCCTGATCTCTCCCTTAACCAACACCAAACGCATCCAAGAAGAAGCATTTATAAAAATATCATTCACAAAATTAGAAGTCAAGGGGGAGGAGGAGGAACAGAGGGAGTATTGACAACGTCAGTATGACAGACAGACGTGCACAGCACTGCCGGTCTTTGTTTGTTGGGTTAGTCGGTTGGTTGGCTTGTTTGTCTTAATAATAATACCCTGTGGGTTTCCTCATGTTCACCTTTTGGGTTTTGAGCCATGTTTTTCTCTCAAGCTTTCCTTCAACAAACTTAAAGCATTGCTTAGAAAATTATCTTCTTCTGATACAAAATGAAACCTGAGATTGTCCTTCTCTCACAGGAAATGACACTTAAAGAAATAACCAGCATCAAGAGTCACACAAGAAAATTGCTACACCATCACTTTTCCAAGTGACTACAGGACAGTCCACGTTCCTACAGATTGGGTGAGGAAGTTTCCCCTCCCCATCCTCTCCTTTGGCCAAAAAACCCCACAATGCTCGGGTCTGAGGGAAGATTTAGTTTTCCTTAGCTATGGGACAGGCACGGTACGGGGAAAGCACAGAGGTCCAGTGCTGCCTGCACCAACTCCGCTGCGAGTCATGTACTTGGCAGGGCAGAAGGATATTGCTCTTCGAGTAGATTTGCTGTGTCTATAACCAGGAATGGGCTGCAAAGTGCCTGAGGCAAAATAGCAGGATCCCTCTATTTTAAGGAATGTGTGTGTACGCTGAGTATATAAACCAGATCTGACATCCAAAGCGGCAGACAAAATTAAAAGAAAATGAAAAGAATGCTATTTATGACTGAAAAAAATCACTTTAACATTAGGAACAAGCAAAAGAGAGTCAGAGAACTATATAATCGTGTTGCCTTGTCTCTTCCAGTGTTTTGAAACAGCAACAGAAACAGCCATGACATCAATGTTTAAAATGCAGCACATGCCCCAAATGTTTTTACAGTGGCTGTTCACAAGCGGGGTTAAGCTCTGCTGCAGCGTAGCCAGATCTATCGCTTCAGCCAGTTACCCACAGAATGAGATGTATGTACCCAAAAGCTCAAGTATTACAGCCGATCAGCCACTCCTGACAAAACTGGCCTGACCAAACAGATTGAAAGCTCAGCTGCTAAGCAGTAACCTGCTTGCTAGTTACCCTTTTCACATAGAATAATTGACTTACCTTTTCATTATGAGTATCATATCATTACCCACCTTTCCTGGGCTACCTGCACCCTCTGTTGCTCCAGGGACCACCCCAAATGTAGGTGGATGCGGGGAGTGGGAGCCCACCACTGCTACAGGACTGCCAAGTCTCAGCCTGAAGACACAAGCCGTGCATTAAACACCAGTACACTATGCCTTTTGGGGGCAAGAGAAGCTTTTTCTTAGTGTTTGCCCAAGGCCTCAGTCACAGGAATTAACAGCGGTTAATTCAGTGATGTAAACTGGGCACTTGCCGCTCTCTGCCCTGGCCATGCATCCTCCTGCTAGATCCCCAGTGCATCTGCTGCCTCCTCCTTGGGAAAAGATGGGATTTTCACCTGTGTTCTCTCTATTTAGGCTGGTGACCACCAGCTAACACCTGACTCCAACGTCCACTGGCTCTCACTGATTAGACGCAGAAGGGCCCCCAGCTAACAGAGGCACAGGGCAGCACCAACACAGCTCCCAGCAGGGCAAAGTCACGCAGACGTGCTTGCCAGCCTCCTGCCAGAGTTCCACCCATCCCCAGGAAGGACCTCGCGTTCCCTGTGAAGCAGCAGGCTCAGCAAACCAAGACCACACTGAGCTGGCCTTGAAGTCCAGCTCCTGTGAAATTTTATTGTTATGTTCATGTGGGCTAAAAAGAGAGCATCCACCTTCCAATTTCCTGTCTGCAGCCACTCTGATGCTGGCCCACATTATTTAAGTATATTATTTTTAAGTTAAATTAAAAAATTCCTTCATGTAATAGACAAAAAATATTACAGATGCTGGAAGGTTTCTAATGTCTCACCTGAAATGCACACATTAGATTAAAGCCTTGGATGCAATGTCTGAATTAACATAGATCATTGCAGAGAAATAATTGCTAAATTTAAGTTTATATGCGGAAACTATTCAGTAAAGGTGGATAATTGCAAAACAAGGCATGTAGGACTAGATAGGAACACAGATTCTACCTCAGTCACTATCAATATCAAAGTGGTTGAGACAGAGGTGATTATTTCAGGGAATATATGTAACAGCACATAAATCCTTCATCTATAATGCCTCCAGTGCAGCCTAAATTCGTAAGTAACAGTCATCCAGCTCAGCATTGCTCCGTGGGGCCCACGGGCAACCCACAATCCATAAAGCACTAGAAGGGGGTCCATGAACTGACTGCAGAAAAATAATTAAGAAACTAAACCAAAACACACACATGCCATCCCACGCAGTTGGCAGGTGCTTATGTCAGTACCTGCCCACAGGCACCGTTGGCTCCCTGGCTGCTGGTGCTCAGATCAAAAAGGTTTGTTGGTCCTTTGATTTTAAGAGCCTGAGAAACCCTCATTTAGCTTCCGTGAAATAGGGCAGAGCTGTACTTTGGCTCCCAAAGCCTGCACCTTCTCCCACTGCAATCAGGAACGTGCCACCTCCTCCCTACTGTCGCTCCATCACACACAAACTACCAGCAGGGTTTTCCCTGGCCGGCAACAGAAGCAGGTCCAAGCTGCAAAATCTGCATCTTGAGTCAAATTTCCTCAAAACTCTTCTCCCAGCTGCTCCTAAATCTCCTGGTTGGTAGCATTAGCAGGGGCAGGACTGCACCCCGCTGTGCTGAGATGCTCGGTGGGCAGCGTTACCTCTCCAGCAGCGATGCTGTTTCATCTGCCCCCTGCGGGATCAGCCCACCCATGGTCCCCTGCCCGCCAGCAGGACAAGAAGTGCCTGATCTGAAGGGTCTCCAGTGCAATGGAGTTAACCCGTAGCTGCAACCAGAGGGATGCAGCTCATCCCGTAGTTAAATAAAAGGTGAAAGGACCCCATTATTTGTAAACTGGGCATCCTGACATTACCAAATGAAAACAAAGATTGAGAAATAATAACATAAAATAAAGTATTTTCAATTACCGCAGACCGCACAGTTTTCCAGTGAGCAGTTAGCATGACCCGCTAGGAGCCATTGGGTATGCATGTTTAGCTGATTGATAGATTTTATTAGTAAAGCAGATTTTTCTGTCTCTAGATCTGTTCCGGTCTCCAATTAGGGGTATGAGAATGTTGTTTCTCCCCAGTAAAGAAACCATCATCTTATAATTGCTCACACAGAACAAAAATGTGGTTCGGGGATTATTTTTTTTTGATGACCCTTCATTTAAAGAAAAGATGTGCTTTCCCCCTCTGCCCCCCCACTTGTGTGCAGAACCAGGACCAGCAAGATCCCTGTTTCTTCTTGTTTGGGGCTAACATCAAAAAATTGCCTGACGGTTTTTCTAAGAGCCAAGAAAGTCAGCTAGTAATCATGTGGGGTTGTGTGGCCAAAGGTACATAAACTGACTTCACATGGGACCAGCAGTAGATCAGATTGCATTGGGCGGAATGAAATAAAAAATCCCAGAAGTCTAGTTTCTTTGGAAATGTACCAAAACTGTCTCGCTCTACCAGCCTGGCACATCATATGTAAAAAAGTGACTATTTCCTAGTACAGTATATGGGGTGTTTTATAGAAGTCAAAAAATCAGAATGGCCTTAGTTTGACATCGTAAACACAATATACTGTAATGTCACTGAAAGACTACTTGTTAACCTACTTGTCCCAAGATTAAATGCTGAAATTGAGCACACAGACCTACCTACAGTTTCCCTCCGAGCACACACATGCCGGAAAAATCTCTTTGCCATACAACTTGGAAATAATTACAATAACTACGTAACAGTAGAAACCACTTCTATTTAATTCACTGATATTATTTACATCAGCCCAGAATTTACAGCACTGGAAAGCGACGCTGTGAGAATGACACCTTCCTGTGCAGCAAACCTTCTCCCTATCTGCCTCTAGAGCTCCTGGTTGCTTTGAAAGCAAAGCTGTGTTTGTAGCTACAGTTTATTCTTCTCCCAGGGGGTCGGTCCCTACAAGGGGCAGTGCAGTGGGGACGAGAGCCCACCACCAGGTCCGCATCAGGGCATCTCTTCAGCCTGGGTTGGCACACCTGATGCCAGACAAGATTTGTTGGTTTGGGTTTTTTTTTCCCCCTACTCAAGACTAGGCCTGTGATGGCAAGTTTGTGGGTAAAAGGGTTGCAGAGGATTAACAGGTGTCTCTACACAGCTGATACAGTTTTTGCTTCAGTTCATTATCACCAAAAACAATCTGCTGTGTGTTGAGTGCAGCTGTAGGCCTGGCAACAGGGCAGGAGGGAGACAGAACTGCCGTTGAAGCCCATGGGTCCAGAGTCACTAACTTCAATTGTTAAAGTTACTACATTCTTAGTCTAGTCATATATTTAGCAAGATTAGATTATCTTTTTTTTAACGGGCTGCACCGTGTGTCAGAGTTAGTGCATCATTCTTGCTGAATTAGATATATTGTCCCCAACATAACTTACAGACCACCAGCAGCCTGGAAGCAGGGACCGTTTCTCTTTCAAGAATAAGAAACAATAATATTAAAAGGTGTTGCAGACAAAAAGCTGATATGGTTTTATGCAAATCAAGGTTTTGTTTATGTAAACCAGTATTCGTTAAGATTATTTTCTCATATATTAGCTTGTGAACTCCAAAAGAAAAAATATCTTCACCTCTCACGCGAGATGCGTAGCCTTTCAGAGCTATAAAACATAAAGCGAAGCAACAGCAATTAGATATGATGACACTTGCTCTAACGCCAGATATTAGTCACCAGGTGTTCATAGGCATGTAGGTAGCCAAACAAGTTAAAAAAAGCACTAGGAAACCAGTACAACCAACTGACCTCCTAAGCAGCACAGGACCTAAACCTAGAAGGTTCTGCCCACAGCTCCTGCATGCCTAGCTTTCAGAATAACTTTCTGTAGCTACAACCAAGCGAGGACAAATCAGTCATGCCTGTAGGAGAGTTGCTCCTATAGTTAATGGTTAATAGGCGTGTGTAACAACAGTGGCCTTTCCTCAAAAAGTGATCCAGGCAACAAAGAGTCTAAATTCTACTTCTGACACTTGCTCCTGAAATCCAAAGGTATTTCCAAAAATGGGAGTCAGACACAAAGATTTGCACACTCTTTTTTTTTTTTTTTTTTTTTTGCCTTGTATGGCTACTAACATGTAACAATTAACTCGGCCACGTTCTCATTGCTGCCAACTATCCCCACGGAGCGTTACTGGGTCTCACAGTTTGCTCTCCTCAATGCATTTCTCAGCAGTACCAGATGTCGGTCCCTTCCTTTTGGAAGGGCTGAAAACTCATTTCAAGAGAGAGAAAGTCCACAGCCCTTTTTAACCTCTCCATGTCGGTCTTGGTTCTTTTTCCTTCTCTTGTCATGAAAGGACAGAGCACTGATGAGCTTAACTCAACACAAGGTTATTCAAGTTATCTGCTTGCCGTTAGGTATCACTGTGCAGCGCTGAATTATTTATTCCAGCTTCCTAGGCAGGTGTGTGGCAAATTTCCATATAGCTTTAATGGGAATCAGATTGCCAGCTTCAAACCCAAATTCTTCATCTGCACCACAGCATGACTGTGAAGTGTTGCTGAGCAAGGGCGGGGTGAACAGCTATGTAGGAACAGACCGCATGGTCACAGCTGGAAGAAGTATGTGGGTCTCACTTAATAAAACTTGATAGAAAATATTTGTAGCTGTACAAAAACATCGACAAAGCCTGCAACACGATACACTTCATGTAACCAACACGATTCTCTCCCTAGGATGGGCACGTACCATATTTCGAAGCTTGTGGGGACTCAGTTTTCAGAGTGCGCAGGAGCGCACACACAAAGCACCTGCTGGCAGAGGCAGCTGAGGGTGGCACAGCTCAGTGAGGACGTTCCTCACGTGCAGACTTCCTCTGTTCCCGTTTCCAGGTGGAAATTCAAAGTGGCACACGCCCAGGATGAAGAGACGGATCCCATCTACACATAACGGGCGTACAGGATGAGTGAGGTCAAACCAGGTGGGCCCATCAACCCTAATGGGATCTCTCTGGAGGCACCAGAGGCTATATTCATTTGACTGACAGTCTGTGTGCACCTGAGCAGGTAACCCCGTGCCTTCTCTGCAGGCAGCAGAGCTCAGGGCACAAACACCTCATCTCAAAGTAGCTGCTGACATCTGGTCCCCTGACCATCGCACACTTCCCTGAGAAGTGCTCAGATGATGAGGTCCAACACAGGCAGCAGAAGTCAGCTGAGATGAATCACACTGTGGGCGAGTAATACACAAGAGCCCTTGGCAGGTGGTAGCCTCTAGATGAAAGCCAGCTTGTGTGGCCTCATCAAAGGGCTTGCCCAGGCCAGCAACCCGGGTGGCAGGGCAGCCAGCATCTCGGTGGTACTGGTACTACTGGATCTGGTCAAGCAGTAGGTGGTGGGGTGCTGCTGGGTGGTGGCTCCCAGCAGCGCTTCCCCTGCCAAGTTGATTGCTAAACATTTATCCTACCTGGCCCACAATTAGGAAAGTTTCGTGAGGAGCTATGGGATGCACTCTCTGCAGAGCACAGTACTCACCTAAATGCCCAGGAAAAAAAAAATCTTGTTTCACGGGACAATAACAGAATGGCTGTATTTACTCCCTGCCAATGTCAAACATTAGTCAAAGCCAGATGTTAAAATAAAATGGCCTGATTTTTACTGCCACTACTACTTTGTGCTGATTTGGTCAAAAATAAAAACCGCTTATAAAGAAGAAAAAACTGCACAGCTCTGGAACAACAAACCAGATCAGTGCAGAAGAACAAAAAGTTGGTACAAACTGACAGTGTCTGAATTTGTTTCTTTTAATAGACAAATGTCTGTGATTATCACAAAAGGGGTAGAGCCAGCAGTTTCACTGAAGAGTCCTTAACTGAAGGGTCCTCACTGTCTCCCTAGGCTTGCACAAATTGGATGATGGCAAGGCCGGCTGAGCTGCCAGTGGGGCACCCAGAGATGGCTGAGAAGCGTTGGTCTCGGTTATGGATGGGGAGAGGGAGGAGCTGTGCCTGGACACTAGCTGAGTTAATGATGCCGTAGTTTGAACCTGTGCCAATGGCAGGCGTAATTTTATCAAAGCGGAGAAGAAAAAAACATTCACTACACCTGAAATCTCAGAGCTGTCTCAAATAATCAAGGCTTTAAATAAATTTAAAACACCTCTAAGGTGGCTTCTGTGGGTCCAGTTGCCCAGGGTACCATGCACCTCAGGTGAATCAGGTACTTGGGGGCACACCTACATCTTAATTATTCACTTAAATGAATAAGAAAATAACATGGAAATGGAAAGAACAAAGTAAAGTTCCATTTTGGTTACTATTTCAATGCACAACACAGAATTCAATAGCTGCTGCTATCTCATCTGGATCCATCTCCAAATGAGGCGTTTCAAACCATAACTACCTTTGCGAATTAACTCAGTGAGCTGCATATTGAAAATCGAGCGCAAAAGTGAAGTGGAAGCTCTGCAATGCCATTAAAGTTTACGCAGAAAGAGACTCACACACCTGAACAGAAACAGCAATCACTGGACGACACAGGACAGTGCCAGGGGATGCGATGAACACAGGGGACTTGGTGAAGGGGCTGGGCTCCAAGTTTTGCAGACCTAACTGGCAAGGAGACACTCTGATTCTCCAGAAGAAAGTGTCATCTGTGAACTGAATGACTACTACCTGGGAAAAAGTTGCCTATTCCACCAATTTCATTTCCATTTAGCGTCGCCTTTGCTCAA
This sequence comes from Ibidorhyncha struthersii, assembly GCA_013398815.1. Classification (NCBI taxonomy): domain Eukaryota; kingdom Metazoa; phylum Chordata; class Aves; order Charadriiformes; family Charadriidae; genus Ibidorhyncha; species Ibidorhyncha struthersii. The sequence goes on from VZSZ01002641.1 coordinate 71,194, forward strand.
ATCTCCACTTTCTCTTCCCAGCTCACCAACATTGTCCAACTGCTTGCAGCAGACTGCTCATCACTGGCTCCAGTCTGTTCACATTTGTGATTTTTCTACCTAGTTTCAGCTCCCTCCATGCAGCACTCCTCCCACTCAACAATATGAAAATGCACATTCGCATCTGCCTTTAATGTCTTCCTCACATATGGGCATTTCTTCAAGTCAGCTCATTTGCTAGGGCAAGTAAAAAGCTCTGAGCCTTTCTCATTCCTCCCTTTTCCTCTCTCCCACTAAAAGACTGTCCTAAATGATCCACCCTTTATATTATCCCCCAAATAACCACCTTCCTACCTGTGCTTTTGAAACATAACCTGTTTCCGAGCTGGCTCCTGCACCCCCATCTCCGCTGCCCTGCAACATACCGGGCTGGCCAAAGTGCAGGCGCTCACTTCCCCCCGCTCCTCCCGGTAACCTCCATGTCCCCCTGCCAAAAGTGCAGCACTCGTGAAAATGCAAATCTAGAAACACGGGCCCAAAGGGGGTTTTCCAACCCTTCTGTGCCAGAGAAGACCAATATTCTCAAATAATCATTAACCTTGTTATACCCCCTTTATAGAGTTCAGATGTCACTTCATGTCTTTAGCAAAAAACAGACTTTTTAAGACAACTTGTGGTGGGCACAGGTTATTAATCACTGTAGAAAGTCTTGGCTTAGAGGTGGCAAAGATTTCATGACCAGTATGGACAAAATCATGCTTGCTGAAAAAAAAATAAGGTGTTCAAAACAAAGGCCATTAGAATAAAACATCCTCTCTTCTTTTGTCATCTGCTATCTGTGATGGGTTAGAGAAGGCCCTGTTATTCCTGTATAAGTCACCCTTCAGGGACAAATGGGATTCACGGCTGAACAGACCACAAGATGTCAGAAGACCAAGGTACCCATCCTCATAAGATGGATAGAAGAGGGTACCTCCTTGTTAGAGGTTTCTTCTCCCATGGGACTGGAGGAGGTATTTCCTCTGCCCAGTGCCCCTCATAGGCTGCTTGCCAGCAGCACACTCCATCCCTTCACCAACCACCCTCTTCTACAGACTGCCTGACCTGAGACCACTTTTGGCACTTGGGGAAACTCATCTTTTTACCCCATCAGTTGTTGGCACTTGTTCTTCAGCAAAGGAAGCTCTCTTCGGTTCTGCAAGGCCCAGTCCTTTCCTGGCTTTCACAGAATCACAGAATGGTCAGTGTTGGAAGGGACCTCTGGAGATCATCTAGTCCAACCCCCCCGCCAGAGCAGGGTCACCTACAGCAGGTGGCACAGGACGGCGTCCAGGCGGGTTTTGAATGTCTCCAGTGTGGGAGACTCCACCACCTCTCTGAGCAGCCTGTTCCAGTGCTCTGCCACCCTCAAAGGAAAGAAGTCCCTCCTCATGTTAAGATGGAATTTCCTGTGTTCAAGTTTGTGCCCGTTACCTCTTGTTCTATCAATGGGCACCACTGAAAAAAAGACTGTTCCCACCCCCCTGGCATCCTCCCTTTAAGTATTTATAAGCATTGATAAGATCCCCCCTCAGTCTTCTTTTCTCCAGACTAAAAGGATGTGAGTCCCTCAGCCTTTCCTCATAAGAAAGATGCTCCAGTCCCCTAATCACCTTTGTAGCCCTTTGCTGGGCCCTCTCCAGCAGTTCCCTGTCCTTCTTGAACCGGGGAGCCCAGAACTGGACACAATACTACAGATGTGGCCTCATCAGGGCAGAGTAGAGGGGGAGGATGACCTCCCTCGACCTGCTGGCCACACTCTTCTTGACGCTCGTATTTAAGAGCCTTTTCCCCAGGCACCACAGCAGCTCATTCCTCGATGCTCACACGCACCTTCTCCAGCACGCGCCCGGCTGCTGCTGCACCCTGCTTCCCACCACGCACGCTGCCCGGGGGGAAGGGCGGAGTAGAGCTGGATTTCCCCAAAGCAATGGCAAATTGTGCTGAGAAACAGCACAGCCTACCAGCACCTTCCAGCGCTTATCATGAAAAACAATAGGGAAATCGATGAGGTCTAAAAGATTAAAAAAGAAAAATATTTCTCTGTATCAGACTCCCAATAACTGCCGGGAGATGGGTCCTGGCTTCTTTTGCCATGCTGAGCAACAGAGATGGAGAAAAGTACGAGTGGTCATCTTGGGGCACAGCGGAGAAGAGGCAGTTATGATCTTAAGATGAGGAGACTTTATTCAAAGGGACAAATAAAGTAATGAATTAAGGTATCCTGGTGGCAAAAGGGCTATTACACATGAAATAAACAGCTTTAATGAGGTTGTAACCCTAGATTTATAGTCTCATCTCCATGCACAGGACTTCAGGTGCGTAACTCCATTAGCACTAATGGGACGTGCACAATTAAAGCCCCACACACCAAGATGAGACTGCTACTATTAAAATCAGCCACAAACAGGCTTGAGAGAGCTTCTCCCGTTTAGGTCAGCAGAGCGCTCCGAAGGAGAGATGCTCATTTGTAGCTGATCTGATCACTTTGCAGGGTGGTCAAGTATCAGCACTCACCATGAATTCTCTGTACGATGGATACGAGCGTGTGCAAAGTCTGTCTTTCGGGGGTCAGATGTTACTCCTGTCCCTGCATGTTTTCTGGGACACCAGCTTTCCTCTGCCAGGAGCAGGTTCCCGCTTTCCAGGCATGGTCAGTAAAACTCTTTATTCCAGTCACCGCCACCTCTCGCTTTCAAACTGGGGAGGAGGAGGCACAGACTTCCCACGCCAGGCACACCAAAACCTCTCGCCTCCCTCTCTACTCCTGGCACATTGTGGGGAACGAAGCACAGGCTGAGCAGTGTGGCTCCGCTCGCAGCTACATCATATTTTACCTGCAGGGATCTCAGACTGAAGGCTGTCTATACCACACACAGCAGAGCAGCCCAAAATTACTCCAGCTAGTTGGGGCATCCCAGCAGCCCAGCGAGGTGAGTTATCTCATCCCACTACCTGCTCCCAAAGCCAGCTCTGGTCTGGCCCATGCCCTGGCGTGACAGTATTTAGCTCTGAAAAAAGACCTCTGAGAATTCAAAACCAACATGAAACAGCATTGAAGATACTCTAGACTTTGACAGGGACAAAGAAATTGCCCAGCACGTACAAAATACAGGACGAAATAGCTCCATATTTTAAATCTCTAAATGTCTCACCTGTATTTAGGAGTAGAGCACATATTATTCTGCCTGAGTGGCAATACGCCAGCTGAGATCCTGGAATGCTCCTTGTTTACCTGCTCTTTAATAGTGGCACCAGGCAGCAATCGCCAGCTGAAAAGGGCAGCAGCCCTTTTCACATGATATTATCATGTTATTTAGCAAGGAACGCAGACAATATTCTTGGAGTGGCTTTCTTGCCAGGGAGTGGTAAAAGCTATTTAAATCTGAGTAACGCCGCAGTATGTCTGAGGGTGATGGAATAAGGTGCAGAGGCTGCAAGCAGAACTACACGATGATAAAACATTAAATACCAATATGACTTTAGATATTATATTATGCTCTCCCGGGAGTTGTAGTTCTTCAGATATATGAAGCATTCAGAAAAAATGGAATTGAACCCTTCATCACACTTTTTTTTTTTCTACAATATTAAAAATGTAATTTTACCAGAAGCCATGGGGGCTCCTATGTTCTTAATATACTTAAAGATTTTTACAAGCTAACATCAAAGCCAACTGAAATGCCATACACATTCTTGTTCACGCTTAAGTCTGGTCTGAAAGCTGTTCACTTTAGTTTTGCATTGTAATGTTCATATACTTGTATTTTTAATAATTACAGATTTCAACAGTACAAAATTCTGACGTCATTCCTGAAAAGTCCATGTTCGCACAGAATTCAACAGTTTTACCATCAGTTTTAGTGGCAGCAGGCTTAAGCCCAGAAGTCTTAAATCTGATAGACATTAAAGATGGAGAAAATTTACTGGTTAATCTAATTTAGCTAGCACAAGAACATTCTCTACAAGGCCAAGGATATTAATGGCAGCACAAGTAGCGGCATTTATGCGGAGGCTACTTAACATTTTCCATTGTAACACTCCGCTTCAGGATAACTGTGAACAATTCAGGCTAAACATTCCTGATGTTAGCTGTCTGACTAATAGGATCTTTTTTGGGAAGCTTTTGCTCAAGGGATTCAGCCATTTCCAAGACTGAGGTTACAGAAAAGAAAAAAAAAAAAGGAGAAAAACTACAGTTTCACATGAAAAGCTCTGGTGCTTCCATAAAGTAAAACAAGAGTTTGGATCATGACCCTGCGGAAAATTCAAAGAATGACCAAAGAGGAAGGCCGAAAAAGAGCACTGAGTATGGCTGAAAATAAATAATGCAATAAGCTAATTACAGAATTAAGAGACATAAGAAATTAAAAGCAGGTGCTAAGAAAAGGTGGGGCAGAACAACCTTGTCTGGCTGGTAGGGCCACATGGGCAGGAGGGTTCATCACATCTACGCGTTTTGGGCTCACCACTGCTTTGCTATTTGGCAAGTAGCAAAGAAACCCATTAACACCTCTCTGTGTCAGGTACATACAGCAGGTAATTGCATTGTGCTACTGCTTTTCAGTCTTTTAGCTCTGAGAGAGGATAACCCTGCTTCCAATGCAGCCTCAAAACACAGCCGGCACGGCAGTCCACACAGGTTCATACGATAAAATCTGCTTTACTAAACTTCGGCAATTTGAGCCCTCAAGAGACCGGAAAAACTTGAATTGTCAGCGCAATCTCCATCCAGTTACTCAGCACACAACCTTTTAATGGCCTAATCATGTACTATTTTCTCCATAAGATGTAATGATCAGGTTATTATACTTAGATTCTCCAAATGATGTCAAGGACCTGCTGAGCATGGGTTGGATTGAGCTCATGAAGCACTTTAAATTCATACGACAGACACGACATCTGTCTTAAGGAGCTTACACTCTGAAAATACACAAGTGACAGAATCGCTCCTTATTGCTCTGGCGGAGCGAAGCGCTGGGACGCAAGGACCTGCTCAGGGCGTTCAGCCAGATCTACTGAATCCAGGTTTAGACACAGGATTCCCCACTAGGCTTGTGTCCACATTGCCAGGCAGTTGTGAAGGATGAAGCAGCTTGTGTTTCCCATCAAGGAGAAATTCACCTATTCACCTATGTCTACCAACGTCACTACTTACACTCCAGGGGGTGGCAAGTCCACTGCTATTGCCTCGATGGTAGGCAGAGATGGTGACAAGGAGAGCTCGTGGCTAGCAGGCCACAAGACAGGGACAAGCTTCTTTCCAGGCGTGGTAGTTTCCTCCTTTGGGACTGCTCAAACCATAGTGCAAGTCCCCTTTCGCCTCCTTCAATGAGGAAAGTCCTCCTATGTCATGTAGGACAAAAGCAAAGCTTCAGTTGTCCCAAGAGAGGAAGCAGCAGCAGCCGCCTACGAAGAGGATGAGAAATTTCAGATACATGTCTGATTTGTACCACTTTAGTCACGTACTTTAAGATAGCTGAAAAATACCATAAATAAACAAAAGAAGTTTCTTCTAATAATGTTGTGATCTAGTGAAAACTCTTAGGACTTGAGAAATACTCCCGCCAACAAATGCTATAGGATTTCACTTTTATGCCAGCACGTGTAATTTGCAGACAGCCACAGCCCAGTCACTTTGTGACCATGTCACTAGTTTAGTGCTCAGTTCAGAAGCCTCTTTTCTTTTCATAGATCCCCTTATTTCCCTTCTACAGATACATAAAATCAAAATGTCTGGGTATCCTTCCCAAGCAGAAAGGATCAGACTCAGAGTGGGGATTCATTAAAGATTCATGGCAGTTTTATGAAAATCAATTAGCAAATAGGGCAGTTTTTCATTTCCAAGTAGCTTGTTCAACAGCAATCTGTGCTATCCACCCCAGGACGGATGCTGGTGGTCCATGAGAACCCAGATCTGTACAGCTTCCTCTCCCCCCACCCACCGTGCTACGCGCAGCTGTTGGTTTCACCGTAAGTAAAGGGTTACGTGGAGCTTTTCTAAGGAAACAGGGCTTACACTGTTCTGCTGTTGCTTAAACTTCACTCTGATAACTTCTAAACTCATTGGCCAAGTTCAACGAGATGATGGATCGGTGGGCTGAGCTGCTGAGAGCGGACCTGCATGACAGGCTGAGAGAGTTGGGGTTGTTCAGCCTGGAGAAGAGAAGGCTCTGGGGAGACCTTATTGTGGCCTTCCAGTATCTGAAGAGGGCCTACGGGAAAGATGGGGAGGGACTTTTTACAAGGGCATGTAGTGATAGGACGAGGGGGAATGGCTTCAAACTGGAAGAGGGGAGATTTAGATTAGATGTTAGGAAGAAGTTTTTCACTGTGAGGGTGGTGAGGCACTGGAACAGGTTTCCCAGAGAAGCTGTGGATGCCCCAACCCTGGAAGTGTTCAAGGCCAGGCTGGATGGGGCTTTGAACAACCTGCTCTAGTGGGAGGTGTCCCTGCCCATTGCAGGGGGGGTGGAACTAGATGATCTTCAAGGTCCTTTCCAACCTAAACCATTCCACGATTCTATGACTCGCAGCCCAAGAGTGGCTGGGAGCTGGCAGTGATGGAGAGCCCCGTGCATGGCCCACCAGGAGCCGGGCAGCTGAGGAAGAGCGCTGGACCAGCAAATGCTCAAAAGAGCAAAAGTAAGAAACTCCTGGAAGGAGCTGGAGATATAATGTGGCGGTTGTGTGTAGGAGTTATTGTGAACAGCTATTTGTGGTTGAACTAAGAACACCAAAAAGCCACAAGAAACCAAGTCCATGACTGTGCTCACACACACAACTGTAGAAAGTGCTCTTCTACAAACTGAGTTTCCCCCCCACCCCTATGTCTTAGAACATGACCTCAGCAGTCAAATGATTAAATTGAATATGACCTTATAGTCCATGTAAACAAGTTGTTAACATCGTTGAAGCTCATAATTGCTAATCCTTTTGGAACTAGTTTTTCCATAGCTAGTAACGACGGATTGGCTTGACTACTGTGTTATGTTAACTGTTACAGCAATTAGTATGACCACGCTTTTTGCTTAAGGTAAGCTTAACAATAAAAAGAAATGTATCAGTATGGAAGTCACACGTTTGATCCAAAGCAGAAACTGCTCAAGTGTTATAATCTTTTGTAAAACAGACTAGCCTTGATCATCATATTGTTTACTACTTCTCCTACAATATATAAATTGGTCATTATTAGACTTCACTTCCAGGCATATTTATTACCACAGCTTGAAAGAGGCAAGACTGCTGCCACTCGTGCATTCCAGTTGTATGTTTTCCTGCCTTAGATGCAATCTACAAGCTAATAATTAAATCACTAGTGTTAAAGAAGCGAAGTGAAAGATTTGGGAACAAAAAAATTAACCAATTCTGTGACCGACAAAACATACTTTAAAATCCTTCACTGATTTCTTTTCAAATGTCAGGATACACAAGCAAGGAAACACTGATTAAAAGGCTAAGGGGTCTCATCCCACATGCAGCTTTCAACTTTCTAACCTGTTGGATATGACTCTCCATCAATTTTACTGAGATATAAAAGATTGAATCACACACTGAATGATGAAAACAGGACACTTTTGCATATAGGACTAAATTTGTATTGCTCAAATCCAGCAGAAGAAAAAAAAAAGATACAAAGTTTGATGCATTGTACAATATTTAAGGAACACCACCTTCAATAATGGTGACAGATTAATAAATTGATCATTTAAACCAGAATGGAAGTCCTCATTGCACACATTCTCTTCATCTCATAAAGCTTTTGAAGCTGTGTTTCTGCTGGATAAATACATCACTACCCTTCCTTGTTTATTTTACTGACACCCTAATGCCTTTTAATATCACTGTAAAATGGATCTGGCCATTCTTCCTCCCATATAAATGTTTGCTTTAATTGAAATAAGACATTAACTTTTCTCTCACTAAGGAGCCTTTTGCCAAAGCTGTCGTTTTTAAAGACATCCTCTACTGCTCTGCACCATTCGCTACTGCTCAGCATACCACGAGCTGTGTGTGTCAACAGCGATCTGGTCTGCTAATTAAAAGATCAAAAAAATAAAACATAGGCCCAACTTTGTGTAAACCTCTTTCCAGTTGTAAAGTTGGTATGAAGAGCTTCTGAATCGCTCCCCCTGGACCAGCCCCGAGGAGCAGCACCGCCGTCTCCCAAGCGGTGCCCGTGCCTTCAGTCCCCTACAGCTGAAGACTGGGGGCATGAGAAAGTTGAAGCCGGGGCCATACCTGACACACGAGCAACCGAAATTTTGCTCACAAAATTTAAAGCATCTTTCCAACTGCAGACAAAGCTTTTCAGAAGAATTCACAGAACAGTAAAGCACAACATGACAGAAAGCTGATTTAGAGCAGCACGCTCCTTTTGCTTAAAAATCAACAAGCTGTGGGCAAAATCTGAAGAAAATTAAAAAGAAGTATAAAATCCAGGGGAAGAAAATGCACAGGCATGGAAAATCATGAGGGACGTATCTTTCACCCCAGGGCTGGCAAACTGGATGAGAAGCAGTTCTACAGAGAGCAATTCGATTCCTCTTACTGCACACATTGCACGTATTTTGGCTGGTGATATTATTTGCATCACCAGCTCCTAATGACTTCTTAACAGAGTACCAGGAGTCCTTTGACTACCAAGTGAGAACCATTAAATAGCACTTGCTTCTTAAAGATGTCTCAGATTGTCACCAGTGCTTTGTCATACCAGAGAGTTATCAGAAGGCAAAAAATCAGGCAAGACCGACCAACAAGAAAAGCGATGAATGACACTGCTCAGGAATTTGCAAAGCACGAAGAGCATAAACGCAAAGACGTCAGATGTTCTTCACAAGTGTTATTGGTTGCCATGGCCAATCCCATCCAACATCTTTGTTAGCACCAAAAAGGACATCTGCAACCTCACCCAGACCTTCTCTAACTCTGTGCAGTTGTCTACATCTGCACAAAGGCCACCCATTCCTACCCGGCAGTACCAGGTTCAGCTCTGCACGGAAGTCCAAACATTGGCAGGACACAGAGGGACAGAAATTCAGGTTCTAAAAGGTTTAAGTATGTGGGGGAATGGAGCTGAGGAGAAAAAGGATGTGTCAACCTTACGTAGAATAACTGGGGAAAGCACCCCAGGTTTCCTGCATGTGGGCAGTCAGTGGCAGAATGCTTACAGTTCAGATGGAGCTTGGTCCAACTTTGAAAACTCCAAAAGGCGAAAGGAATACCAGTATGCATCCTGATGTCAGGATAAGGGCCCACCAAGTATGTTTGGATTACAGAAAGGCTCTCCCCTATTTGGTCTAATTTGCCTTAAATATTAACAGAAAGGACTAGTTTCTGATAAAGACTGTGGCAGTTAATCATATCTGAGGAATTTTTGCCATGACAGAAGACCAACGTGTGATTCAGAACAGAATAGTCAAAAATCATTGCCAAAGTCTACTTACACCTCACCTACTTTTATATCTCATTTCCCTGTCTGACTCAAGCCCATACACTTAGAAGCCACAAATCTTTACTGAAGTCTTCCATATTTCTTCATAGGTTTTAACTGACATTTACCACATTCAACTTAGCTATATAAAATTCACTGATCTTGTTAAACTCCAGCACAGTACAATATTACTACCCTCTCTCCCATTTACATCCTCAATCTTAAAGAACTAATTCAAAACACGCAGCTTGCTTTTAACCTATTTCAAGTATTTATTTTGCTAACACCTCCTCTGCAGACCTTCTAGTATGTATAATGTTACTGCTGCCTCCTTCTACACACGGTCACTACAGAGCCAGTCTTCTGTTCCCAGTTATCCAGAACATCATTTTTTCTATCTCAAATGTCTCATCTTAGTCTAATTATCTGCTCCCACTTCTGTTCCCTAGTGGTTATTTTGCTGCTTCAGAAAACTAGAAAATTAACACTGTTTGAATAGTATTTGTATAGGAAGTGAAACTCAACCACGTGGCACTGTAGCAGGATACTTAAATAATCTTTGATTTCGGAGTTCACTGTATGAAAGCTAACACAAAGGTTCCCAAAGTTTCCAAGGCAAAAGATCAGACTGGCAATTTGCCAGATATGTGAGGGCTGAACTAAATCTGCATCCATATTTACATAAATCCCGCAATCACTATAGTTTAGAGAGGAAGAGAATAAGTTCTTAGTCTAACCTTCAGTTTTCACACACTTTCCAAAACATTCACCTCGGAGGCTGAAATATTCCATGCTAGGTCCATACTTAGAGGATGTTTTTTTATTTTAAAAGACCAAACCACATTCCTTCAGCCATTTTAGGCTCTCAGAGCTCGTCACACAATGACACGCAAGGAAGAACTCAAGAAGAAAAAGAAATCAATGACAGTAACACGTGTGAGTTGCCACGCAGTAGATCTTTAAGTTTACATTTTTGTTAAAAAGATAAGTAGCCTGAGTTCAGGAATAAAGGCACATCCAGATGGCAAAGCTAATGCAGAGTAGGAATGGTGCCCATTTACACCACACTAGCTGCTCCAGGTCAGCTACCTTCTAGAGTTTCTGTCATAAGGACCTCAGTAGCATCACCGGATTTCAATCCAGTTGATGGTGGCAACAGAACATGGGACCACAGCTTATCATGATATGGTGGGGATCAGTCTCCACGTAACACTACTTCTGTGTGGTCCAAATGTGAAGCCCATGAAATATTTGTGATATGGAAGGTCCATCGTACCAGACTGTTCAAACACGTTAAAATAGAAATGAGCAACTGCTCCAAGTGACTAGCACATTATGGTTGTAGGTTCTCAACCAAAACCGGGAAATCTTACATTTCTTCTGTGAAGTCAGCTATACTGACCATTTGTAATAATTTGTTTTTATTTCAGATTCCAAGTTCAATAAACCCTGTATTATTTGCTATGACTAAACATGAATAACTGCCAAACATTTAGAAAACCTGAGTGACCACAGAAAATTCCAGTCCAATACAGCCAACAAATAAGGAAATACTGAAATATCGTTTTAAAATTTGCCTTTATTTTTCTTACAGGAGAATTCTACACAAACCAAGGTGACTCTGTTTTACATGACCCTTTTCCCAATATACTAAATTTTCAAGAGGATCATGAACAGTATAAAACTGTAAATAACTTTTTCTGTCGAGGGCTACAGCAATTTTGCTTCAGTTGTTGTAATCTTGGAGAGCCTGAGCCATGAAAAGCTTGCCCAGGTTCTGTGCATTGAATTCCTTAATATTCTGACAGTAGGTATTAATTTGACCTGTCAATAAGAAAGAAGAGTAAACCATCATCAGTTTTGAAATTCAGAAAGACATCCTAGAACATAATTTTTAAAAAGAAAAATGTGCATGAATCATTCGGTATTTACACAAAGAAGCAACCAAAACAGCTCAGCTACTCTACACTTAGGAATTTTACATTTTCAGTATTCCCAAATAGGGTTTGGAATAATAATAATAATAATAATAATAATAATAATAATAATAATAATAATANTCTGAATTAGCAGAACAGGTAAACTGGTATGCTCAAAAAAACCTTAATTTTCCTACAATTCTATTACATACTATTTCTGAAAAGACATATGACAATAAATAGAATAAATAATTCTTGCTGCTGTAGTGGAAAGTTAATCACATTAATTGTTCAATTTCGTTGCTCTAAAAATACTACAAGACTGAATTTCAGTTCTGTTCTTATGCATCTGCTGTCCCTATTAAAACATTTGTAACAAATACTTTTCAGTAGCAGACTGAAAATTGTGGTACTCCTGTTTGACATTTTGCTAGCGTTTTTTTCTACCTAATATTTCACTTTATTAGCTATTTCAAAAATCACCAGGGTATGAAGACTTGTCAGTGCTTTACAAATCAAACGTGCCCATCAAAACATTTTTATACACGTACTTCTCAAGTTATTTCCCTTGTTAGCTAGGAATAGCAAAACATGAAGCCAGTTTAATCAAAATTAAGACTGTTTAGAAGGCCAATAAACTCTCAATTTAATGCTCTATTTGAAAAGTTTTTAAATGCCTCAGAGACAAGAGCGCTAAGTTTTATTCTTTATCCACAAACTTTACTTCATCTAAGTTGAAGTGAATGCTTTCAATTCTTCCCCTGACTATGGTAAAAGAACAAATGAAGAGAGTGTTTTGGCTGAAAACTGTTTTTTCCTTGAAGTATAACAGTTTTCAGTTCTTCCTCTTACACGAGATGATTCATCCTAAGCTATCACTTTCATAAAACACACATGTACACACATACACACTTCTTAGCTATGCTAAAGCTGAATGTTCAAATACTTTAATGTTGCTAGGATTCATTAACTGGTAAAAACTATCAAAACAACTTTTTTTTTTTAAGACTCTGGAAGGAATAATAAATCAAGAACATTAGTTCTTCTAAAAGGAGCACATTAGCAGTGTGAAACAGCATTGATATTAAAATAATAATCTCTTGATCACTTGAAAATTTAAGAGTGGTAGTTCAAATTCCCCCTTTTTTTTTTTAATGTCAAAGTACTCTTTTCTGTACACTAAACTACCAGGACTTTGGTTTAATTTTGAAACAAGGTGATAGCTAACTGATCCCACATGCCTACTATAGTAAACAATTTCTCATGACATTTTCCAAATCTAGATTACTTAGCAGGGCATCTAGGTTTTCTGCTCTGTGTTGCTGTTCTGAGGTCCCAGACATTTTCACCCTTTCAGAAGGCACAGGACAGACACTGACTTCTATACGGAGCTGTGGCTACGTACTGCAGCTTTCTTCAGTAAACTGAAGAAATTGGGGGGTGGGACCTATACCTATGCTTTGTTCCTGTTTACATTTTCATTCTCCTTGGGGTACAGGAAGATGGGGATAGTTTCCCTAAAACTCTGGCCAGAGAAATCAAAGAAATTATCCCAATTCTGTGTGAAATTAAAAGCAAAATCTTCTCAGCTGCTGCAACAGCCGGTTCAACACCCAGGGGTGTTATCAGTAACTTTGGGCAGCAGACAACTGCTCTGCTCTCAATCAGAAGTTCCATCCCAAACAGCTTATTCCTGCCCCTTGTCTGTACAGCCCCCTGACTTGTGGGGCTGAGGGAAGAGCTGGGGCACGAGTGCAGGGAGCAGCTTATTGACTGCAGTAGTCACTACACCCATTTGCACAGAGGGATATTTTTCCAGCTCTCCTTTAAAATCCCATTTCACCCTCTCAGAACGGAGCCAGGAAGAGGCTCTGGCTGCTGCTCCTGCCCTTTCCCATCAACCCCGGAGGCACAGATGGTCAAGCAGGAGGTAGGTACCATGGCAAATAAGAAATAAAGGGATAAACTCTCCATACATCAAGTTTAAAACTTTATGCAGCCATTCCGGTTAAACACAGTGGTTTCCTTTCAAAAAATCATGAGAGTTCCTATCTGCATGGGTAACATGCCTCTGCTACTTACCTATGTGGTTTAAAATTCTTCTATGAGTGGAAGCTTACTTTCTACAAGAGGCATGGACTGCCTACTAGCAGTAGGGTTGTTTTTCTTAGTTACTTTGTTTTTTTAATATTTCAGATACTAGGGCTGTAGATCACAGGCTGAAACCACTGAGTTTGACCAAATGAAGGACAGAATACTACCAATGCCAAGACATCACCTCATAATGCCAAAGGTAATGAAAAATTAAGATGCTTTCTAAGGTAACAACTGCACTTTTTCCCAAGCTGACATTCATATATGAAAAGATGAGTCGAAGAGGCTGCTAGAACGTTACCTGCAATAAGGAGTGAATCCATTCTTGCAGGCGGCTGCAGCGGCTTAAAAAGTTTATTGATGTCCTCCTCAGGAAGAGGGGCTTCTCCTCGGCTTTGACGCTGTATATTTTCTTGCTGACGTCTCTGCTGGTACTGAAAATAAAGCAACAGAAACAGAATGCAACAGGACTTCCAAAGCAGTTGAAAGTTTTTCTTTTCAGATGCTCTTTACCCAACTAGCAAGTATGTTTTAAAAATTATACTTATTCAGTGAAATTCAGTTTATTTCAAATAACACAAATTCAATTCATAGTTTATTTCAATTCACTGGTAACAAGCATTTCCTGCCCCTCAAGTCGGCACCTTAAATAAGTGAGGCACTGGAAAAGTATGTGGTACTGAGGTGATGAGGTTAATTTTAAATTTTTTTCATAAATACTGCATCTGATGGAAAGAATACAGCGTGGTAGATAAAGGCCTCCATTTCCCCAGGCAAAAAAGGAAAACAAGGTTGGAATATGTAAGTGTGAGAAGCCATTACCTCAAATAGTTATACAAACCAGAAATACTCAATTTTGTGCAAGTTAAAGGTGAGAGGGGAAGAGAACTTGATTAAAGAAGGTATTTTAAGCCAAAAAATCCTAACTTTAAACTGGCAACAAAGTGGTGGCTGAAACAAAGCATAATGGTTCATATTTCCATTTCAATTATTTAGATATTCTGCCTCTTTGATGTCCTTTCTTTGCTAGTTACCTGAGGGTATACTACAGTAGCAGTTTGTAGAAATTATTCTGCTACAGGAAAAAAAAAAAAAAAAAAAGAGATTTGTTTTCAGTGCTTCCTTTTGCCATGTAGGTTACTTGAACTTTATAAAAATTAAGGCAGAGCATTTCTTCAGCTATTGGATAAACGTTTGTTCTTGGAGAAGTACATACACTTAAAATCACGTATGTGTCATACGTACTGTATGTCACAGCCAGGAATTAGTTGTAAGGTTTGTCTATCGAAGCCCTCATATTCATATAAAAAAAATCTTTAAAATAAATAGGCCAAAGAGTACAGGGTGTTTTCTTTCGCTCACTTAAATATATCTGTGCACAAGAGTCTGAAAACAGTTCATACTTGGTGGCATACTCAAATGAAGTAATTTTTTTTCCAGTAGTAGTGACAAATACATGGTTTTGGACAATGTTAAAAATAAAATCTTAAATGCCCATATTTGTATGTGAATTGCATGTAGTTTCTTCTTTCTTTGCATTACCCCGTTCACTTCTCAGCAGTCTGCCTATTAGTCTCTATTGAAATGGCTTGCTCTTAATCACAATTGCTCCATTTTAAAAATGAAGTTAAGACCACTAACTATGCTGCAATGAGCCACTACTAAAGCAGCTATAGTTAGTAAAGAAATTAAGTGAGACACCATGGAACCTACTTTGCTCTGCTTTTCGAAATAAATAGATCTCCTTGTTATTAACAAAAACCTTTGAAGTGGATGCCATCTTTCTATTCAAATTAGGCAGCAAAGGAAAATAAATTTTCTGAAGATAACATGCATGAAGCTTCTACGTCCTCAGGAACTACAAAGCCAGGAGAGACCACTGATCATGTGCTGCTTCCCTACAGTATTCCCTGTTCAAGCGACACTTTGCTTAAGTGAAAAAAGCCAATTTTGATTTTAAAATAGTCAGTGATGAAGCGTTTCACAGGAACCACAGGTGCTCTTTTTACTAATTAGTTACTTTGTATAGCAACACCTGTAATATTTTATCTTTAAAGTGGCCTGGCGCATTTTCAGTTGGCCAATACTGAATCTTGTCCTATCTCTGTCTGCTAGATTAAAGAGTTCAAATGTATTTTTCATGCAGGTACTTCTTGAGTAAGCATGTCACTCGTTAACTTAATTTATCACGAGAAGTGAATTGCATTCACCAAGATCTGCTTTGTAGGCTTTTAAATCCTTCTCATAGTGCTTTTTTTGCAATTTACCAGCATTCTTCTATAATTAGACACAGTATTGCTTTATCAAATGCAGCAATACCGTCTCCAAATCACAGAACAGTTGAGGTTGGAAGTGACCTCTGGAGGACACCTTATCCAACCCCTCTGCTCAAGCAGGGCCACTTAGAGCTGGTCTCCATACTCAGTATTCACTAATCTGACTATTTTCGATTTTAAAGAGTCCCTTTGGCATCAGGAATTAAAAGTCAGCATCACCTGATGAGTATTACTGTCTACTGATATGAGACATGACTAAAGTGTCATTTCTGATCAGAGAACAATCTGCTGTCTTTTAAATATGGACTAGGTTTCTTTATTTCTAGATGCATGACTACATGCGATGGTATTAAAACAGGTTTTTTTTGAACAATTCACTTTTAGTTTCAGCTCTTTCAAAATTTCATTTATTAAATCTCTAATCCCTGTGTCCACAGCACATTTATCAATGATTTTGGTTTATCATAAATCACTAACATACATGTAAAATAGCAAAGAAAGACCAATCCACACTACCTGTCAGCAGAAGTGAATCCATTGAATAATTCCCCACTAACTAGTACATTTCATAAATCTACTTAATGGATATGTTTCTCTAAGAATTTTATCTCGCTTAGATCCAAATTCATCTGTCTTAGATAACACCACCCAAACCTTATTTTGCAGAAAAAAAAGTCCTCTCATTCAGGTTTTCCATGTTACTGACCTGATGCTTCTGCTGCTGCTGTTTGCTTACATTCCTCAGATAGGTATTGTATTTAACAATGTCTTGGCTCATCTCATCCACTCTGTCCATCAGCAGCTGCAGACTCTTCCCTAGGTGATTACTGAAATACAAGAAACACTCATAAAGATTCAATTTATTAAAAAAAAAAAAAAAATCAAAATTCATTCCAAGTCACTTGACCAGCATTTCTGCGCTAATGGCACAGTTTGTAGATTTTTAAGGTCCAGGTTATCTTTGTTTATATCTTTATTTGATGATACTCTACATGGCATCTTCTACTCTAGCATCTTTGCCACATTGCAAATACCACATTTAAGTGTTTTGGTCTTTGCAGGGAACCTCATAGTTATGAAAAAATAATGCCTTGAGTGAATTTACTGATATTACAGATGCAGGTCAAACGTTTAAAAAGAAAAAGGCTGATACTTTCGTGACACGCAACCTGGAACAATGTTCCAGGAGATGTGTTCAAAGAGTTTGGTTTCAAGTTACTGCTAGCTTTTTCACAAATATTTAACTATCCCTCTGCAGGGATAGTTAAATATTCTTCAGAACTCCATCTGATTAACTAGTCTATCAAACAGCGCCTGGAAGTTCAGCAGACATCGCTTGATCTTAGCTGTTGAGAAGGGAGTGTGGCGTCCAGTCCAGCCAGCTCCACATTCCATACCACAGGCAACATGGAAGCAGCTAGGCTGGGCGCGTCCAGTTCCAGTTATGCGATCTACTGCCTTGGCCAGACAAATGCAGTCTGTTAAACAACTTTCATTGTAACCATTTTTAGCAATGGATTCAGTATTTTGCAGGAATGTTCAACTTAAGGTATAGCTTCCAAGCTAACGTTTTGGAAGTTTTCAGGTTGGTGCCCATGGAGACAGTATTCAGCCGGAATTGTGTTTACAGGGTAGTGCAGTAAAAGAAGGCTACTTACTGCTCTCTATTGATCCCTTTGATCAGAAGCTAGTTTGTTGGCTCTGATCTAAGCCTTACCCAGTCCTACTTGGCTGAAGACCAGTGACTTAAAAAAGTTAAACTCTATCCTTCTCCTCCTCAACTGAAATCCACTATTATTCACGAGAGTTTCTTTCAAATAAAAATCATATCCTTCAGTCACTGCTTCTCCATGTTATCTGAGATTCTTTCTACCTTTTACAATGCATTCCCACCATCCTACAGCCTAGGGACTGGGGAAAATCTAACTGGAAGAGGCAGGCATAAAGGGAAAAGGGAACCACCTATGTAATACTATGCACATCCCTTTTTAAGTATAAATTATTCCCCAAGTCCACAGAACTCATAGCTGGAGACAGAAGCTGGTAACATACCAAGGCACTAGAGGATACCTGCTGAGAACGTAGCTAAAGACACCCTTATCTCTGAGTACTAGGACAGCTATTTCACTAGCTGAGCTGCCTGCTCACTGAACAAAAGGCTGTATCAGTAACTTCAGACCACAATTCATTTACAAGCCAGAGTTTTAAATCCCAGTCGTGTACAGGGACAGATGAGGAGGAGGACTTCAGCTACAGAGCAGCAAGAAAGGCGCCACTATAATAATTATTTTTAAACTTCTTGGGGGTTTTCGGTTGAACATTTCAAGCACATGATATTTAGAACCGTGGAATATTGCCATGGCTAGGGATGTGCATATTTTCATTTTTTTATAGAGTTTATATTATACAGAGTTACTGTTAGAACTGGATATTATCAGAAATGCCTATGTAGGTACACACTAATAGCCTTGTAGGGTATGTGGACATCAGGAATACATAATTATTTTACAGATAGCGTCCATATGAAATATAGCTGGTTACAGAGAATGATTTTATGTGAATCTCTTTGGGACTGGCTTAGTACAGCAGAATACAGAAACAGAGAGTTATTGTTAGAAGTTGCAGTAATATAGTGTTTGCTCTCATTGCCAGGGAAACAAAAAGCTAAAAACAGATAACTTAAACAGATGTGAACTGAGACATGAAGTGATAAGTATGCTGCAAATACAGGACCAGCTTTTTCATCAGTCCTCATGTCATTGATACCTTTTTTTGCTCCGTCTCTTAAAAAAAATAGAAAGACCGATAGGAAGTAATTTGTAAAAACGTATATATACACAAAGGTTAAACAAGTTTTATTCAGCTGAAGTTTATTCTGGTGAGATTTAGTAAGCTAAAATTGCATTGCTCCAGCCCATAGGACTCATCGCATACTTACTTAGCCCAAAGGCTCTTTTAGACACCTCCTTACCTTGTGCAGATCTCACTCCTAGGTACTTAAAAACCCACTACGTGTCAATGAAACGAAAAAAATTAAAAATAAATAAATAAATAAAAATTAAAAAAGGGGGTGCCAGTAAACGCTGCTCACATCCCCATCAAGACTCACTTTCCTACAAGGCTTTGTGATACTCAAATGTAGACAGCGCGGAGCTCAGCACTTGCATTTGTTGTTGTTCTGAGGGCATTGGTAATAAAGAAACTGTATTTTCAATGGATGCATTTCAGTCAGCTGATTCAGCGAATAAGTCAATTCAAGCGAGTTTACATTTAGATTAGCGAGTAGTGTAGACCAACAGGAAAAGATCTATAAAGCAAAATAGCTGGTGCTGAGAAACCAATGTCCACACTACACATGTTTCAGGGGGGTTTCTTATCACTAATTCCGACATGGTCCCGTGATCTGAAAGCCCATTAGTGCCTGGAGCACAGTAGGTATGCCCTGAAAGCCTATTTTCAGTTTAGTTTCCTCTGAAAATAAGTCAGGTCTGAGATCACCCAGTGGTGATGATCTGAGCTTGAATTGAGCTAAAAGACATAGCTCCACCTTCAGACAGCACCGGGAGACCACCACACCTTGGGTATCAGTGAATCTTTGTGGGAGAAAAGTATCAGCCGCAGAACTGCTATCATACTAAGCATCAGCAAGTCCACACGTGGGGACTGTGTTCTTTTGGGGGGAGAAATACAGATAACAAAAGGGGAAAAAACAGAATGGAGCTTCTCCTGCAGTTAGGACAGTCAAAAAAATATCCGTCATGTAGATTTTTCCATACCTCACGAAGAAATAATGTAAATGGAGTGAGATGACTCCTTCACCTGAATTGTTATTAGGATCACTCACCTGTAGTGAGTGACCTGTAAAACTTTCAGAAATTCATCACTTATCTGTGTAGCTTGGATGACATAATCAAGAATGCCAAAAAAAGGACAAACACACACAAACTGTCAAAGGGAAACTGTTAAAAGTCTGTTTAGAAAAAAAAAAAAAAACAGACTACAATGTATAGCCCGCAAAGCAATTTCTTGTGCTGTGCACTTTTGCTGTAACAGCTTTATACTTGATGGGGTATAATCCTTCACCCAAAAGGGCAGATACGAAATCAAGTCCGTGACACATGGGTTACTTCTGATTCCTTGTTTAACAATTATCAAATATAAAGGTCAAATAATTCTGAGGGTGAGAAGTAGAAACCTCTGAACAGAGTAGCCTAATCTGCAGATAACAGACATGGTCCTTTGTGTCTTGTTCTTCCCACTGGTGAGCCTTGCATTTGGCAGTGTTATGGTCTAGCACCCACAGAAGGAGAAAGCAACAACTATACATTAACTAAACTCATGGATCACTCACTACACAGGGGCATCCTGTTAGGATACGGATCAAGGTAGGGGACCTGAATGCAAGGCTCCCTCTTCCTGAGGGAATGCTCGTACCACCAGAGCCTCCCTGTGCAGATATACTTTCATGAGAGCAAAGATGCAGTTTGCTGTTGCCAGCAAAGCCAGTTTAAGAGGTTCCAGCATCAGCGTCTTCCTGCCTCTCCCTCCCCCTTTGCCCAAGGATTACAGCACTCTCAGCTGTATGGATTCAGCTGTTTGCGTGGGCACACTTCAAACTCTTTCAGTGAAATAGTCTACTGTAAATGCAAAAACACTCTCTGTTGGGGTTTCTTTTTCTTTTTTTCTTTTTTTTTAGGGAGGCTGAGGGAAAGGCTGGAAGGGAAGAGTGGGAGCCTGACTTTTTCCACCAGACTATTCCACAAAGCTATTTGTACTGCCATGTTCTGAAACAGATGAGGGAATAAAAATCTTTGAGGGTGGGAGGGGTGTAGAGATGAAATGGGGGTAGTGGGGAGGAATGATGCAAGCAGCTGGGGCTGGAACCTCAAACTGGCTCCGCTTCTGTAGGATTCATAATGGGGAACTACACATGAAGCCCACATTTACTTCAGCATCTTTAATCGGGAAAGGACTCCAGACACACACTCGCTAAAGGTCTGAAATACCCAAAATGCAGCCTCGAGTCAGACTCCAAAGCTTCACGGCGAGGCAGTAATTCACATTGTTCTCAGCTTCCCATGTCCTGCTCACTAGTTTTAACTGTCTATACACACAGCTAATGGGCATCAGCTTGCACTTTTGGAGAAGCCAACCTACCTCTGCTTGCCCAGGAGGGAGCAGAGGTGCCCAGCCTCTGAGATCTGAATCCCTGTGCTGTACCCAGGCACCAAATTTTGGGGCATAACAACTCCGAAGCTGGAGGTGTCCAAAAAAGATGGTCTCTTAAACTTGCCTACCATCACCATAAATGGATCCCCTCATTTCCTTCATTTCATTTTCCTTGCACCCTGGCTAAAGAAGATGAGAAAAGGGAGCAGCAAAAGCAAGCATAAGAAAACGCTGGATCTGTTGCCTCGTTTTTGCACTTTCCATCAGCTCTACTGAGGCCCCTCTCAGAGTCACTGTGTTTTGGGAAAGGTGCCACCCTGTGCAGCGTTTCTCCTCCTGGTGGGAACAGCTTTGGGTGGATTACAGAGGTACTGCTGGGCAAAGCACATCTTTTTGATTAAATATTTCTAAGGAACGTTCCCACCGCTTAGCAGAACTTGTTTACATTTCAGCATTTCAGCCTGAGTTCAACCTGTGCTCTTTTTAAGAGGATTTTGTTTGAATGAGATATGTAAGTCAGGAGTCTTGAGCTCCATTCCCTTTTCTACTCCGACTTTGATGTGTGCCTTTGGGCAACACATTTACCCTCTCTGTGTCAGCTTCCCCATCTGCAAATTAGAGATTTTCATAATTATCTTAATAATCCGTTAAGCACATTGAGATTTCTGAATAAGCAGTACAATGTATAAAGGTTAATATTGTTTTCGAAAGCCAAAGCAACCCTCCTCATGTCACTTTTGCAGAAATACTGCATCTGATATTTGAAAAAATATATCTGCCAAGTAGATGTTACTGCAGTAAATGTTCAGCACATGTTTGCTTCTACTGACGCACACTATTAGAAAAATTGCTTGAGACAAATTGAGATATTATAGAACAACCCTATTATGAAGCTAGACCACAAAAAAGCTTTTTTTAATTTAAACTAGATCATCAATAGAATAGGGAAGAGATGGATGAGAATGGGAAAGTTGGTTGTAATTATTTCTCTGAAGATCTGGAACATTATCTGACAGGATTTTAATTCTTGAGTCTCTATCAAAAGACTGGCAGTACTCCAAGGTCTTCAAGACATTTTGGTCCTTAAGGGTAGCAGGAGGATAACAGTTTGAGTAAAAGGCCTTTACTTGCTATTACTTGCTAGCCTTGTGCTATTCTGCCTTCATCTTCTTTCCCTAGAATATTCCAGTCAATTCAGATTTCACAAGAGAAACATAAATTTATGTCCAAAAAAGTAAACTACTCTATACAATTATCACAAATGTACTTCAAAAGGAGAAAGATATTAAGGTGCAGACAGAGTACCTCAAATAGGTACAGCTTCAAACTCAGACAAGGTGGGTGGCTGAACATGTGAGAATCTTGATGAAACAAACTCTCCAGAGGAGAACTATGGGTAAATATAATTTCATTGCCAAAACCATTGCTTCAGAAGATTAAAAAAGGTTCAGAGATGCTCCCAAAGGACCCAAATAAAATGCCCAAAAGCTGAACCTCCCCCCCAGCCCCCCCCCCCCAAAAAGTAGCCTTAAAGTTACTGCCAACTAATTCCACAACAGCAGAGTTAAGTGAGGAGGACATGCACCAAAACTAAAAGCTGACATCTGAAATGTTTTAGCCACAACTGTTCAGAGACAAAAATAAGGAAATGCAAAGTGAAAATAAAATTCCAGAATAGTGGGGGTTTGAACTCCCCTACTTCAAGCAATATATTCTTTGACAGAGAAATCTTTGTAGTTGCATTCAAGTAAAAACTAGTTAAATACTGCAGCAGGCAGTATAAGTCACCCTACCTTGAATAAATGAGCATTAAAATGTTTTAATTTGCTAGCTGTGTTATATCAATGTAAGATATCACTGAATGTAACCTACCTGGTAACTAAAAGCAGCTATCAAATATGTAAAGACGACACATACAAAAACCTCCAGAATAAACCAAATCACGGTAATTTCCAAAACTTTACTCTCCTTCAAACCAAACTAAGCACCTTAAGTTCCTCAAATAGACCGGGGGAGCCAGAAGAATGCTGCCAGGAAAGTCAGGTCAAGAGACATAATTCAGAAATACCTCTGAAAATTGATGAATCTGTTGAATTAATTCCTCATTAGAGGGAAATTTCAGACTTCAATAAGCTCAAGAAATTACTGCCAGTATATAGGATAGTAACTGTGTAAGCTCAAAGAAACACACTTAATTGAAAAAGCACTTTTAACCAGGTTTATCAAGAATCCAGTTCCACCTGTGTCATCATCAAGAACAGCACTGCACTGCTCCACGAAAATACCCATTGAAAAGAACCCTTGATTCTCTAAGAAAAAAGTCCTCCCTTTTTTCCTGTTGTGAAGGATTTCTAAACATAAATGATGGAGTTTCCTTTTTCTTTTGGGCTCCTGTTTTTCTTGTTCGAACTCATCTCATTTACTGATGTGAGGACCAACACAAAAACCTGTCCTGCACAAGGCTATTAACACCATCATTCCAGAAAGGAAATTAATTTGTACAGTTCTTATCTTTTATTTTGAGTGAGGGCAATGGTACAGAACAGTCACTACGTAAGATATAAAGCTGATGAAAAACTTCAACTGTGGTTTGTGACCTGTTCAAATTAATTACCATTTGCAGAATTGTACTACGTGACTAGCAGCAGCCTGTGCTAGGATCCAGGGTGCTGGGTAATCCCAAAGCAAACCCATAGAAACAATCACGGGCAACACTGCCAAATCACCTGAAAACCTGCTGTATACTTAGCGTGGTCCTGCTTTTCACAGTAAAGTGGAAGAGCTCATGAAGAATCACTGTGATCTCCCACATCCAGGGCCCACCCTCTCCTCAGATGGTAAAAGCTTTGTGACCAAGGAAAGAGCCTGACAGAAAGCCTGCAAAGTCAATCAGACTAAACATCTCGCCAAAAAAATTCTTCACTTTGTTAATTCCAAGGTGCAAAGTCATAACTTTACTGGACAAAATTATTGACTAAGTATCTCTTGCGACATCTGTAAGATCCCTGGCAGAGTTCAATCCTTACCTGTTCTTCTCTTGACCAATTTCTCTAAAAGCTATCAGATCCCTCAATACATCCACATAAGCTCAAGTAAAGAAAATAGAGTGGAAAATTTCTGCTAACTTAGGAAACATATGGACCACTAGCAATCTGGATCCACTAACAGCAGCCTTACATNAGCTAACTTGGTTGTCAGAGTCAGAAGGGGTGAAAATCTTGGCAGACAATACCTTGAGGTTAAAACTAAGTGTTACACCCCAAAACCCTATTAATGAATACATCCCAGTTTCTACATGCAACAAGATACTGCATGATTTTGTGCATCTGGTTATTTTGGTCAGCCCAATAATAATCCAATTAACTGTACTGTGTTGTGTAAGATTTAAGCACCACCAAATTTTCTGATCATACTGCTAGAGGTCATGCCTACTTTATTATCATAAATGCATGTTCAGGGCAAAGTGCTACAAGCACAAAAAGTTATTCTTAGATAAAGTTATGAGAATATCATTCTAGAAACCCTTAAACAATTTCTGACATCATAAATGCTGGCTGTCAGGACAATCAGTCTGAGCATTTTTGCCAGTTTCTCAGATAGAGGCTTTATTATATTTTATTTTATCTTCAAATGCATTCTGCTACCAAAGTAGAACAAACGTGATTTGCTTTTCATTAAAATAATTTCTAAATTACTTAAGGAATATTTAACAAAACCATTTTTTATTTCCAGATCTATTTGCCTGAATTTACTGAATGCCAGTATTTTCTTGAAGAAATATACACTACTGAAAAGATTACGCAGTTCAAGCAGTACAGGTATCTGCGGATTACAGACTGAATTTAGTCCTTGAATCTAATGCTATAGTTTTACCATGCAGGTTTTTCCTTCAGCAAAAGAACATGAAGGGTAAAGTCTTAACCCCATTAAAAGTCAAGGCAAAGCTTCCATGGACTGTAATGAGACTGGGATTTCACCCAAGGTGTTAAACTGTGGTTTGGGAAAGTGAATAAAAATACATCCATTATTGTAACAAGTACTTACCTGCTAGCCAGACTGAGCAATTCATGTCTATCGGCTACTGCGGATTTCTTTTCCAGTTCCCACAACATCACATTGATCAGGTATGAATTCTTAATTACAATGGGCACTTCTTCAAACATGTTTTCATAAGCAATATTAGCTTTTTTCAAGCTGTGGAAAAAGTTAAAAAAATATTTATTAATATAACCAGTAATTCTCTTGTTCGTTTTGTTGAATTGTTGCTCCAACAACAATTGGCAATTTTGTAAAAACTCTTGATTTTCATAGTTCCACAATCAAATAAGAGTCAAGTTTTGGTAAGACAGCATTTGCATGGCAAAACCTCACGTTTATAAAGACCAGGAAAAGCTGCTCTAGGAAAAACTCTCAGAAGTCAAGCAGCCGCTTTGCTTGCTAATACATTACTTACATGAAAAAGCCTCCAGCAAAAGACTGTACTGACAGGATTAACTCTGCCCCTTCCAAAATATTTTACTGATTTCCCTGCCGTCAACGTTTCTTAAATAAAAGTGAACAGTTAGTTGCCACACAACACTGAAATATCCTTAAAATCTTAACTATTACAATGAAAAACAATCTCCCCAATAGCTGAATAATTAAGATTTTACTGGCCAAAAATTAGACTGACAAAACAGTGTGTTTTGGAATAATTAAATTCCATGGTGGATATTAAAATATAAATTTCCAGTGTATTTCTTTTTTACAATATACATATAAACACTATTGTTATTGCTTTATTATAAAAGTAGACAGTAATACCTTTAATAAAATTTGGAAATAAAGGCATGACCTATAAGTTTCTAAGGAAATAGATCCTTAACTTCTTTGTATGCATACTGGATTTTGGAAGAAAAACTTTTGCTTTTTGCCTTCCGCCCCCCCTCCCTCCCCCCGGCCCTTCTTTTTCATTCTTTTTTTGACTAAGCACAGATTCATTTGTTCATCGTGGACAAGTTATGTGTAGACATCAAGCAATGAAATTATTTCATTTTTTGTCAATGAAGAAAGTTTAACAAGTGCTTGTGCTTTTGCCATTGAACAGCAAGCTGTTTGAGGAAAAAGATGACAGTGAAGGCCTACATCTATTACAAGTGGCTAACCTCTCCAAACAGAGTAATTATGCTATTTTACTCCAGAAGACTGTGTGGAATACAGAAGAACAGCTATTCCAGAATACCTGTTCAATTTTCCTTCTGGAAAAAAAGAGCTTAAAGACAGACCAGCTATTTCCCCTTCTCCGTTTCTTTTTATATATTTTTGACTCTGTTCCCAGATACAGCTATCTTCACCACGGTCCTTACAGCCAGCCCGCTGACCATCTCCAAAATCAGTACAAGTTCCACCACTTCAGCCCTTATTTAGATGCCCAAAGACAGACTTTCATGCCTTCTAAGCCCACTGTATCAGTGCACGTCTATCGCTACCCGTGTATGTCCAGTTTCCCCAGCACACACTATTACATGAGATTTTAAAATACAGTCTTTCATCATCCCATGTAGCCTTCTGCCTCCCAAATAATCCAGCAAAACCTACATGAAAACATTCTTTGAAGTTACTTACGCTTCTGGAGAGAAGTCTTTTTCTTTGCAAACTTCCATCAGTTTGGGAGTCAGCCTATATGCCTTTAGTGACAAAGACCCTTGGGCAGTTTTAATGGGATCTATAATTAAAAATGGAGGAAGCGTATTATTACTAACTCCAGATTGCCGCCTTTTTTTTTTTTTTTTTTTGAAATCTGAATGACATAAACAGGAGGAAAATAACTAAGCAGTCCTATTAAAAATCAACACAGAAAAGACACTATAGCAGAAGTAAAGCTATGATACTGAAACGTAAAATACATCCAACTAGATACAGTGAAACTAATTAATAAAATTAACTTGGAGAACATGGGGGGGATCTAGACCCATTCTACTCACAACATTATTTCCCCATTAAAGGTCTAATTCACATTTTTATTTTCTTTCATATGAATTATCCACAGAACTTATGTAAGAGCTACCTCATTTAAATAAAGATTTTTCCCTCCAGTCATTATGCAGTAAATTAAAATATTCATTAAACTACATTTTATACAAAACCCCTGTAATTTTAGAGTAGCAATAAGCTAATTCAGATCAAGTTGCCCTGCTGCTTCGTGCGTAACAATGTAACGTATATAAAAAGATTAGTGTTGCCTTGACACACTCTACTGAATTTAGGGGGAAATTTTCTAAACAAACTGTTACATTCCTAGGACAAAGAAGCTTAACACTTGCAGCATGATAACGGCTGAAGCATGCCAACATGAGAATAAAAGCTGTGTTAACATTCATGTTGTCTGAAACTTAACACAGTAGAACTTTTAGCAATCGGTGATAAAATGAAAACCAAAATAGACTGAAACAAGTGGAAAATTCATCAAGGTCTGATGATGCAATGTTTCCAGCCAATATAAGTATACTTTAACAACTTGTTCTTTACTGTAATCCAATTGTTAACATACTGAAACAATTTTGGGGCAGCTCATAAGATTGATCGTATTCATTAGTATTTTTTCTGACAGATACTCAGGACGTTACATTTACTTCTCAGCTGGAAACTATATGCAAGTCTGCCAGATATGGCAAACTGTGAGTGTTTGGGGAGGGGGAGGCTATAAAGCTGTTAAATTGCCTACGGTTCTGATACAGCACAGAACATCTGGTCTGGAGAGCTTGAGGAAACACCATTAAATAGGCAGAAAAGAAAAAAATCTTTGTGCTAAGAAACAGTCCAGGTTTTGTATGCTTCTGTCAGAGGTATAAAAAACCCTTGGCAATTCGTGCGATGATTGGTCAGTCACGTACAGAGCCAGACACGCCAGCAAGCGGGGTTTGTTAGACATCTGGTCGGGTTCCACCAGCCCCTTCCACGAGGGAGGGGAGATGAAGGAATAAAAATGAAGCAGCTACTCCAGCATTCCAAAACGTACACATCAGGGCTCTGATAGCAAGAAAAATAAACAGAAAGAAGGAAACCCTGTCTAGACTTAGCTGCTGCTGAGGCTGCCGTAGACACAGGGTTGGTATTTACTCGAAAAGGCCTGCCAGGCTACTCTTACAGGCAAAAGACAGAATACAAAAATAGTAGTAATAATATTAAGAGGGGAAAAGAATAATAAAGGAAACCTCATACTAACCGTAAATGAGAACTACAGACTCCTCAATTGCGTGCTGGTAACTGAACTGGGAGTCCAGGAGGGCACGAGTGACAAAAGAGCCATAGTATGTGGACTGGTACCAGCCAACGTGAAGATGATCAATGTTTACGTGGCGCAGGCTTCGCATCATTTCCATCTGGTACTGAACTAGATTAAATAAAAAGTATGTTTAAAAAGCAAACTTACACAATCTGTACTATTTTGAGAGTGAGCTTGATATTAAATGAGTAAATTGTATTTTATTTTATGTTCATTTTTGCAACTGTGTAGAAGTTTGTTTATTCACTGCTGGACTGTCTTCATTAAAATCCAGAGCTTCCTCAGAGAATGAGAGTAAGACTAGCCTAAGTAAGCACGCTTTTTCAGTTAATTGCTAAAGTGATCAACAAACTGTTACATGTCATTTACAGTGTGTATTACCTTGCTCATTCATAAAAAAAATATTTCTGATACTGGGTTTCATTAAGCAGTAATATTTTACCATTTAGTAACAAATAATATTGTGATTTAAGTTGTAATACTGTC
Organism: Ibidorhyncha struthersii; assembly: GCA_013398815.1. Classification (NCBI taxonomy): domain Eukaryota; kingdom Metazoa; phylum Chordata; class Aves; order Charadriiformes; family Charadriidae; genus Ibidorhyncha; species Ibidorhyncha struthersii. The sequence goes on from VZSZ01002641.1 coordinate 99,853, forward strand.
CAGGATTAGATAATTTTTGGAATCAAAAGGACAATTATTTAATGAGTATATGAAACGGAAGATAAACTATTTATGTCTTTTTCACAACAAAAAACATTTTCAGTATCAGAGTTTGGGGGACCAGCTATAGCTGTCAGATAGTTTTGATCATATTTATCCTCAATTTTTCAACACTGTTTCTTCTCTTTAGATGTATATAATGCGTAAGTATGCAGGTACGTATAATATTATACATAATACGTACACATATTTATATACAGTAAATTACCTTAGAGAGCAGAGAAATTTTTTTGTCAGGCTCTTTACACCAACAGCTGTAATGTTTCATTGTACCAACACATAAATTCTGTTTCTACTAAATGCTTCATTCAGACAGATTGCCTTGATGGAACAGAATTCTATTCAGGAATGTTTACCATAATCCCATCGAGCAGATCAACACACCTTATCACTTATCAGACTTGTTAAACAGACAGACACTGTGCCTGCTGATTAAATTTAAAGAAACAGATTTCAGTGTGATTATCAGACAAATCAACACTCACAGTCAACTGACAGGAAATCAAATGCAACAATACTACACAACCCTTAAGTTTTGTTTGCAGCTGAAAAATTTACAAAGATGAAAAATAACCCTCTCCTATGCATTCATTTTTGTTAATTTTTTTCAAGGCTTCTCTTTGCACACATGAAAATATGATATTCATTATAAAAGAAAGCAACATAAATTAATTAGAGGGCAGAACGTGCTACGTTTTCAGACCCCACTTCATATGCTTTCAAGGGAAAAAAAAAATCCAACCATATTCTTTAAAGATACGAGGAGACATTTTTCAAGATTGGACAAATATTTTTCCAACTTATCACCCTTACAGCACAAACTATGTTCTGCAGTCTGCTGGCCCTTTTCATTAAACTGCCGTATCTTACTGACTGTATTTTTAAAGTAACCTACGTACACTTATATAAACCCTTGCAGCCTTTTTCCACCTGCCTGTGTTGGTGCTTGCATTTTATTTCATAATATCTTAATAGAAATGACTTGTCCTTTGCGTTTCACCCAGGACACCATGATAATACAGCACTCCAAAACTAATACAGCAAACCCATCCAGGCTAGACTCGGACCCCCCAGCAGCGCAGGAGAAGACAAGGCCAGTGCCACTTGGCTGTCTCTAAACCAAGGCAAACCTAAAGATACCACTACGCTCTTCAGGACAGCCAACCAGTAGAACTGATCAAAGACCTACTTGAAAGTCAGTATGAAAACCTTCTCCCTTGCCAGACTGAAATAAATTTTAATCCTGCTTTCACTGCCCAACTTCCAGAAATCGCGGCCAGTTTCAAGCATACTCCTTCCACAGCAGCCCCCACGCTGTAGCAGGTAGCACCTCAACGTTCTCACAAACGCAAAGCTAAGATCTAGCTTGTCAAAGAAGCTCAGTCCTTAAACTTACAAGGTTTTGTTGGGGTTTTTTGGGGGGAAGATGTTAAAGTTTCTAAATTTTACAACACAGACTTCCCCTGGAACAAACTAAAAGACTCCTGCTGTGACCACGGCTTTGAATTGAAAAAGCATATGATCCATTTATTAAATGTAGCTAGAATAAACTATTTTGCTTAAAAGAAGCTGTTCAAAGATATATCTGTGTGGAAAGCAAGTAAGACTTGCTTTTGACATGACGTGCTACAACACGCTGAAACATGAAATTATGGTTAGATCCTTTCTAGCCAAATGAAGTCATGAAAAGGAAAAACTAGAAAGGGATTTTCAAAAGCAGCTGAAAGAGATAAAACATTTTTTGAGAATGAAGTTAAATGTGGATTTTTAGATAGCTGAGCTAGACTGCTCCTTGCAGTGGCAACTCTCTTGTAATTGAGGACACTGTCAAAGTAGAGGAGGTCACATGATGACTTGAAAAAGACACTTATATGTAGATTCCTATGAAATCATATTGTGGACCCCATTCAGATAATTTCTGCCTTAAGAGGTGTAACGATAAAGAGAGAGAGTACCCTAAGAAAACATCCAGATCTTTTACAGGTTTATCGTGTTCTTAAAAGTGTTCATCTGAGACGTTAACTGGTAACCAAGTTCCAGGACAACTTATTTTCTTAAATACGGTATAACCAACAGTATGTAACTAAACATAAGTGTAAGCAATATCGTCTAAAAGAAAAAGGACTTGCTGAAAACCATCCAGATTTCAAGTCAGCAATTCTTCCTCTCATGACTGTTAGCAGTTAGATGATAATGAAGGCAATAGCGGAAAAATCTCAAAGAACCAATAAAGCATCAATAGCTAACATCTCTGCCTTGGGAAAACAACTGCAGAAATTAAAACATGATGCAGTCCCCACCAGGGAGAAATGGAAACTCTTTTAACCAAACATATATATATTTTATAACATGTATTAGTAGCTAGATAGCTCCAACAAGCTGCCAACTTGCACAAATGGATAACAGCCCCCGAGTTGCTTTTGTTGATATCATTACCACTGCTTCTTTACATCTTTTGCCTAAACTAAAGAACATCATCTTTTTACCTGGAAGTTTAGCACAGATTAGGCAAGAGCTCTCTCTCCTTCCACCCAGTCCTCAATCTGCTAGGACTTGGGACAGTCATGCACATCTTCTAACAAGGAGTTCACCGTTTCAAGTCACAGTCCTTCCCCAAGCCATGCCGCAAAGGTGCCACTAAAAAGTGCCACTGAGAGTGCCCAGAACTGAGGTGAGTAAGGAAAAGGGCAAGGAAACAGCCAGAGCAGGGCGCTTCCCCCCTCTCTCGCCCTCATTTAAACAGTGTACCTATATTTTTAAGCAAATTAATTATTCAAGTGTCCTTCTGATGACGAAAGCTAGCAGTCAGGCTTGGACTTCTCAGTGTGCTGCTAGCATTGAGAATGCGCGGCATCTGTCTCCTGAGCCATCATGCATCTCCTCAGCACCTCGCTGGGGTGAATGTAATTTTTTTTTTTTTTTAAAAACAGAAGATTCTCTCTTTCGCTATTATTAAAATAACCTCCTTCCTC
>VZSZ01002641.1:102889-121232 GCA_013398815.1 Ibidorhyncha struthersii
TAGAAAGCGTTACTATAACTTGTCTAAATCAGAAAAAGTGCAAAACTATACAGTATGGGTGTTTTGCTTGAATACGACTGACTTGCATGAATTTGTACTAACAAAATCCCTTGACTGAAAACAGTAAACCCTATCACAGTACTTTGGTGGGTATTTTTTCCCCCAAATTCAAATATGTTTTAACAAACTTGTTGTAAGAGGTTAAATACTAAAATAACGTAAACACTTTTTCCTTTTCTAAAAAGTACTGGCAACATTAGAACTTTATCTGGGCTTTAACATATAGGAGGTATACACCCTACTTTACCAATAAGAAAATAACATACCGAAAATTATGTAATAAATCAGAGACAAGGCCAAGAACTGAACCCTAACGTGATGACCTGTTCAACACTGGGACAACTCAGCCATGTTCTCTAAATACCTTAAAATATCCTCATTCAATAACTTCACTATTTGAAAACCTAATTTAAGAAAAGGTCAAATCAACTGAGGCACCAAAAAAAGGGAAAAAAAAGGTCCATGTGATGATTTTAAAATGAAAACAAATCTAAGACACCAGAGTGTACAAACAACTGGCAAGTTCACATCCCTCTTGAAATAACAGCTTATTTCTAAAACGCTTCCAGAACAAGTGTTCTTGTCACAACCTGATACATAATGCAAGTTTATTTATCGCTAAAACTGTATTATTTTTATTTCTTTATAAACCACTTATTAAAATCCAGCTCTCAGGAGGTCACATATCAATGTACGCGTTGCCGAAATGTAGTCATTAAATAGATATCGTTACCATCAGATGAGATGCATTTCAGCCCGGCCGCATTCAGACTGCCGGTAAACGTTACATGTGAAGCCCTGATGAAAGACGGACTGGAGGCAATACATTTGATGGCACCTCAGACGCTCAAGGCCCCAATTTCCAAAACTTATTTTAAATTGATACGCCTTAAGGAATCTAGTTTGGAGAGAAGCAATCAACGTGTCTCCTAAAAAGCCAAGCCCCACCAAAGCAGCACAACTTCATGCCCAGTATCACATGCCGTAGACTGGTTTTACGCTGCTGCTGGACACAGGCAGCACTACCAAAGGAGGTAACAACCAACTCTATGCTACGAGTCGCTAACATCTGCATAGTCTTCAGTTTGGATTTAACAATTAAGTGTTTGCCTTGACTCCCGTTTCACAAATTTGTCTTAATCTATGAACTCAAACAGCAGAAATTACACATCTTCACGAGGGCAGGTCACTGATTCGAGGACAAGGCAGACCTTTACTGCTCCCTCACCCACAACAGCCTCCTCAGAAAGACTCTCTGGAGTATCTGAGGATGAATACTGTTTCATCGCTGAGCCTTGGGCATCCAGAAGACAGATGAACTAAAACTTAGGGTTGTCACTAACTAAAATTTACTCGAGACTGGACATACTTTCCATGGGACACAAAAGTCCATCAGAAGAAACCAGCCTCTACACTAACACTTCCCTGGATTTAACTGGCAACATGAACATGGCAAATTTCAGCTATTCTGGTTAAACCATCCTGAAAAACAGCTAAAATATTCCTTTTATAGCACCACTACTAATGTGGGTAGTATTTTTAAGGCAATAATTTGTCTCTTTTGAAGTGCTACCATGTGGTAGCACGCATACTGAACAAGTGCTATACACTACACGGTACTTTTTAGCAGCACAAAAAATTCTGTTTTTTCTATACATATTAAGCTTTGCCAAACCACATGTATGCTTCAGACAGTATCTTCAATGACTAAAACAAGTTAGCAGATGCTAGTTCAAGGAACTAGCGTATGCATTTGAAAAGAAGGAAAATTGATTTATTTAATTTAATTAAGCACAGAGAATTATGGAGACAACAGATTAATTCGTTTCCCTCCACACACACAATCTCAATTAATTGCCTAAAAAACTATGAATCATAATGACTGCATCTATTGATAACAATTCCAATTGTGAAGATACAAATATAATCAGTACCACAACCAACTTATTTTGGTTAAAAAATACAAATAAAAAAGATGAGCAAAGAGAGACACAAATTCACAGTTAATTCCAGCAAAGGCAATGTTTTATCTGAAAAAGCCTCTACATACTGCTGAAATATATTTCTTAAGCTTAAGTGTGCAACACATATCCATGTACATATTTGCAGATTTTTATCTATGTTCAACCCCCAAACACTTCTCCCAAGACAAATGCACAAGTCGAGTAACTCAACAATTCTCCTATTCAGGGAGGAAAAAAATAAAAGTAAATATTGCCTTCCTCAATAATATTCATTTCCTCCTCTGAAATATCAAGTCAGGGTTACAAAACAGTACTTTATTTCATGCACTTTTGCTATACTGGGCTGAAAGCACCTGATCTCCTCTAAACTTGGAAGCTAAGCAGACCAGCGCCTGTGAGTAGCTGGATGGGAAAAAATCACCTGAAAATAGGCAAAAGTCCAAGAGTCATAGTCAATCATAAGACCACAAAAACAAAAGTGAGTCAAAAGACTTAATTCAACTCCATTTTAATTGCTAAATTCAAGGATGAAAAAAAGGGCAGAACGTATTTGTCTGAAGTGGATTAAGTTTTTCTTAAGGAATTCTTATATTTTAATGAGTTAGAAACTGTGGTGGAAAAACTGCACACCATCTGAAAAGCACTCTTTACAAATCTGCATTTTCTTTAAGGACTATGGCATAAATTGAAAGCAAATCTGCAGCAATCACCTCCATTTACGCCACCGATGCTACTGCTCTAGTAAGAGCAAGCCAAACCATCTTCTCCGAGTAGATGCTCACTTACAGCAGCTGAGGTTTTGCTAGTGTCTTAATGCTTTCTAAAGCAAGAAGTCGTTCATTTTATGAGAAAGAAGGGGAGAAACAGAAGAGGGAAAACTCTAAAGTAACTATTCGTTGTGTACACTCAGTGAACTCATTCATTTTTAACCTGGATCACAACTCAATGTTAGTTTTACTACAGCTCTGTGGGATATTGAGCTCTACAGAAAAATTATGGGACACCCAGAGGAGGTATCACAATCAATAGGTGAACAGTGAAAAGTAACAGGAACATAATAAAAATAAAACAACGTGTTTAGAGTGCTTCTGTCTGGAGATACTTACCCAAGAGGTAAGCTTGTCTCTCCAGACTGTTATTTATTACCAGTTCAGACAGCAGTTGCCCATGCATGGTCTCCACCAGAGTTGATCAGTAGAGGCTTGGCAGTATGGGCAGAAGTGTCCTGGAGTTTGGGACACCCCACCAATGCAGGCAGTAACTGCCCATCGCTACCTTCTGGCTTTACAGAGGTGGTTCCAAGACGTGGGCCAGCCCAAGGACATCCTTCCTACCAAAGCAGGGCAAGGTAGGAAAGGGTAGCTCTGACACTGGTGGGAAAAAAGAAGGATGAGGACAACTTTTCTGAGAAAAGGAGTAAAACAATGGAATGGGGAGTGTGGGGATGTGCGTGACGGGACAACGGGAAAGCAGCAAATGGAAGCACACCACTTCCTGCACATGTGCTGGCACTCACCCAGTGTTTTCTGACAGCAAGCTTCAGGCTCTGGTCTAAGCACAGAACCACCGAATTAGGAAGCAATCAAACTAATCAAGCTATCACATCATTTTATTAAGACATGAGCAAACATTCAGATGAGCCTTTGGACAAACTATATCAGTCTCACTGACCACACAATTCCCTACGCAACTCAGGATAATGGAAAGTTGTGCTGTTTTTCAATAAACACACAAAAGCCTCAAGAAGAGTCTAAAGAAGATGGGCAGGACTGTCAAAGTAACTTGCAAAATTGTCTTCCAAGGTATGCAACATCATTCCAAAGGCTAAAAGCACTATAGCACTACCTTCCATAAACATTAAAACACTTGTCTTCTAAAAGCATTTTTTAATTCAGAAATTGATTTTAAACTAGCATCTTGAAATTAAAGTATATAATGAATATAAAATATATAAATGAATATAATTTCACCATTTTGTTGATGATTATCTTTAAGAATCACCTCCAGAAGAAATTGCAACATATTTTGAAGATTTTCTGCCATATATTTGGAGTACTTTTCTTGGCCTTTATATAGAAAGCGTCATCTTCACAGGATCGTACAAAACACTCACTACTTAATCCTCAATCTCCTCCTATTCGGCAGGAAGCATTATCCATATTCAAGCATGCATTTGGCTTACTACATCAGTATTTTTATGTTGATTGAAGATGGATTTGATACAAGATTAAAATCTATCAGGAAAAAAGCTTCAGTCATCCTACATTGTCATGATAGCAGTAAACTATACTACTACAAATGCCATCTGGGCAACTTAATTCTTGCTTCCTTGTAAAAGAGCAAGAAGATGCTATGTCATTTCCTAACAAACAACAAATGCCTAATGAAAGCATCAAACGTTTTCTATTAGGAATGCATTCCCATGAACTTCAGCACCTTGAAGCCTTTTTGTCCAATGAGTATCATTTGAGTTGCTAAAATTTGAAGTTGGATTAAAGGCATGAAAAGCAATCAGCATGGTCAAAAACCAACCACATGTTATAGTAACCTCATAAGTAACTAAACACCTCCTTTAAAAAAAACAAATTAATTTTTAAGACGTTAAGTAAGATTTCTGTAAGTTTCTTTACTGGCCATCAATTTTTGCTTATTTGCTCTAGTAAGGATACGCTACCAGGTAAAAGTTCTTTCTTTACAAAATATTATCAACATATCTACCTTAGTGTTACAAGTTACAAAGAAATTAAGCACACAATAACACAAAAATGTGTGGTGAAAAATCTAATTCCTTTCCACACAAACGTGAATCAGATTAATGTATTTTTATGAAATTTTCTATTACATAAATGCTCAGAGAGGTTATTAAATTATCTGGAAAAAAATCTGGAAATGTTTAAAGATTAATTAATTACACGGTCATTTTTACTTTTTAAATTTAACACAGATTTTCATATTCAACAATTTGAAGGCAGAATGGGGACAGACACTGAAATGGAAACAACTTAGCAATCACTGCACTTTGAAAATCAGTAACGTCATACATCAGTCTCATTTTGTTAATAACTTTTCAATAAGTTAAGAAAAACAACAATGACTTCACATAAGGGGTTTGGGGGCTTTTAAATCCTCCACCTCCCCTTGAAGAGCAGAAAAAAATTTTCTTTTTTGTAAAGCTTCAAAGTTTGGGTATCTTCTACCACTCAGTGTTTGCATTGCAAAAATTCAAAGGGCAGGTGGAAGAGGAAGGACATACTTTTAACGGTTTACTTAAACCTAAAATGCCCATCTTCTCTTACCAGATACAATGAAGCAAGCAGTTTTCCGATGCCTTGGTATTAAATATTCACGCGTCTGTTTTGAAGAATCTCTCACACTGTTCTTAAGTTTCAAGCTCACAAAATGTGGTCTGAACACTGAAGCAGACACAGCCCCCATACAATGATTTTCCTGAGTTGTCCTTATAGTAAATCAGGATTCATTAAATGAAAAACCACTGCTACAGACTGTTTCTTCAGTTGAAAGTTACACAAGCTATTTGTTTCCTGTGACCTCCATCAGCCCATCATGTAGGGATAACACTGTTAAACATTTGGCAGGGAGAATGAGTCAAGAAAAGTTCTAGGTTTTGGCAAAACAGAAGACCAACATGGTAGCTAGCCCCATAAACACATGTCTTTTGAATCAAATTTACATGAGTATCTAGCTTTCAAGTGTGTTAAGTGCACTTGGAAAAAAAATACCAGCATGTTTTCAGCCTCAGGCTTACAGCTTCTTCCATTGGGGTCCTATTTGCGCGGAGCAAGATCTCCCCATGCTCCAGGAAGGCCTGAAGCAGTTAACATCTACTGCTCCTTTAAGGAAGAAAGGAGGACCCCACATAAACCCCAAAATTCACATTAGTTTTACAAAATCTACCAGTTTTACCTAGCCCAGGTGCTGTAAAAAGCTGTATTAACTTTCCTTCCAGTCAGAATAGCACTTAACTCTCACCCCTTGTTTAAAGATATAACTAGGAGCTTTGTATAATACCTAGATGAACACAGTATCTCAAGGACATTTCAGTATACCTCTTACACCACTCCTAAAACACCACCCGACACTTCTCTGTAACACATCCCATGGAGCAGGTAGTCATTTAACTGTCCATGACACAAAGAAAGAGTGAGACATCCCATCCGACCGGCTTAGAGAGCAATGATTAAACACTATGAAAGCTCCAACCGAGGGTAGTTTCATTTGGATCTCTGCTGTACTACCATCTATCTACATGCACTCCTCATCGCTGTGAGCCAAGTCTTCAACCCATGAGCAACATAACTTTATTTCACACAAGGTGTGAGTAAGTCAAAATCCAAGCAAAGTCCTACCCAGTAGACAGATGAGCAAACATCCCTCCACTATGAGATCTGGGGTCAGCCATTCACTTTGCCAAGCATTGACTTTCAGATCAAATGAATCAAGTCGTCTTGCTTGCAACCCCTGCCACAATAAAAATCTTGATCTCTCTTTAGCTTGCAGACAGAAAGATCTGAGAGTGACAGGTTCCCTGCTGGTATAGTTCTCAAGCTACAGATCCAACCACTACACAGGAGACAGACATATTCAACATCGCTTATTATCACTGGACAACTCTTTAAAGAGGGAAAAAAATCAACTATTACTGTCCTAGTGCTAACACGAAAAATTCTTAACATGAAGGTTTCTGAGCATATAACTAAACAACCCCTCCACCTAAACATTTCTACAGATGAAGTGAAAGGCTTGTGTTGCACATGTGGAGGCTGTGGATCCATACTTAGCTGATGTCTAATGAGAGCCAGAACCGAGTATCTGAAATAACCATCTTTTTAAAAAAAAAAAAAATGTATTAAAATATTTATAAGGGATACATGTTACACTAGTATTTTATTGTAGCATGTTGGTTACCAAGAGCTGTTCTCAATTTTCTCTGAAGATAGTTTAGAGTTTGCAAAATATGATGAAGGAAACTGATTGTAGGTGGGCTCAAGAACAGAAGATCCTCATCGACATCTTCTAGGGAGCTTGAAGAAAAATACTAAATTTTGGAGGAAGAGTAGGACTAGTGGTTCAAACCTTGTGAAAGAATTTGCGAAAAGACTCATAAATTATTGCAATTAGATGACAAGACACTTTTATTAAGTCCTCCCTGTCAATGGCATGGCACAATAATTTTGGAAGCTGCTGGCTACACCAAGAAACAGCAGGTTAAATCAAATTTCAATAGAGGCAGTCCCTTCCTGCAAGTGCAAACCAGCCTCCTTCAATTCCTGAAGCCAAATAATATTATGTAAATGTCAACATGACAGGCGATAGCATTAGCAGGGTATTGGAGATGTAAAAAGTTATTTAGAGGCCATGATTGTTAGCAGGCAGCAAGAACTTACAGTGATGAGAGACATGACACTCTGACCAGAAAATCATCATCCAGAACTGATGGCATCCAAATTTTCAACACATCTCATCCCATACAGCTAAGTACTGATGTTAAAAGAAAACCAATGTGTTAAGAATTTTGGAGCTAATCAATTGAGGAAGTATGTTATGCTTCATTAGGTGAAACTTTGTTTTTATGCCAGTTCCAACACAAAGATGTTCAAGAACATCATTACTAATTGTTATACTGTTTCCTTACATGACTGCTGCCACAACAGCTATCAACTAAGTAGCACGTGCAATATTTAATTACTGGAAGAGTATTAAGGTGCTTAATGTTTTAAAAGTGTATGATTTCAGGCATAACAGTACAGATTTCTAAATAACTCCAATATGATGGAGGTGCCACGGACAGCCAGCAGGTAGAGTTTTGAAAGGCTCACTGGCAGCAACTACACCATTTCAACACAAGAACCACAAAAGTAATTTTTTTCCAGTTCTTGCTACTTTTCTACCAGAATGCTCACTCCTTAATCTGGGGAAGAAGAATACAATTTAGCATGCCACACATGGCGGGGGCAGGGGGGATGGGACATGCCAGTCCTTGTTTTAAGACACAACAATCTAGTGAAGTATTTAAACAGGCATTGTTTAGTCTTCAGAGGCTTTCCATGTGGATGTGAAGAAAGTAAAACCTGGTACAACAAAATGACATTTCAACTGGCCAAGACAGATCCAACCCAACTGTGCCGATACATTAACATTCTCTAAATCCCAAAACTATTCCTACATCAGACTTCCAACCCTGTCTTGGACAACCTGAATAGTTGCACATACACACACATATACAGGAGGGCAGGGGGAGGAAGAGGGAGGAATATACACAACCTCCCCCTAGATTTAAATATGCATTTAACCACAAATCGAGATGGATAGCATGTTAACAAACATGGGCATACTTTTATATACATGGAAAACAGGTGTTGTAAAGCAAGTTCAACAATAAGTAATGGAAAGGCAACTTCTCAGCAACAAACAAGACACAGAAGACTCACAGCATGTGTTTCTTCGCACTATTACAAGGTGCATCTTTACCCCCCCACCACCCAAATTTAAAAATCCAGCTTATGATTTCACACCACTGCCCAGATAATAACCTGACAGTTAGGGAATTCAGACCAAGGTAACTCAAAACAGAAATCTCCGTTTCATTGCGCATTAGTGCTGCAGTTAGGAGCTATAACACTGCAAGGTATCTATGGAATGGCATCATCGGTGGTACTGCTCAGTCGAGTCTCTAAAGCCCAGGCTAACACTAGCAAGGCTGTTGTTAGTATAAATTCTTCAATGTGTCCTCAAAGAAACAATGAATTCAGGCCAGCTTCAAAAAGTCTTTTCCATAGCACAGCAAGAGGAACAATAAAACCAGGAGTGGTTAGATATTTGAGGTGAAAGACAGACATGCCTTCTCAGAAGCAGCCTCTGGCATCGAACAACTTGAGATCATGCACTATGTTCAAATGCAAAAGATGGCAAATAATTTAAACAAAACTAAAACCCTCAACTGTTCAAGAATATTAAATTTAGAAAATAAAGCTTGTGGCTTTTAGATTAAGCTACACGAGACAGAGTTAGGGTGAATTTCTCCCTTTTCTAGGGCTCATTACATCATATGGCAGGATTCTGCAAGCCAAAGGTAATATTTCAGCAACACAGCACTTGCAACTTTTATATCTAAGTGCGGCTTGTTCTTTTAAAGTAGCCAAGAACTAAACTCACACCCTGTTTTAACATGCAGAAAAAGTGCTCTGTGCCAAGGAGGAAGTTATAAACTTCAAGTAGGTTTTGTACATGGGAAACAAGTTGGGAAGCAGGGGGACAGATCCAACGCAATCGACTCTCTAATGAGGAAGAGAAAAAGCACAGTGTCATGCACAGTACATGGGAGCTGGAGGCAGGAGGCTGCGGTTCCACTGCTTGCTCAGCTGAAGGACCCCCTGATGGGGGCTGGACAAGTCAATTCTTTCCATTCCTGCTTCTTCTCTGAAGATTATAAACCCTTGGGACAGCATTCCCTATTTACTCTCAACACAGCCCCAAAGCAAAACAGCCCTGTTTGAGGAAAAGATGAATCACTGAATCACTTGGTGGTACCTATATTTCCCTGACTGCCAAAATGCCTTCGTAACTAGATTATATTTACAAACCTATATCATAGCTGGAGAAAAAAAAGCGTTCATCAAGATTAATACTACCCAAACCGACCTCAGTGTCACAGTGATGATGAGGCGTGCAGGATCAGCAGCACAAAGTCCATCCACAGGTCCAATACTCTTCTGTCATCTTCATTAATGACATGGATGATGGGACAGAGTGCACCCACAGCAAGTTTGCAAGAATACAAAACCAGCAGGAGTGGCTGATACACCAGAGGTTTGTGCTGACATCCAGAGGGATTTCAACCAGCTGGAGAAATGGGCTGACAGGAATCTCAAAGTTCAGCAAAGGGAAATGCAAAGTCCTGCCCCTGGGGAGGAATAACCCCAGGCACCAGCACATGCTGGGGCTGACTGGCTGGAAAGAAACTCTGCAGAAAAGACCCTGGGGGTCCTGGTGGACACCAAGCAGACCATGAGCCAGCCCGCAGCCCTGCGGCAAAGGCGGCCAACAGCCTCCTGGACTGCATTGAGACAGAGCGTTACCAGTAGGTCGAGACGCACTGGTAGGACACATCTGAGGCGCTGTGTCCAGTCCTGCGCTCCCTACAAGAGAGACATGGACTTGCTGGAGAGAGAGAGTTCAGGGACAGGCCATGAAGATGACTGGAGGCATCTGTCATATGAGGAGAGACAGAGAGCTGGGGCTCTTCAGCCTGAAGAAGAGAAAGCTCAGCGGGACCTTATCCACGTGCATAAATACTTAAGCAGGGAAGGGCAGGGATACCAAGAAGGAAGAGAACTTGACTCTTCTCAGTGGTGCCCAATGACAGGATTAGAGGTAATGAGCACAGGAAATTCAGCTTCAGACAAAATACCATTTTGGTTTTGGGGGTGGGGGTTGGTGTTTGTTTTAAAAGCTGTAAGGATGGACAAACTCTGGATCAGGCTGTCCAGAGAAGCTGTGGAGCCTCCACCCTTGCAGATGATCAAAACCCAAATGTACAAAGTCCTAAGCAACCTGTTCTAGTTGACCCTGCTTTGAGCAGGGGGATTGGACCAGAGACCTCTAGACATCCCTTCCAACCTCAGCTATTCAGTGATTCTATGACCAGAAAAGATGGCTTAATAAGTTAGAACACAGTAAAGAAAAAAGATAACCAAAAAAATACCAAACCTTAATTCGAGTAACACAAAATATTATTGTTAATTATTTTTTATATTTTTTTTAAAGGGGCCAAGATTCCAGAAGTTCTGCTACATACTAAAGAAAAAATATGGTGATCTAAGTAATGCAAGTTTGGTTTGAATGAAATAGAGGCTTTTAGAAACAAGAAACCATAGTGTGAAATTTCATCAAAGGAGACTTTTTGTGTTTCAAAAGCAGTTATTTTCTTTCTGCATTCATCTTGTTGTTAGTTATTGAAAACGTTAAAAGCAATTATGCAGAACACTACATAATTCTCAAAGGATTCAGCCTAAATACTTTTTCAAATGCAAACAAGACACTAGTCACAATAGGTAGAAAATCTTTGGTTAACAGCCACAGACTATATTTATTTTAGCCACTCTCATTGAATGTCAAAAATGCAACAAAATGGTTTCAAAACATTAACATGGGTAAGCCAGTCCAAAAATATTTTGTTTCACAAACTGTGCTTAGATTTGCGACTGCAGTTCAATATGGTAAGCAAACACGAAAATACAGAACTGTCAAAGGACAGAAAGGAAACAAAGCCAAGGACTGAACAACACTGAACTGCAATGTCAAGAGGACTTGAAAAGAGAGGCCTAGAGAATTCATTTTGTTCAACAGATGGGGAAACATGGCAGAAAGAAACACAAATTCAAAAGCATCTTAGTACACTGCCCATGATCTCCTCTGCTTAAAGTTGCATTTAAATCTGGAATATTGAGGAATACTGTTGCAGCCATCAACAGCAAAGTCAGTAAATTCTCTTGAATAATAATAATAATATAACCAGAATAAAATCTAGATGAGCTGCTAAAGATCCTTTCTCTGCAAAGAATGTTATTTTCTGAAGTATTTCACTGAAAAACAAAAAGTTACATGTGCCACAGATATACATATATATCAGAAAACAGTTCAGAATAATAAAAGTTTAATGAGCTGAACAGTGGCAACTTTGAGGGATCTGGAAAGGTGATGATCCACCAAGAGTAAGCTCAATTTCTGTTTACTTAAAATAATCATTTTAAACTTCCCAATTTATTTTATTTTTATGTATCACAATCATAGTATCAGCTCCCAGCAGGAAATACTGCAAACTCTGTCAAAAGTTTTCTCTGCCTCAGAAGAAAGATGTTTATACTGTTCTCAGAGTCTCCAAAAAACTACTTAAAAACTGCAATTTGTGTTTCCAACACCTCCTGCGTATCATAAGAATATACTCAAGGGGACTGAAAAAAAAATTTTTAAAATCCTTCCTTCTGTAGAAAGACTGTGAGCCACAGAGCTGCCTATTAGAGAGCATTAATGTATCCACATAGACACAGCGCTTGTGGTGTGCACACACAGAGTCCTAAGCCATAAAACACCAATGAGATGATGGTGGTTGGTAGCATAATAAAAAAGATTTTTTCCTGCATAGTAAATCATTTCAGTTACTGTTTAGTTTAAGAGTCTAACACACTTTTTCTACAAATAATCTTTCTTGAGTTTTTATATGTAGAGTTAAGGGGTCTTGGAAATCATGTTCCACTCCTTCGGTGGGTGGAAGATTCCACGTGAAAAATGGCCTCGCCAGAGTCCTGTGAGTTAGAAACACTTGACAAACTGACAATTGCACTACCAAAACCTCAGCGTGGGAGAGCTGAATCTGCAATGATTTAACAAAGCCAGACTTCCACTAGGGACTCAGCTTAACCCAGTCCACGGTAAACTATACCATTTCTGCAATGGACAACCCTTTGGTGAGAATTTTAGGCAACTGGCTAAATTAGCTACATGATCACTCCAACACAGCTGAAACTTTGCCCATTCCACTGTCATCTTTTAAAGGAGAAGTGGATCCCAGGCTGTTCTCTCCTCTTCTCTATCCCCACAAGGCCACCTGGCAATGAAAGTCAATCCTCAAGGCCTCCTTTCTTAGGCATTACTTTGGAAGCACATGGAGGAACAGAAATACTATCCCAGACTAAAAGATATGCCAATTAGCTTTTAAAATAGACTTCCAAATTGTTTTGGAGAGCAATTGCTGATCACATCACACTGGCTCTGGTAGCCAGCTGTTGTTTTAAAAGATAGCTATAAATATATGAAATACTCTCCCGATATTACTTTTCTATGTAAGCAATTGTAGCTGTTAGAAGGAGGCTATGTAATTAAGTCCCAAAGGGGAGAGACATTTACACAGCCACAAAAGAGATCCACAAACGGAAAAGTATGTACACAGAATAGTCTTTGTTAAGACCTGCTCCATGTTACACAAGAGTTCACAAACTTTTGATCCAAAGTGTTTTTAAAATGACTATCTCTTTAACTCCTCCTTTCAAGGACAAGAGCAATAAGGAACTTGTTTTCCAATGCGGCATTTCAAGTGCAAGAATTGTGTTCAATCTTTGCTTGATTTTGCAAAGTCTGAGAATTTTTCTCTAGAACTCAAGTATAATATTCAGATCTACAGAACCAAGTTAGATTTAAGTGTTCACTTGGTTTCTACTTGCCTTCTAGCTGATATTGACTGACAATTCACTGTTTTTTTGGAAAGTTTCTTTTTCATGAAACTGATACAGTGATGAAAGAAAAGACAGAAGGCAGAGACACTGCCTGATGAGCAACATCCTTTAATGTGCTTGATGAACAAAATCACTAAACAGACTTAATAGACATTTCACTTGCTGTACCCTACAATTTTCATTGGTAAAACTTTCCAAAATGTGGGTTTGTTATACTCCTGAACCGCGAGTCACAAGAATTAAAATTTTCATTAACAGAAAGCAAACACACATGAGCTTCAGGACAATCTTGTAACTCAAACATGGCAAGGACAGCACATGGTTTTAAGCACGTGGGTGGGTGCAGGAACACAGAAGCTGAATTTCTGACCTCCTATGCTGCACAGAGGCAACGGCTGCTGTGCAAAGACAAGGACAGCGAGCCACAAGTGTCCCAAAGATCAATTTCCTTCCACGACTACCAACTGAATCACCCTCTCTGAGGGATGTCTTCTTGAGATTCACTATTATTTTTGAAAATACTGAGACTTCTTCAACAAAAAATATTATTTTAAGCCATAAACAAAGATATTAAATCGCATGAACTATTAATAAAGAAATATCAAAGACAATGAGTTTACATAAACAAAACCTGGTTACATTACAAGCAAGCTTACTGTAAATTAAATTGGATCAATACATGAAAAAAGGTATCTTCTTGAAATGTAGTTTAAAAGAAAAATACATTTAATATGAAGCACTAAAATGCTTCTTCAGGTTATAAAAGGGTTCCTTTATCTCCTACCCACAACATGTTTAAAATACACTCTGAATTTTGATTTCTCACAGTGTTTGATATAAAAAACAAACCAGAAGGTTGCCCTAAAGATAAATGAAACATCTGGTGAAATATGTAATAAGCTTCAGGCTCACATCTGCTACTGAAGTTAGTATTCCCGCACCATAGCTACAAGCTCCATGCAAAGCTCTACAAGAATAACTGAGAACAGGGAGGATTATAGGGAACACATTCCTCAATCTAAATTGATATTTCCTCTTCCATCTGAATCAACATTGTGCTTCCATATGTATGCATCAATGTCCAGCGCTAACCCTCAGTGGAAAATAATTTCTAAAAGCAAAGTTATCTCATTTAAAACTTATCCTATTATTTTATATCATAGTTTTATGCGTATGCAACCACTTACCTAGGCATATTCATATACACATATATATGTATGTATATCTAGATAAAACTAGACATACATACATATATATTTCTATATAGTTTTCACTAGTCGTAGATCACAAGCAAACTTACAATAATTCATCCATACGCCATTACATCTGACAAAACTTCTTTGTAGAAAACCAAGAGTAGACAGTAAAAGGCATAGTTACTGTAATCATATAAAAGTAAAGCCTCAAGTCTTTTCAAGCAGTAACTGATAAAACTGAATGTAAGATATTTCCTAAGGAATAAACTATGTGTAACTTGCATTCCTGTTTCTATAAGAAGGTTGCTCAATATTTATCTTTTTTTACCCATTCACTCCTAAACTTCCAATTTCTTCCATAAACAATGACAGCAAAATGTTTACATTTAATGCCAACATAAATTGCTTTGTATTTGTGACATTTTAAAAAGACCCTTTTGTGCCACGGAGAGTTTAGAAAAAGGCAGATATCTGTACAGCAGGGAAAAAACCCACTTACATTTTGCAACAGCTGTGAAAGATCAGTCCTCCAGAGTAACTGAAATCAACAGCAAACTGAGAAGTGTTTAGGAAATAAAATGTTTCCATCACCTCATACTATCATTCACTTCCATTAGTACTGATGAAAGAGAGACTGGATTTTACACACTGTTATAAATGGTAGGAACATTACTGACAGTGGAAACAGAGCTTGGTCACTAAACAAATCTAACATCAAACCTGGGACAAAAATCAGAAGAATAAATACCCTAGTGGGCATTTGGTTAGTCAAACTTAGGAGATGAAGAAGTGATATCCAGACCCAAACTTATTTTTCCTGGATAAAAATTTCATAGTAGAACTGAAAGCGATTAAAATGTTTAATGCCATCACAGGAACACTGAAACTTTTCCACCAAATAGACCACACGTTAACACAAACTGCGTTGCAAAGAACTCTCTCAGTACAGGGCCTTTTTCTTCCCCTTACCTTTACATAATAGCCTTTATAATAATAATCAAAAAAGTTTTACATGTACTTAATGCAAGACATGAGATAAAAACACGGGACAGATGAATGTAATGTGGTCAAGTAGGGAAAACCGAGATTAAGAACTGGCCATGGAAAACATGGTTAAGCGAGCAGTGTCACGATATGAATCATGCACGATACCAAGAATCTATCACACAGAAACAGAATTGTGATACCAAGCATACCAAATTATTAGGTGTTGATATTAGGCTTGCGTCCTGCTCTTTGACACCCTGCAGAAAAGCGATGAAAGGTTCCAGGAGAAGAATGGGTAAGGAAAGGGACCACCTCTGACACAATGAAAACCAGCACTTGTGTTTGTTCAGTTTTAAGAAAAAGCACACACGTTTCAACTTCTGTTCCAAACAACGGTTGCCAATAGTCCACCTTGCAATGTGACTTTGAAATACTTTGAAGACAAACGTGATGCAAAAGCTTTTCACAACTCAAATCAGCTGGGAGGAAAGGGGTGATGGAATAGACAAAAAAAAAAACAAAACCCAAACAAACAAACAAAAAGCCAAAGACTAAAAAATACCCAGCAAACCAGTACAAATGACCAAAATGTTATTGACATGGACAGCCCTAGGAAATTTGTATGCTATGGTCTATAAATCATTGCTTATTTACCATACCTTGTCCAAGTACAGCAGTTTGGAGGAATCTCAAGCAAAGTATCATTTAAAGATAAATACCCAGCGAACCTGCCTTTGTCAGCTCAAATTCAGTTCTTCCCTTAATGACAAACACAACAGTTGCTCAGCTTTTCTACATGATTTGACAAATAAGCCTACAGCTGTGATACAGATAATATTTTGCTCATGCTTACTTCAGAATTACCGGAGCTCACATGTTATCGAGACATTTAGCCGAGAGTAAAACAAGTCACCCCAATAATGTTTACAGCTCTTGATCATTTTATGATAAACTCTCTGCTGTGTTAACAGACAATAAAGTAAATAAGATAGGAATAAAAATGATATTGTTTCATGTTACACTCAATCCTTTGGCCTGAATTACTGCTGAAATGGGTGGTCCCTACTCATTCCTCCTCGTCCTCCAGCTACGTGAGCTGCAACAACTTGTTGGATTCACTCTCCACTGGATCAACAAACTAATCTGACTCACTTTGCGGTCATGCAATCGCTAGATCCTACGCAAGGGAGGAGGCAGGAACACGCAGCCAAGCTCACCGAGGAGCAGTCCGGACCCCTCCCATCCCTCGGCTGTGAGATTAGATTACATGCATTATGAAACTTCACCTGCAGACAACAAATCACTCCTAGAATGAACAGTACCATAACTAGAAACACCCAATCAATTTTTTTTTGTTGTTATACATCATTCAAAAAACCTGTCCCACTAAAATAAAAGGGGTAAATTACATGTTACGGTTAATTTCCCGTTCTTGAAACCATCCAACTTAATCAATACAGTGCTGCTTCCAGGCCACAATATAAATGGTTCTGTTACCTACGATTTGCTTTGCCAGGGAGTGAGCTCTGAATGACAGATGCTTGAATTACAAAGTTTAACAGCCAAGAGACCGCTGTAAGAACATATTTAAATTAAACACTACCTACAAAGGTCTCCCTGTAACAACAATCATTTGCTTCAGAAATGGCAGTGCAATTAAATGGTCTACCCTAGTAATGCACGTCCTAACAAGAGCTGTAACTAATTAGGAGAATCATAAGAAAGAAACTTAAAGAGCATTAAAACGATTTAAAGTCATCCAGAACTTACAGAATTTATCAAATAATATATATGTACAGCCTTATTTTGTTTTCACATATGAAAAACTGAAAAAAAGATTGAGAAACTGAAAGCAAGAGCCCTGTGACATTAACTTGAAACTAATTCACTGAAGTAGAATGTGAAGGAGGACAAATCCATACTCAGAGTGCCCTACATATGGATACAGGATTTATGCAGGAAATGATTAAAAAGGAGTGTCAGAATTCCAAATAATAGATCTTCTCTTAAAAAAAAAAAAAGCCTTCTGTGTAGAAAGCCATGTAAGGTTTATGCATTGCTTTGTCAACTAAAACAAGTATTTTGGGGATAGCACGTATCAATACAGAAAGTACCCTAATGACAAAGGAAAGCTCCAAAACAGTTTGAAATAGAAAGACATGCCATAGAAGTCTGTGTTAATACTCAAGGTCTCCTGGCTGCTTGGAGTTAGAATTATTGATTTGAGTAAAATTAAATTATTAAGAAAGAATTACTCTGAAAAATTATACAGCCAAGTAGAGTTACAGGGCTTGGAAATGTTGACATACCTTGCTTTAAGTCATTCTGCATTCTTCTCCCCATCCCGCAAGTGCATGCAAACCACTCCCCCCATACACACAGCTTTGTGGTGCTGTCGGCAGGTTGAGTAGGATCGAATTATGCAGAGGAAATAACGGTACACGTTGTATTTCACTCTATGACCAATTAATATCTACATGAAGTAAGTCAAGACAGGAACCATCAAAGCAAATGTCTTCCCCTCTGCAGAACTCTATATGGATAAGATGAATCGTGAAGAATATTATTCAAACTCCAACTGTGAATTGCGTTTCTTGTGAGAAGGAGAGAGAATAGAGATTTCCATTCTTAGGAGACTGGTAAAATAGCAGAACAATTAAAAGGACTGAAGCATCCTGTTCAATATATTCATCGATGATCTGGACGAAGGGATAGAGTGTACCATCAGCAAGTTTGCTGATGACACTAAACTGGGAGGAGTGGCTGATACGCCAGAAGGCTGTGCTGCCTTACAGCGTGACCTGGACAGGCTGCAGAGTTGGGCAGAGAGGAACTTAATGAAATTCAACAAGGGTAAATGTAGGGTACTGCATCTGGGGAGGAATAA
>VZSZ01002641.1:121558-155768 GCA_013398815.1 Ibidorhyncha struthersii
GAGGGGTAATGGGCACAAGCTTGAACATAGGAAGTTCCATCTTCACATGAGGAGGAACTTCTTTACTTTGAGGGTGGTGGAGCACTGGAACAGGCTGCCCAGAGAGGTTGTGGAGTCTCCCACTCTGGAGACATTCAAAACCCGCCTGGACGCTGTCCTGTGCAACCTGTTGTAGGTGACCCTGCTCTGGCGGAGGTGTTGGACTAGATGATCTCCAGAGGTCCCTTCCAACCCTGACTATTCTGTGATATGTTTAATTTTGCAGCAAATGCAGGATCAAGTCCCCAAACTGAGTTTGATCCTTCAGATTAGACCACAACAGCGTGAGTTTTCCCATAGCAGCAGCTAACACCTCCATGCCCTTTTTAAAGAAGTGACATCTTTGAGCATCCTCCTGTTAAATGAACTGTACTTCACCAGCTCAGGCTTTATACCAAGTCTGAATCACCTTTTCCTCAAAACCTTTTTCTCAAAACCTCTCAATTTCCTCTCTAAATAGGACAGTTGATAAAAACTAGCCAGTATATTTTCTTCTTCTCAGTTGGCCTTCCTCCTTAGTTTGACACTCCCTACGGCTCATTTTCTTGTCAATTCAAGCAAGCTTTACCTTACATGAAAAATCCCACCTTTGAATACATCTGCTTTTATTGATACATAAAGCCCACTAAATCTGCTGCTTACAGGCCATACGTGGGGATCCTCTCAAGTTCTATCCTAGACCCGTCCTTTAGAGAAGTCATTCACAACTTAAAACACCACCATTGCTATGTACAGGAACAACATATGGACAACGAGATGATCCAGTCTCTTGATGATATTTTCTTGATTATAAATCTGACATTTGCTTTCCTTTGGCTTTGACCAGTATACTGATAACATCTTCATATCAATTCAGAAAGACGATACAGACAGTTCTCCTATACAACCACTTTAATATGCTCTAATAGAGCATTACGACGACTGGGGTGGAAGAGATGTTATAATTACAAAAATGTAAGCTGATCTCTCCACTTTTAAGACCTTTGTCTGCCTTTCCATCTTCTGCATGTAAATTCTCTCTTCACGACTGACAGAAAGCCTCATTTCCTTTTTACTATTCCCACACCCCCTATTCCCATCCCTATTACCTTTTTGCAGCCTTTCACCTAAACTTAGGAAGACAAGCTTATGAAGAGTTATCCAAAACCACCTGCAAATCCTTCTCGTTATTCTTTGAGAAACCACTCCTCTGTCAGGATGCTTAAGATAGCTTGATAAAAGTCTATTAATTTATCAGGTCTGCTTTTATACCCATGCTCAAGTTGCTAACACTTTCAAGCAGGCAAACATGGCAGTCAGGGCATGGCACAAACACAACGTGCTACATTTTCCTTTGAGAAATATCTTAACACAAATAAACAAATGCATAGCAACCCCTTTGGGCTCACCTTTCTAATACAGGTTTTATGTGCTACACCACTGAACAAACGTTGCAGGGAGGAGGACACTTTCCTATACACTTCGGAACTGAAGGACCCATTTACAACTTCTGAGTCACTTCAATGTAATTTACAGGGGAAAAAAAGACTGAATTCCATGAAAATATAGTGAGCCGTTTATGAATTACTCTAAAAATCATCTGAGACACCCAGCTTTTACACACGTAAGAAACAGCAGAGAAAACATTCTTGTGTTTGAACAGAGACAGTTCATTAAACTGGATACTAGGAAGGCTAAGGTACCATAATAGTAAAATGTTTTTTTAAAACTATTTCAGAATATAATTTTAAAAAAAGCCAACAAATCCTCACAGATACAGTACCCTCCATCTCACCAGAACATTAAGTGCTATTACAGTTCAAAACATGCTTGAACAAATAACTCATTAGGGGTTTTGCAAAAAATCAAAATGTATCAGCTAAAGCACAGGAAAAACTTGATTAAAGGCTATTACCTTATTTTAAAACAAATGACATTACACTGAAAGTTTGTTACACCTAGAAAAATAATTCTTGTCTCCAGTAAAATACAAGATATCTCACCTTATCTTCTCTTCACTTGCATGTTTCTGTGAGGGTGTAACATAGTACTGCCTTATATAGTTGGAATGAAAAATTATCATCTCCTTCAGTAAATACTTTCAACATTTAACAGGTTAGTTATGCACTGCTTTAAATACTTACTTATTTTTACCATTTGTTGCTTAATTCCGTTCAGTGATGTGCCTTTATTATGGCCAGATCACAGAAATTCACCTTCTCATTCTCAGGTGAAATGTCAGTCAAGATCTTCCCTGCCACCATTAGTCACTCTCTTTGAGCTACTCCCTCTCATAAATGAAGAGCAATGCTTGGGAGATCTGTCTCGATAGAATTAATTTAGCCTCTGAGATACTGTCAAGAGACATTCACAAGCTACTACCCGATCCTTCCTCCACCTTTGTAAATTGCTCCCTTCGTCAGCAATTGCCCACTGCTTCCATAGCAGCTACAGCTACCAAGACACCCAAAAGACTAGAAGTACCGAAAAAACCTACATGTAACTTCAATGCAGTTTTAAAAAGTCAAAAAAGGAGACCAAAAAACAGCAGGATTCCTTCTGTCCACAGCTTTAAGTGTTGAGCGTGACTACAGCAGGGTCATCTCGATTTGTCAGTGTCCTTTCCCTCAATTATCTGAGACAAGTGAAATTTTCAGAACTGGGAAGGTAACTGTCTTATTCTAAAGAAATGCTTAAAAATCCTGCTTCAGTCTGTCCACTGCAAGGAACAGTGCAGCTACCAGACTTCGTTCATCATCTTTTGTGGAATTTTACAAAAAATAACTGAAAATCTGGTCTCTTTTTAATTTTTTTTTTCCATTAGTCATAATTGACGTATACAAATTACACAGAAAAAAACCCTTAGAGGCATTAATTAATTACACTTAGAAAAACAGCATGTTAAAATATTTCTAAAGATTTTACTTTCCCCCCCTTCAGTATCACAGTAAGAACCACAAGCTTTATTTATTTTAGAATGACTTACAACCCATTTTCCTCTAGCTGGTTATAATATCGTCCACTGTCTTTTAGGAACTGTGAAGTACCCTTTTTTCAGGAACAAATTATACAATCTATTAGCAGGTAAGCTGTTTTTCTTTCTTTTTCAACTTCCATGAAGACCATCCAGCTATAGTAACTTACTGCAATTTATTTTCTGCTTACTTGTAAAGAAAATAAAATATTCCTACAAAAAACAGCAGACAGAGCAAACTTAAAATACTGTGACTCTCGTATCTGTTCAGGTCTTGTTCTCCAGTTGGTTTTACAGCAACATAGTTAAACATCGCAGACAAAATTTTTAAAAAGGCATGTTTCTGTTGAGGGGGAGGGACAGCACTATTTACGTGCCCAGTTTTCAGATAAATTATGTTTAAAATAAAATCTGGCCTGAAACATCAGAATACTAGTAAGTATGGTGTGCCAAAAATGCATACCACCATCTGATGGCACCTCAAACAGATTCATCTAGTCATTAACTTTGTATGTATCCTGAAGTGACAATATTTTGTATAAACAGCTCTCTTGCTTAAGGAAATAATCTGGTTTTGTTCAGCAGAAGCAAACATCTTTCTAGTATGTTGACAGATTACCTTCCATAACATCTATACAGTACATTGAGTTTTTGTATTCTTTACCGTCTATGTGTTTATCATGAAATACAGTCTACCATGATGGAGCACGCAATGATAACGTATTTTTAGTAATTTTTAAGAAGCATACAAAGCATGTTCCTCTGAAAAAAAGGGAGAGAGATGGTATGCTTTAGCTCTTCACATGAAGAGCTACTTAATGTTCAAGAAATTAGACATTTCACAGCTATTTCCTTCATTTTTAGGAAAGAACAGCCATGGTTTAATACGAAGGGAGAAGATGAAAGCCTGAGGGAAAAAAAAATTAAAAATCTTTTTTAACCAAAGACACAAACTGAAATTACTATTAAAAAAGAAATCACCAAATGTTCTAGAACAGATGCCCACATTTTTATTTCGTGGTGTTTATGTAACTGAAAAACTGAAAATCAGATTAGGTGACACAAGGCAAAAGATTACTATCTTCTTCTCATCCAAAGCACAGTTTATTACCAATTTATGGTGAAATACATTCATTGCTGTCAGATGTTCAGCAACTGTGTTACTGGGAGCCACAGAAAAGCCTACATGAAACACCGTATCTGCATTTCTGGCATGACTAAGGGAACACATATATTAGGTTTTCATACGAAAGTTCTCTCTTTACTTAGAATAGCAGCAGGAGTTGTTTTAAAGAATTACACATTTCCCTCAGTGTCAAAAACCTGCAGGTCCTCAGGGTCTCTCATGGAGGTAAAATAATCACTTAGCACACAGTTCATCAAATTTCTCAAATGCTGTTTTCATGCATTGAATAAAATCCTTTGACTTTCACAACACAGGAAATAAACTTACCCTTTTTATCTTTATCTTTACGAAAAGAGAGACTTTGCTCAAAAAGAAACACCAATACTTTGCCTTGTGACTTCTACTTCCCATCGCCACTTCACTCCCAGTAACACCAAATTACAACTCACACCCCAGTAAATATATTATTTCTTCACGTATAAATTCTCCTCTTCTCTCTCTCCACTTCTTACTGCTGTGATCTCTCTCTCAGCCAATTTAATGCCCGTGTTTATTCCCATTCTCCCTGCTGCTTAAGCTTTGTGTGTTTACTTATGCAACTCTCACTGACTAAACACTAAAGTAGTAAATTATCATCTTGTAAACACAAAAGTAGTAAGCTATCATCTTCTGCATTCTCTTAAGCATTACTCTTTGGTATGTTTCGCCAGTCCTTCTTTGCTTTTCTATTTACCACTGGGGACCAGGGCTAATCCATCTAAAATTTTCTCCAAAAACCTATTAGACACATTCTTTTTCCCAGTATAAGTTGTAGGTAAACATTACCTGGCAGCCCATTTACTACTTAAAATTAATAACCTACTTGGCCTGTTCAAGTCCCAGTATGTAACTGTTTGGCATGTCCCTACTCCTCAGCAGAATGGACTTGTAATACTATTTGACTGCTATGATTCCTATTAATTACCATATAAAGTCTTCATGATATAGAATAGTATACCATCCATTGTTGTATAAAAACTATTTATTATCAATAAAAATAAGAACATCTAACAGCAATGTTTCTTAAATAATGAAAATAAACTTAATTTTCAAGTGTAAATTAATAAAATGTAATCTTCAAATCAATATTGAGCCGCAGTGAGACTACTACAGTTTTACTCTGCTTGGGAGTAAAATCTAATTAACTTGTGCTAAAAGTAGCCAGTTCAGTTAAAAAATAAAAATAAAACCCCTCTCCTCCAGGGCTGAATCATTAAATACTAAAACCTTCATTTCCAGCCCACTGTGAAGGGAAACAGCAAATACGTGTTTCAAATATGTCAGCTGGATTATTTTCTGTAAGACAATAAAACTACCTGTAAAGAGGTATGTTTTCTTGGGCATTATTATTTTATAAACTCTTTTATAGAAGAGGCAAAGCAAATAAATCTGTCCTTCAAAAGAGCCATCCAATTTTTTAAAAGAAGTCTCTTCATATTTCTGGTTTGTTCTGCAACTTTTAAAAATAATTGTGTAAAGTATTTGGGAGGCCCTACTACTTAGCATGATACCAATATAAAAGAAGGAAACAACACGTTCTTTTGCCAGATTCCAAATCAAGTTGATGTCCAGGCCAGGAACAAAGAACCACCATGCTCTCAGATAACAATTTAATAAAATTTGTGGCATCTGAAGTAGCAATCTTTACCTCAGCATGATACTCACAGGCATCAAATTTAATAAAATGACCCCAATAAAAGTTAATCAGAAGTGTTTAAATGTATTGGCAATAAAACAAATTTTATGGCCAGCAGAGTCAGTTATCTTCTGTGTGACAAATTAACTGAGCACTGAAAATGGGTGATGCATCAGTACCATTTCAACAATGAAAAATGCATGTCAGTCAGTTGGGAGTGAAACCCTATGCAGAATAAGCACATAAACGAATAAAAACCCCACACCACCATACATTTTGTACTACACAGAAGAGAAAACCAAAGTTGTTTGTTTTTTTTCAAGACGGCCAGAACTTCACTGAGGCTACAGCAACAGGTACTCCAGTAATGCCTGTTTTTTAATTACATCCCAAATCCAGAACAAGTACCGCTAACCACTAGAAAAAAACAGCCATCCCTGGTGAGAAGGTTTGGAGGTATACTTACAAGACAAGGGAGTAATTCTGCTCAGCTATCTATCATGCAAGTTTGAACACTTACCAGTGTGAACCTCTGAAATATGTAACATACCTCATGTGACCCTAATTAACTTCCTTGGCATTAGGGTGATAAGCTAGAGTGAGCTGGTTAATACTACGTGTACTCAATACATTACAGAAGGAAAAGCGTAATTTTTAAAAATAGCATCAGCTGATGCGTCTAGCTGAAAACCACTCAACTTTTGGGGTTTTTGAACTTAAAGCTGTTAAGTTTTCTCCCTGGAAACAATCCATTACCTTTCCCATCACAACAGTCATCCCTGTGCCACCTAAAAAGTTTCTAAAATTGTCTCCTGTAACAAAGACAAGCTTTGTACATCTGTTTCCAAAGATCTCTCTTTAAGAAACTAGTTAAATTATGTTCAGCTCTAGTTGCTCTTATTTTAAGGAAGAAGTACTGTCTAGCTTTGCTAAATGAGATGCAGAACAATTAAACAGTAGGTTTGGGTTAAAAAAAAAAATCAATAACAAAAATCTTGTCTATCTTGAATACTTGACCTTATGATTTTGCCTTGCAGCATGAGATGCATTATTGCATATTAAGAAGTAGAAGAACAAATACGTTATCTAGAGAGGCATCAGCAGCTGAAATGAAAGATTAAAATCCATTTTCAGTCTTGTCAAGTCTGCAGTATCTTAAAGGAAAGTCCTGTTTATGTTTTTCTTTTTCTTCTGCAAAGCCGAGGTCAAAAAATGTGTTTTGCTTATTGAGCACATGGCTAATACCACCTCCTTTCACCACCTCTCACTGTCCAGTGCCTTAAAACTATTAGAAAGTCACTACAAACAAGAACTGGTACATGTAATAAGGAAACCACGTTTCACGAAGCTGGGGGTGTGGGTGGTGTCTAGGCAGTGTCCATTTTTATCTGTGTGTACTTCAAACCAGAATATAAATTGTCATAGTTCCAAAAATATTTGAAGTACTTTCCTATCTTAAGAGTTACTACTCAGTCGCCCTTCTAAAGATAACTTTTTATATATACTACTGCAAAGGATGCAGCCTGTAGCACTGTTTCCCTAAAGGATAAATTTAATTTTCATATTCTAACACCTCTTCAACCAAATACCCAATGTATCCTTTCCAGGTACATATTAAATTCTACTTACTCCTGTCTTTATAACCAGTATAGACAAACAGGACTTTCATACCATAATTAAATTGGTTAAAACAATTAAAGAGATAACTGATTATTTTATTCCTAATGTGAGA
The DNA here is from genome assembly GCA_013398815.1 of Ibidorhyncha struthersii. Taxonomy (NCBI): domain Eukaryota; kingdom Metazoa; phylum Chordata; class Aves; order Charadriiformes; family Charadriidae; genus Ibidorhyncha; species Ibidorhyncha struthersii. Next base: position 129,084 of record VZSZ01002641.1, read on the forward strand.
AAGGCCAATTAGGAATAAACTAACCGTGAAAGTTTTCTTTGGGCCACAGAGAGATACGCTCATACACTAAAACAGAAATACATTTTTATTTAATGCTTGTAGGTTCTACCAGAGACAAAGCTATCCCTTAACCTGAGCACCACCAGTCAGCAATGTCTGGCTCCCCTAGCATTGCTAGACCCTCACAGGCAATACACACATTTAGCAAACGAGCGCGGTAACTCGGGCAGCACCACAGGATTACTGGTTTATGATTTCTCAAAGTGACAAGAACGATAGAGAACATAGGCAGAAGCTTTAAGACAGCTGTATGCTGAAAAGAATGGGAAGAAAGTCAAAAGACTTCAGTTCCCAGAGAGGTTGTGGAGTCTCCCACTCTGGAGACATTCAAAACCCGCCTGGACGCTGTCCTGTGCAACCTGTTGTAGGTGACCCTGCTCTGGCGGGGGGGTTGGACTAGATGATCTCCAGAGGTCCCTTCCACCCCTGACTATTCTGTGATTCTGTGATTCTGTGATTCTTTTCATGGTAAAACTCTGCTCTTAGCATCTAAAAAAGACGGACACGTTGCAGTGCTTATAACTCACAGTTAAAAGAGCACTTCGTTTCCCTTTCCAACAGTTCCCTACAGCTGCCACCTGTAAGACCACTGTTCAAAGGACCACAGGGGAAAAAAACACAGGAAAGGAACCCAGACAGCTGAAGAGCTGGAGGAGCAAGAAAGAGCGGGAATCGGTTACTGCCTTTTGTTTAGGGAAATTAAGTGTTGTGATGTTAGACATTCCAAAATTAGCACGAGACAAACTTTACAGGTTTCTCCCACGACTACCCAGGCATCCCAAAGAAGTTACTTAAATTCTTCTATGCATCAGTTTCTTTAACTGTAAACTAGTGATAGTTTACCTCACAGAGAGGTTATGAGGCAATTAACTGATCATAAAGCGTGCCAAGATCCTCAAATGAAAGGTGCTATGCAAGTGCAGGGTATTAATCTCACACTCTAGGTACAAATCATTCTCTTATCCCACCTTCTACCTAGTGTTGGCAGCTTTACAGCCATTTAAACTCTCTACTACATACGTTGGCTAGGTTCCCCGCAGCAGACATCTCAGACACAGTGCACTTTTGTGGTTCAGCTACCTACACTTTTCTGCATAAAACAGGGCATTTGGTTCAAGACATCTGCAGCTTCAGGTAGACTGCCCAAATACACAGCCTGCGAGCTGCACACAGACCTCGCGCTTCTGGCCGCAGTACTACGAGATCCATGAAACTTCTGTCAGCTGCATGTAACAGATATGTTGCCAGATACCATCTAACTTGCATAAAAGCTGTAGCGCAGGAGGAGCAAAAGGATCACTGGCCATCTTTGTAAGTTTAACTTTTAATTGCATACTTTTCAAAACGTGCATTGGGTCTATAACCAGTTTTAACGCTCACACTTCATTCATCATAATGTTATTTAAATAATATATTAGATGAAGATTTCCCTCTAAATTAATAAAACAATCTTAACTTTGGAGCAGGCAGGAACACAAACACTGGAAAATTTGCAGTCGTGATTCATTGGTGATACGGATCCAGCAGAAAGGATGGTGCGGCAAAGAGATGGCGCTTTATCAGCCTGGTCTGCGGGTCAGAGGATCAAGTAGAGAAGAGGCTTCAAAGCAGAAGTGCGGGGGAAAGAGCAGCGGTGCAAGCAAGGGCAGGTCTGCTCTGTGTTAACAGGACAAGCTGGGGGAAGGAAAGAGAAAGATCAAGGAGAGAGATGAAAATAGCTGTAAATCAACTGTTACCCTAATGCCATAATCTGGATGGGAGATGGGAGAGACTTCAGAAAAGAGGTGACTAAAATTTAATTCACCATAAAGTGATATTCCATATGAAAGATGGGGGGGGCAGGGAGCCCTTTAGAAAGTTAAAGCAAATACAGCATTTGCAAGGTTCCAGATAGGATGGAAGAACAGCAGTTTCGGAGTCTGCACGTGTGGATGACATGACGACAACAAAGCGGATTCAAAGGCAGCCTGGTGGGACGCTACGGAGGAAATGCAAAACAAACCATAATGATGATCAAAGTTATACAACACTGGCTATACCCACTGTAGTTCTGCATTCGCTATAGCTCCCAGTTATGATTTACTAGTATAAACAAAGCCTTTTCTTCCCGCCCCTTCCAGCAGCTCAGAAGTGCTTTGCAGTTCCCCAGGCCCAAAACCGAGGTCCCTTTCCATTCTTTTCTTCCAAGTCTCTTTTGAATATTTTTCCCTTTTCACAGAGCCAACAGCAATAGTGTTTTATAGATGTTCAGTGCACTATACACCTTTCTGCTATACAGAGACAAAAAGAAGCACGCATATACATTTACAGAAGTCCTGACTGGAGAAGAAAAGTATTCTGGGAAGAAAAATACCAACGGCACTTCTAAGTATTTAATACTTTCTAAATTAAAAGACTGCTGAAGTGTTTAAAAACACCTGATCAATTACGTTGTTCATGTCACAATACATTAATTCTCTTCCTACATAACAAAAATGTTTTTTTTTGTTAACTTGTATGAGTTTAAATGGATTTATAGAAAACATACAGTTAGCATTAGTAAGTAACTTTAGCGAAAGCTTTAGTTACTCAACCACGACTACAATTCTCTTAGCACTTTTAGCCATTTCTTGATAAAACCAGAACGGTGACCTCATTTTTATCAAGATACGACATGGATCTTTCATGAGAATGCAAGCTGTTTTACTTTATTCCCATAACAGTTTCCTGTAATTTTCCAAAAAATGGGGACAGGCTTTATCTGAGCCAAAGATCTGCAAGACCTTACTAGGAAATGAAAACAAAAGAGTCTACCTGAGCCGAAGGCGCAGAATTCAGCAGCAGGTTTCCCAACAACAGCTTATACAAAAGTGCTCTGTGACTACCACAATTTTTATGCAAATTTACAATAAACAAATCATTTGATCAACTAGTTTCCATACTTAAACACATACATTTGGCAGAAAGACTTAAGAGTATCGTGGAAGTTGTGTCACTACTTTAGCTAACTTCAAAAAAAGAGTTAGTGGGGATTGGGAGTGCATATTAATATTATGCTTTGACAGTTGAATATAAAAACTGACTGCTATCATTTGCTTTATTTGGCCAATATCCTTTTAATATTAAGTGCAGTACCATGTTTGAGAACTGATCTAGATAGAAATAGACTCATTGTGTAAGATATTTGGAAGTCTCTTAAATACATGGGCTAGGTCCAGATAACCACAGGCGGTCACAAATCTATCCCCATTTATATGGCACTTTCCAGTTCACGCCTTGCAGAAGCGAAGGGCTCCAGATCTCGCTGGAACAACTGCTCACGCCAACCATGGGAGCAGGACCCGTGCCCGCTCAGGCCCACACAGCAGCACCAGCTCCAAAGCAGCCGGAGCACTTGCTAATAACCGAAGCACAACCGGCAGGAGTTACGGGACTTAGGTCCACACGAGACAGCCCAGCATCTCCTGCGGACACACGCTTGAAGAGGTTTGCTTAAGCTTTGAAGCGAGTTGAAGAGCAGCGACACAATGGTGAGAACTTCTGAAGAATGGAGATGTGAAATAAGCAAGGAGGGTATATGTACATTACATGTGCATGACCTGAAAACACAGCCCTGCTGCCATTTTAAGATCACAGCATTTCTTTGAACGCAAAAAATGTCAACATTAAAATTAATTAAATATTTAGCTTAGTAATTAAACTTCATTTGTTCAGAAAGAGAAAGCATGGATTAACGAAACAGTTGCTTGCATATATTTAATGAGCTTTAAATTTTACATGGAAATTCCTAAAAAATATCAAGGAAAAATTAGATTTTACAGGAAAAAAATATATAAGAAGGCTTTAACTTTTGAATGTAATTTGGAAACAAGAAAAAAAAAATAATAAAAAGGGGGGAGGAACTGCCCTATTTCCCACCCACCCTCCCATCCTCCCCAAATGACGTGTTCTCATTTTACCACATATGGGATCTCAATGACATTTGGACATTACACTGTGCTTACCATGCTCACATCAACTACCTTCCACTGTGACAAAAGCTGAAAAACTGCAACACATACAAATGAGCAAAACACCAAATAATGAAAAGTGAAACATTATTTCTCCTTTATACTATTCTGATACTTGAACTACAACTTTTGAGATGTTTTCATACAAAGTCCAGTCTTCCATTTTATAATGCCAAATATTTTCAGTGAAATCAAACCACATTCACACCAATCTCTTCACAAATGAACACTTATGGGGGGTGGGAGGGTGTGTATGGAAAAAATATTAGCACACAAGTTGATCACAATACAGATGTTGAAACGCATAGATTTTGGTAATTTAGAAGTCTCTTTTGAATTCAGGGTAAATAGGATATCAAAATCATAGGGACAGAGCTAAAAGTCATTTGATAGTGGTTTCCTCCCATTACATACTGTTAGTAACGAGCATTTGGCTAACGCATCCTTTGAGACCTCCCCAGACTTCCCCTCGACCTGCCATAGCCTACCACCACCCTTACAGTGTTTCTCCTTGTGACTCACCTAACTATCCCTTGATAAAAATTACACCCACTGCTGCTTCTTGCAGCCATCTTGGGCCCAGAAAAAAAGAAAAAAAAAGTGGTGGTGTTCTTTTGCAGAAGCGTTTTTACTTAAAGGAGACTTAATCAAATGTCCCTTTACACTGTCTACTCTGAAGAACTCCAAAACATACAAGAAAAACAAAGAAAATCCCAAATAAGAACTATTGTCATCCTTATTAGTGAACATTAGCTGTTATCTTGTTATATGCTAAAAAGAAAATAGGGAAAAAAAGGGTTTTTTCAGCAGCAGTGATGAGTACCTGATAAACTCACCAAGAAAAGTAGTACTCTGACAGGCTGAACAATATGCTTAAGTATCCACGACAAAACCAAATGCACAGACACTATCAAACAAGCAGTTCTCTTAGCTCTGCCAATCAGCAAAGCCTCAAAAAGTTACAACCTGGGCATTTTGCATACAGTAATGGTTTTATTTCAGAGGGACCTGGACAAGGTCGAGAAGGGGGCTCATGTGAACATCATGAGGTTCAAGTGCAAGGTCCTACACCTGGGTCAGGGCAACCCCCAGTACTAATACAGGCTGGGGGACGAAAGGATTGAGAGCAGCGCTGCCGAGAAGGACTTGGGGGTCCTGGTGGCTGAAAAGCTGGACATGATCCAGCAGATGTGTGCTCCCAGCCCACAAAACCAACCACATCCTGGGCTGCATCAAAAGAAGTGTGGCCAGCAGGTCGTAGGAGGTGATTCTGCCCCTCTACTCTGCTCTCATGAGACCCCACCACATTGGGTTCCACAGACCCCACCCATTTTTGTTCCACAGAAGAACACCTCTCCTATGAGGACAGGCTGAGAGAGTTGGGATTGTTCAGCCTGGAGAAGAGAAGGCTCTGGGGAGACCTTATTGTGGCCTTTCAGTACTTAAATGGGGCTTATAAGAAAGATGGGGACAAACATTTTAGCAGGGCCTGCTGTGATAGGACAAGGGGTAATGGCTTTAAAGAGGGGAGATTTAGCCTAGATATAAGGAAGAATTTTACCATGAGGATGGTGAGACAGCGGAACAGGATGCCCAGAGAGGTGGTAGATGCCCATCCCTGGAAACATTCAAGGTCAGGTTGGATGGGGCTCTGAGAAACCTGATTTAGTGGAAGACTGCTCATTGCAGGGTGTTGGACTAGATGACCTTTAAAGGTCCCTTCCAACCAGAACTGTTCTATGATTCTATGATTTCATCTCTGCAAAACCACATCATACAATCATTTAGGTTGCAAAAGACCTTTAAGATCATCAAGTCCAACCATAAACCTAACAGTGCCAAATCCACCACAAAATCATGTCCCCAAGTACCACATCTACATGTCTTTTAAATACCTCCAGGGATGGTGACTCAACTAGCTCCCCAGGCAGCCTGTTCCAATGTTTGACAACCCTTTTGATGAAGAATTTTTTCCTAATATCCGATCTAAACCTCCCCTGGCACAACTTGAGGCCATTTCCTTTCATCCTGTCACTTGTTACTTGGGAGAAGAGACTGACCGCCGCCTCAGCCTCACTACAACCTCCATTCAGGTAGCTGTAGAGAGCCGTAAGGTCTCCCCTCAGCCTCCTTTTCCCCAGCCTAAACAACCCCAGTTCCCTCAGCCGCTCCTCATAAGACTTGTGCTCTAGGACCTTCACCGGCTTCGTTGCTCTTCTTTGACACATCAAAATCTTATTAAGAATAAAGACAGATACTTCCCACATTCATGTTATGAAGATGGATCAGATTTTATTAATTTATTAGCAACAATGAGCAAGATCAGACGACGGACCTAAGTGTTTCTTCTTTTATGCTAAAATGCAACTTAAATGCGTGAAGGGAAAGCAAAGGAAAACCATAAGGAGCATGTCCACATCGTACAGAGGGCAGGGCTGGGCACCCAAAGCTGGACCACTGTTTCACAGTGCAATGCAGAGCTGTGCACATGGTGCGGCAGCCGTGCTTACTCATGACACCAGCTCCTAAGGGACATGGCTGCAACATGCCAACATACACACGTCTTTACTGATGCCCAACTCGATCCCTCCACCCGACATGGCAGCGCACAGCTCCACGTGAACTTCTGTCTGCTCCCAGAAAACCTGAGCTATTACCATTGCTCCCCACGGCATGGATGCAGATGTGTCCCACATCCACTGAAAAATCATCTACTGGCTTTGTTTCAGATTATAGGTCTTGTTTAACAGGTGCTTTTGTTCCAAGGCTGACAAGTTGAACTAGCATCTCTCCCATACCAATTTCTGATTTGAGTACTGCCTTGGTTTTTGCAACCCCTCTTCATATTGTGTCAGATTAAAATCTAAATCACAGCAATGACAAGGAACATTGGCACTATGAACAGACAACTCTTTATTTAAAGTTGTGATCAAAGCATCAAGTAGCCTAATAAAACCCAGGTGGCTCTAGCTTATCATATGCCATACTCATTATTTCAAGTGGCCCATTTAATAGATTTCCAGGTGACAACAAAAGAAGGTTTGTTGCCAGTTATTTCACTTCTGGCTCTGCTTATGTGTATCTGGTGCCTTTTGATAAGAAGGCCTAATTTAAAAAAAAAAAAAAAAAGTTAAAAAAATACTTATTTTAAGTCAGGCTTTTTGCCACCGTTGGCAAAACCACAGAAACCAATGTGGCTTTGTATTATTCACTATCTACATAAAGCTTAGCTAATTACAAAGGAGATACCAAATGAGTCATGTTTGCCATAGTTTTCTGTGGGCCAATGTGTTTGTCCTGGAAAGTCCAAAAAATTTCATGGCAACTTTAACAGACTTAACCTGTGAGTTTCAATTAAAAACACATTCAATATTTTAACCACTTTTGAAAGTCTTTACCTTCTCTGACAGCAAGCAGACAAAAAAAAAAAAAGATTTTACATTTATTCTTCATTTTAACTTCTTGCTTTATGCAACCAAATACGTCAATTAATTTTTCATTTGAAACATCGCTATAAGAAAAGCAGCTTGGAAGATTCAGTCAAACATCACAGAATGGAGTACTGTGAATAACCGTTGTCAAATGTAATTTTAAAAAGTAAAACCAAGAGCTCAAATTTCTACATTTGAGGACGGAGGGACTTTTTGTTTTTAATTCTGCACCACTGCATCAAGTAGAATTTTACAAGAAACTGTCATCCCTCACCATGCCATTCATTATTTCAAGTAATGTCTTGCTTCCACCCCCGCCCCAGCACATTTTAATTTCTGACCCACTATTTCAATTCCTTTTCAAACAAAAGAGCGGATAAAATTTTTGCATGGAAATCAGGCTTAGAAGTATAACATTTTAAAAATGCTATGGCATTTAGCCTTCCAAACCTCCATTTGCCTTTCAGATACAACTGAAATTTCAGTTTCCAAATTAGCCAGGTAGAGATGCCAATATTCCACTGAAAGCCATTAAGACCTGGACACCTAAACTCCTGTGCCTTTTCTAAAATGTTTGAGCAAGTATGTGTTTGTACAATGTTTAGGACACCCAGAGCCAGCTGACACCTCCAGACGTGAGCACAGTAAAGCATAAATCACATTATGCTTCCTAGTTTGAGAGCTATACAGCTTTCAGGCGGGGAGCACTAACCTTGTTCCAATTTACAGCTGAACACTTCTGACTCCCACACTCCTCACTCCGTCTCCTCGCCATTCCGCTTATCTTCAGCACTTGGTGCCTATTGGAAACCATCACTATATTCCTCCAATTCTAGTTTCTGCAAATTGATCAATCCCAAACCAATCCTCAACTGTCTTTTCATCTAGTCTTCCATCAGTAACACACCACTCAATGATTTTTGACACTGTACTATTCTAACAAGCACATGACCAAAAGACACAAGCACAAAAAACCCCAAAACAAAACACACACAAAAAAAAAAAAAAAACACCAAAAACTTCCAAGCAGACATTTCATTCCTTTTTTTTTTTTTTTTCTTTTTTTTTTTTGGTTTGGAAATTATTCTTCTGATTCCTGAGAAGAATTGCCATGTTCAGTCTACTTCCTCAATACCTGGTGCTGTGACCTTGTCTTTCTTGTATATGATGAGAGCTACATAACTAGAGAACAACACATCAAGTCTAGAAAATCATCCTCAGTAGAATAATAAAAAAAAAAAATCCTACCCTTGTAGCTTTAGTTACTCCTTATACCACTCAGGAATATATTTTTCAAGTAGAAGAGCCACTTGGCTCAGGGGACGAAGACCTTCAGAATTTCCCGAGTAACAAAGACCTCCATTTTTAAGAGTGCTTGTTGTTCCACTGCATGAGAAAGGTTTTCCAGCCTCAGTGCGTACCAGGAGTGGCACCCAGTGTCCAAACTGCATCCTTACAACAGCGTCTTCAATTCCCTTCTCAAACGGTCCTCCCTCAGTCCTTTCTCCCAGGCTGCAGCCACAGAAAATCAGCAGCTCTACGCTTATGCTGTACATTTCATAACATATACTTTAAATAAAGCGGTTTACATAAAGCTTTTGCCAAACTGTTTTAATCAACAGTGTATAGATGAATCAAATTTTCAAACATTTAATGTGGAGAACAACTATGAAGTCCGATAAAATTCTTCACTTAAGCCATACACAGCTACAGATTTAAACTCTGAATGAAATCAACATTCGTGTAGATGGTCTTTCAACTGTACTCAAAAGCTGACTTAATAGGCACAAGCTGATTTATTCCTGATCATCGGTATTGCTTTAATAGCCCAAGCCAATTCTCCTAAACACGCTTTGTTAGAGTGGAACTAAAAATCACTTAAAGAATTAGGAAAAAAAACCCTATTTTCACGGTTTGCAGCTACATGGGATTTTAAAGATCATCTGTTATGCTTGGCTAAGACAACTGAGTAAAAATGAGACTAACAAACCTAGCAAATAAATTCCTTTTGTTTCCTCCCAAAACCAATCAGAGGGATATGACTTTGGTTTAAATAAGATGCAACACCTGGAGTAAACTATAAAGAAAGGTTCCCCCAACCTGCTGCAAAAGCTACAATTTCTACTTTTTTTTTTTCTTTCACTATCACAAACAGATCCAAGTTGCACAAACTGGTTTAAAATAAAACAATGATTAGAATAGTTATCTGAAAGCATTAAACAGCTATTACTCTATTGGTAGGCAAGAACACAGTATGGAGCAATACAAACTGGAAACAAACAAACAAAAAAAAAAACCCAAACGTAAAACCACCAAAAAAACAGAACNGTCAGTTTTCCTGTTTCATCAATATCAAAACCTAAACCCCACCATAACCTCTCTCCCTCAAACAGTGAAGCTTGGTGTTGCCCATCCTGCTCTCTGCCTCACACATGCTAATTCGAGGAACCTGACATCCATCTTTTCAGGAGTCAAACACCTCACAGCAAAGTGAAATTCTGAGTTCATGAGAACAAAAAAAAGATTAGATCTCAGTTATACTGCAAATATCTCTGAACCAGCTTTTCTTTCCAAACCAAAGGCATAAAACTGGCACGATATAACAGTTTATCGAGAACTCTAAAATCCTGATGTTTAGTGTCTGTAGTGCCTAACTTAGCCCTCTAGTTTTTCTGCTGCATAAATGCACACTATAAAAGCTCCAAGATATATCACACGGATTAGGGTTTAATATATGTATTAAAATATATATATACACACATGTATAAATGTTTTTAATACATGTATTGAAACACTCATATTGGATAACATGTTCAAATCTCGTTGAATTATTAAGATTTATTTTGTTTCAACAAGACTTCCACTTGCAAAAACATGCACAGCAAATATATCTGTTAGGTGCCTAATATGGCCAGGGAAACCATTTTGATTATTCTGTGCCTGCTTATGCATTGTCCTACAAAACAATAAGATAGAACAGCAAGAAACTAGCAATTAAGAGAGTCTGAATGCACATCGGGAATCACTAAAATCCACACTAGCCAAGTCAGGAACAATATGACTGATGAATAGGCTATATTACATTAGGATTGTTAGCAAGTGTTAAAAAATTATCCTTAGCAGATGTCCCTTATGACCTAAATATATCGCACAAAGAACATGCCCGTCTTGTTTTCTAAAAAAAGTTTTAAGAAATCTTTCCATTTCTATTATTGACTAAGACTCCACAATGCCGCATGTTGGCTATAAATATGTGCATCAAGGATTTATCACACTAAACCTACAAAAACGTACGAGTATTTTACTGAAGAGTAAACAATCTATTTTAATGCATATTTTTCTACTGCACGAATTTACGCTGAAGCATGTAATCCAATAAAAGAAATCAAACTGTGTATTCAGCAAACAGTGAAACAAGACAAGCTGCATACTACAGCAACTTCTCGACCAACACACCGCAAACCAAAATATAGTAAATGTCTTGAAGTTAGATGGGAGAGAACAACCATATCTGCAAAAAATACATTTTGCAGATACAGTCGATAAGGAAATACATAAATTTAACCTACTATACAATATTACATGTGCAGCTATGCACACCCAGTAGAGCTTTAAAGAAGTTTTTATTTCCTTAAATTTTGCTGTTATTAAGATTCTATACTCTGGCTCACCACACTACAGCAAAATGCAAGATTTGCTCAGTTTGAGCTTTTCCAGTTTCTCCACATATTTTTCACTGCATCACTGGATTTAACAACATATATTGATTAGAAATAAAAAATGCTAAAATACAGATCTGATCTTAAACTCTACTAAGGTTTTTCCTCTTTTCTGTCAAAGGCTAGTATTTCTCTAGAAAATCTCTTAAGTTTAGTAATTTTTGCGCATCAATTTCTGATCCCTTTAACTCCACAGCTGCAGTAGGTTTCCTGTTAGCAAAATGGATTTCAAGTCTGTTCCTCAAGTATTCAATTCAATATTCAGTACTGAACCTTGGGCCAGTAACGCACCTCTGTCTTTCTATCAATAAAATAAATACAAATGCTACAAAGAAAAAAGGAGCAACTTAGGCTTAATGTGTTCTATACTTTGAGTACATATAATTTTCTTCTAAAGAGAACAACGCTACGTAATTTTTCCAGATTATGCAGTCAAGAAATTCATAAAACATTATGGAGTGAGAAACAGGAACCAAAGAGATTTTTCTTAATTTACTACTACTTCTAATTTCAATCAGTTTCTATTATTTTTTACCCACATGCATTGATTTGAATTGTTGTTCAATCAAACTATAGGCATTTCCTTCATTTTGGCGCTCAGAATAAAATATTAGCACATGGATTTTGTTCATTTTGCCATGCTTTTCTTCAGCTCCCTCAAGTTTATTGCAGCATTCTTTAGGGAAGGAAATGGCTAAATACTTGCATGAGCAAAAAAGGAAAGGAGGAGGAACGGAAAGAGGTAATAAGAAGGTGTTAAAAGAGCACTCTTTTCCTCTTGGTCCAGTCACACTGGGAGAAGTGTTACCAAAAGAACAAACGAGCTTAGAGTTAAAATATCTGGCCAAAGCTACAGGGGAACACAGGTACCACAAGCAATTGGTCTCTTAAGAAAGGACATGTTAGAGACCAAAACAAAAGACGCAAAAAAGCACAGAGAGATCCAAGCAGCCCAATGGAAGCATCCATGCCTGCAGCACGTTGTCTAAGCCTGAAGAGTCATCATCAAGAATGAAGAAGCAGAAAGTTTTTAGCAGAATTGACAACACCATCTTTACACAGTCTGGGTTTCCTTCTGGATGAAGGTTTATTTCCTCCAAACAGAGGCAGACTAAAGCTTCTACTTTTCTAACTTTTAGGCACACAGGAAGACACCTACCTCAGTTGGGTAAGATAAATACAGGATCTACCAGGATGTCTATTATATGTTCTAGCAATTGCCTCATAAAACCCTCTGTTTCCTTAAAATACAAATGGCTATATCCAGACTTTTCTCCTGAACTGCAGTACAGCAAAATTCAAATGTTTAGTAAATGATAGAGTACATTGGGGAAAAAAAGCCAGCAAGTTTCACCTTTGCCATATGTTCACAGCAATATCATTTCATAAACTCAACTGTAGTAGCACAGCTAAAAGAATTACTTGGAGTCTCTGCTTTTAATAGGAACTAGCACATTATATATTGTTTACCATAATACTTCCATAAGTTAACGATAAATATAAACACAAGATCATTTGCATATGTGTGATTTAAAGTGCAAAGGAATATAAAATATTTTCATGTTACAGAGTTCTTGTGTATTCCCAAAACTGAACAAATAATACATTAAATGCATTTGTAAAAATCAAACAACCTTTAGATTCTTTGTGACTCATCAAAAATTATTTTTAAAACTTTTGAGTACTCAGGGTAAATAACCTGTATATTTTCTCTCCCCTAATAAGCAGTAAGCATAAGGCTTAATGTTTTCAAATCACTATCACAAATTATAATATAGACATAAAATTCAGAGCCTGATACCTGAAGTCAAAGAACAGATATTAAACATCTGAATATACTTTTATTTAGTTATCCTCCTCTGTGCACTTTCATGTCTTTAATCAGAGTTGAGCTGATTACATTAGCAAGAAAAATCAAATTCTGAATAGCTAATTTGTAATATTTTACCTAAATTGCAGAAAATATAAAAAGAAATCAAACTTTCATATTGCTGATTACATAAAAATTAATGAGTTTCTGCAAGTGTTACAAAACTATATGAAATATCCATACAGCAAACTAAATGATCATATATCATGATTATAAGTAAAGAACACATTTAAGATAGAACACAAACTATGAAGTAAAAATCTCCTAGCTTCAAGTTCAAAACTTGCATACAGTGAAATGGCTGAATGGAAAACTGAGATGGATACAGTCTTCCAGCTCGTTCTAACGCTGCTACAAAATAGTTACATACAGCAAACTACTTAGCACTTAAAATAGATGCTTCTCTAACTTCATTTTTAGGATCACTAAATGATTATTATTAAGCACAATTTTCAGTAAAGTTCAGCATGAAAGTTTATTAGATATGTTAATATCCATTGAAATCATGGATTATTAAAAGAAAAAAATCAAACAAACTATGACTGCATTTTTCAGAATTTAGGCAACCACAAGGTTTTTATGTTTAAAATTACTCAAGGAAAATGCCATGAAATAAGTGTCCTTAAAAGAAAAAGAAAAGATAAAAGATAGTACAGCATTTCTGTGTTTAAAAGCAAATTACACTCACTTCTTTTGCAGCAAAATCTTAAAGGAACTGGATTTAAATAAAACTTTAATATGCCTGTTGCTTTAAAGAGCAAAATGATTTCTCTTTTTTGATTCAAAATTAGATGTTGAACCAAAGGATTTAACTACCACTTTAAAGCATTGCCTCTACAGTAAAAATCAACTTGAAAATCCAGAAATGCAATAAACAAAGCATTTCAGGCATTTCATGCAATACTATCAGAAAAGGAATAGTTTATATGCAGTTTTTAAGTCTAGCAGTATAAACCTGCTGAAATAAGCTGCCTAAGAAGATCCATCACAAGTGCTATCTCCTCTTTCTTATTTACACGTGGTAGAATTGGGAAGCGAAGAAGAGAACCTGCAAAACAAGAGAGCTCCTGTTCTGCTTTTAGGATACGTACGCACACAAAGTCTCTGAATCAAATTCTACCAATCTATATAGTTCCTTCGAAGACGCAGCACATTTAGGCTGATTTAAGAAACAAAAAAAAAAAAAAAAAACACCATTGAGTCAGGAGAGCTGTATTTAATTCAACGCACTTCGTAACATATTTTCGGAATACGTCTGTATCAAAGACTATATGAACCTTATCAGCTGAAAATCGTGTTTCTCCCCCTCCTGCCTGCAGGCCCCAGGTTGGCTTTGGCAGCGGAGCGCGGGCAGGAGCCGGTGCGCTGGGCAGGAGTGCCCTCTAACGGGGGCTCCGCCGAGACCACCGGCTGCTCGCCGCACGCTGGCCGCAGCCTCACCTGTATAAAGGGGCGTTAAAATGGAGATGAGGATACCTACGCCTGCTCTCCACTTTCCTCTGTTGTATTTAAAATAATTAAAAGCGCTTTTTCTTAGGACTTCACATCACAAAAACTTAGTTTGTGGTGCGTTGCTGAATCTGATATAGACAAGTGCACGTGTGCACACACACAGCGCACTTTACACTGCACCGTGAAAAGTAGCCTTTTATCTGAACAACTTCTTCTTTGCCCAATAAAGAGAAAAACCTCCAGCAGAGATAAGTCTGCACTGTATGAAAACTTACGCAAAACATTTAACCTGCTGCATGCCTGCTACTCCACTGAACCATTACAATCATGCAAACAGTGTCAATATTAGTTTTCTTTTAGGAAACAAGAACTCGCACCAGTGACAGATAAAGTACAAAATAACTCCAGTGTGATTAGCAGCTTTATTAAAGAACCTTGATTATGTGATACATGTTATTACATGACAACTAAGCACACCTAATACCCAACCTCTCTGTCAATCAGTATATTCCAATATCAGTTCTGGCAACCAATAAAAAAAAACAAAACATGGAAGACTAGACAAGATCATTTTGCATGTTTAACAAGTGACCATCCACCCTTTATCAAAATGATGTGAATTTCTTTTATAAATTAATCCTTACCAAGCCTGCAGACTATTTCATGAATTCTTTACAACCAAATGATAAAGAAAAAAAAATCCAACTTACAATTCAAGAGTCTTTTCACATAGAACACAAAGTGAAACTTCATAAATGCATGCACAAATCTGATGGGCTTTTGCCAGCACTCAGTAATTGAAAAGTCAACATTTACATAGTATAGCTTTTTTCCTAAATTACTATAGGAACTTATGAAAAACATGGTTGAGGAATTCAGATAAATGGACTACAACTGGAGCCACAATCAAGGCTGTGATTTAGGAACTTTGGGTCATCTGTTCTTGCCCTTAGTGAAATAAAACTTCAATCTCATATAACCGGGTTTCTGCATTTCATAAACATTCCATTTTCTTACAATAAAAGACAATACATATGACCTTCTCTATTTTTCCCAACTGTTATACCTAAAAAGAACAAACCTAAACAAAAAAAGGAAAAAAATTGTCAGCTAAAATTGCATCTGCCTATTCAGAACACAATTACAGCATGCTCAAGTTCTATCCTGCAACAATACAAGAGAAATAAAAGATACGCCCACAATGATAAACCCTTGACTTATAATACTAGCAGATTTAAAATAGGAATAACCAGAAGTTGTTTTCACAAGAAAAACTGACAAAGTTTAGCCTTGACAGAAGTCTTTACAAAAAGGAGATGACTCAACACAGCTCGGGGGCTGTGATTTAATGACATCAGGACTTCTACAGCACTACTAGCAGAAGAAATCAATAGTCACATCGTCCATTTGGCCAATATAAGTATATACGTACTGTCTGGGAGATTCTGGTTTGAGCATACAGGGGTTTCTGGCACCGTAGGGGTTCATGCTACCTCTCACAAGGCTGTTTGTGAAGCTACGCTATTAGCTTAATAAAAGAAAAAAAACATAACTCTAGAAGACAGTAGCCTTTTCTATTAAGATGCTTTTTAAAAAGCCAAAACCATCCACCAAACACCACCACATCAATGCACTGAGACACAGTATGCTGGAGAGGGTAAGAACTCATGTGAGTTGAAGCCCCGATAATGTCAAACTGGTGCAAGCAGACCACAGGCTTCACTTCAAGAAATGCACCCTCAAGAACAAGTCCTCCAACCAAACAGAAAGGGCCTTAACACAGCCCACGCTCACTTCATTCTCACTGCAGCAGGCAACGGTTCCAAATTCACACATTCTGTTCATTACCTTATCTTAAATTAACTTTTCTAAGCACATTTCTTCTAGCTACCTGAAGCCTCTGCTTCTGCAAGGATCACATATTGCAGGTCACTGTAGTGGCAACATTGGAGGTCAGGCTCAGCAGTATGAACTGCTGCCACCTCTGGCCAACTAAAACCCAGAAAAAGTATTATATAGGAGCTATGATGTGTTTCTCCATATGCAACTGCATTCATTTGTTGCTAAATCAAAGCCACAAGCAAAGAAAAAGGTGTTTTTGTGGAAATGTTGCACTATGATATTTCTAGTTGTTACTGGCTGACGATACAAATAAAAAACAACCTACAGCACAGAAAAAATACAGGTATTAGAATCTTTAATCATCTAGATACTTCTAACCTGAAAATTGAAAAGCAAAAATTAACCTTCTCAGATAAGAAAGCAAAAACCATGTTGAGGGGCGGGGGGCCTGGGAAGGAGAAGGCAGCATCACCTTTTCATCGAAGCAATTCAGAGGGAATCTAATGAAAACTCTGCGTAGTTATAAAAGAAGAAAAAGTTATGACCTTCCAGAACTTATTTTGATGTACAATTATATAACTGTCTCAAAATTTCTACTGGCATAATTACCACAGCACTTAATTTATTATCTCTGCTTTGTCAGTAAGGTACTAAAATATATCAGGTTGAAACAATATGTTTCAAAATACCTTATCAAAATAATGTCTCACAAGATCTATAATGAATTACAAGATGTATACTACATTTTTAACTGTTGCTTTCCGTGAAAGAAATATAAATTTCCTTTAAACAGGGAGAAGAGCTACTCAATGAATAGCACTAAAGATAAAAACAATGAAGTGCAAAGGTCTGAACTTAACGTGTCGCTTAGAGACACTATTTATAGTCAAGAATAATACATTTATTTCTTTGAGAGAAAATACACCTCATTCATTACACCTTTCTTGTAAACTTTAACTGAAAGAAAGCAAAACTATGCTCAGACAAAAGCCTGGAAGTGCCCTAAAGTGAAAGGAATTCTCAGAAAACTACCCTTACAAAGGCAAGTTGGGGTACTGCATCGTGTCACAGAACTGCCTAAGCCAAAAATCCTTACAGCAGAAATCTGATTTTCCCTAAACGAGAGTTGAAGCCATTGGGTGGAAGATGGGAGGGGTGGGGGCACAGGAATAGTGGTTCTATGCGTAGATAACTGAAAGTATCTTCTTTAATTTTAAGATCTGTGTTTTGAGAAATAAATTCAATACCTCTGGGGATTTAAGTGCACTGGTAACAAGGAAACACAGTTATCTGAAAAGCAAAATTCCTGCCCAAAAGTGCAGAGAGCAGCCCCAAAACATCAAACATTCATGTTGAAGCATCTTCTGCTAAAGACTCAACAACACACCCCTGTTCTGCAATTTTCCTCCATTAGCTCACACATCATCAACTAAACTTCACCTACAGATTTCTAACACAACTCTCCTACCCCCTCCAAAAAAATCTTGTGCTGCAGCAGGCCAACCTAGGTGTTTAAGACTTCCCTGACAGGAAAATCTTACCAAAAAATCACACTTTGTAAAAAGAATTGTAGGAAGACGACACTGCAGGAGAAACTTTCCAAGATGAAAAACACCTGTGGATTTGTAAGTGGTAGACAGTCCTCCCAGATTTATAATAAGAATTACTTGAAGCTAAAAAATCCTCTCACGTTTTCTGTAGTTTCTAGAAATACTCTGATTCAAACCGCACTGGAAATGTTCCTGCACTAAAAGATCAAGTTTGGGTATGTTTTTTTCAAAATCAAAAATTTTTGAAAGAATTCTGTTCCAGCAAAATAGTCAAAACTTACTATTATCTCAGGCATCAGCAGGAAGAGACAAAATGGCACCATAACAAAAGCATATCTGAAGAAATGGTTGTTGCTAACAAGTTAAAAATACATCTTTATCAAACTGATCCTTAAATGTCATGCATACCTATTTCAAGTTCAAATTAAGGATATTTTCTTAGCACCCTCAAAAATGTGTTTCATGTTAGATTTGCTCAGTTTAAAAAAGGAAAACATTAGCTTAAATGTCTTTTGCCAATTATCCAACAGTCTGTTTGTTCAAATATCACCCTACTGTACGTAAGTTCAATTCCCCTAACGATCCACCTCGAGACCGCAAGGCAAATGAGTATTTTTCAGGTGACCTGTTCCTAGAGCTCCTGCAAAATGATACAGAATAAATGATTTTTTGGGGGTGTATTCATTCAATTCTCAGCACAGCAGATCAGGAGTTTGCCAACAGGTAACGGTATCATGGCTGGTCCCTGTTTCGTCCCCTCAGGAGAGGGGTAGCTGGGACAATGTGGCCCTTCAGCCAGTGCAACAGTCACTGCAGTAACATACGATCAAGTATGGCAGGGGGATTGGAACTCGATCATCTTCAAGGTCCCTTCCAACCTAAACCATTCTATAATTCCGCACCCCACCCCCCCCAGGCTAAGAAATGCTTTCTGCAGGCCCAGAAACTTGGAATCTCAATAGGATTGTTCCTATTCCAGAATCTTAGACAAGGAGGGGGAAAATAATTTTTTTTTTATATATTTTTTACACACACTAAGCAAGAAGAAAAGACAATACGATGTTATTCTGACCAAAAAGAACAACATTAAGTATCATTCTGGGTCATGGCAGCATCGAAGTGCCAAAACCATTATTCTTTCCTTCCATATCTCTGGGCCTGAATTTGTGCAAATAGATAAAGCCAGCTGTGATATGGATGTAACACACAGCTCCCGGGGGAGGGAAGTGCCTTGTTTGGTTTGGGTTTTAGCATCCTGAATGTTAAGGTTCTGGCACATAACAAGAGATTTCTCCGCTGGAGTATCTGTATCTAGAAGAAAGAACAACCATCTGAAAATCTGGCCAGATGCTTACACAGGCAAACAGCTCCAGGGAAAAGAAACAAGGAGTATTTATAAAACATTATTGTTTTTCACATTGGCAAGACAGAAGACAACTCTATCTAGAGCCTAAAAAGGTACCTGATGCTCAGCTGGCAACCTCAAGAGCCATTTTGTTCAGATTTTCATCTTCCCCAGCCTCTACCACACAGGTCAAAGGGCTGAACAGGCCCCAAGTAAAGGGAATGCAGAATGAACATGAGCACTGCACCTTTCCTGAATGGTTCAGTTTATTTAACTGTATTACACTGAGAAGAGTACAGAGAGAACCTCTCTGTGACCCATACAGTAGAGGC
Organism: Ibidorhyncha struthersii; assembly: GCA_013398815.1. Classification (NCBI taxonomy): domain Eukaryota; kingdom Metazoa; phylum Chordata; class Aves; order Charadriiformes; family Charadriidae; genus Ibidorhyncha; species Ibidorhyncha struthersii. The sequence goes on from VZSZ01002641.1 coordinate 148,674, forward strand.
TATGGAAAATAAAAACCAATACAAAACAGCTCTTGAGGTTGGCTTATAGGGTTCAACTACCTGAATCTTTCAGGTAGTTGTTTCAGGCTGTAGTGAGGAGGGGGTTGGTCTCTTCTCCCAAGTAACAGGCGATAGGACAAGAGGAAATGGCCTCAGGTTGGGCCAGGGGAGGTTTAGATTGGATATTAGGAAAAATTTCTTCATCAAAAGAGTTGTCAAGTACTAGTACAGGCTGCCCAGCAAAGTGGTTGAGTCGCCATCCCTGGAGGTATTTAAAAGCCGTGTAGATGTGGCACTGAGGGACATGGTTTGGTGGTCAACTTGGCAGTGTTAGGTTTATGGTTGGACTGGATGATCTTTAAGGTCCCTTCCAACCAAAATCATTCTATGTTTCAGCACAGGCAAGCTCCCATGACCTGGCTGCAAATTCCCTATCACCACTAGAGGCATGCATTAGTGTCACTGGGATAGGTTCACTTTCCACTCTGGCTAGAGTTTGCTCTTTCTGTGCCTGCAGCATGGGAACAGAAAGTCAACAAGCCGAGACATCCAGGTGAAGGAAGCTCCACAAGCACAGCCTTTTGCATCTTACTTAATGCCAGGATTATTGCCTACTTGCTAAAAAGGGAAAAACAGAGACTAGTAACAAGAGTCACTTTCTTGGAATAAAGTTTCTCCCAAGCCGAAACAGTTGAACCTTGCATACAAGATCACAGGCTTACAACTTCAGCACGTTAGTCATCTATGGTGAGATGAATCCATCTCAGAAACTGTGACACTTATTTCACTCTTTGCTTGCCTATCAGCTACATGGAAACAGTTTGACCATTTTCTATAGGGAAAAAAAAAAAAAAAAGTATGGGCTCCAATTAAGAATTACTCCAGTCCTTTGAAGAGCTCCAGAAGAGAAGGAACCTTTAAAACATCTTTTAGGCTTTAATAAAATATAGTTCTGACTCAAGCACCATATTAATGTAGGTCAATTAAGATTCCCTTGTGTTTTGCACTTCTTTTTTTCCATATAGCAAATTGTATAATCCCACAACAGAAGCAATAAACAGCTAAGAAACCTTACCAGCTTGCAAAGAATTATTAAAATGACCTCTGTTTCAAAGGCAGAGTCAAAGATTCTCTTATAATAAGATAAAATATTAATTTAATAGTAACTAACCTCATTATAAGAAAGAAAAAGCAGTTTATATTTTAAGTAATCTCGCTTATACTGAATTATCAAAATTTGATAGACTCAAGCTTCCAATCACAACTACTTTGACTATATTGCCTCTTTAGTTACTCTTGAAGTTAAACTGTCTCTCTTTAAGCCCTAACAAAGAAGCATTTCTACTAGTGTCACTAAACATATACACATATATATTACCAAGATCAGAATTCGAAGCCTTTGGGGTTGACTTTATAAATTTAATACTATTCTATGTCAAGCCAATTATACTGACTTACAGTGGCAATAAAACATTACTAGAACCAGCAAGGAAACACCAAGACAGATAGAAACCACTGATGCTACTTCTAGCTCGCTTGGAGAAGCAAAAATATCACCCAGATTTCAAGTTAACCAGTGCCTCTTAAACTTACAAAGTTCTGCTCGCCAGGCTTTCAATGAGTACTTAACACATACAAATAAATGTACAGAGAAGCAATCTATATGCCTGACTACATACATATGTGCATGTATATATACATACATAACACACACTTAGCCATTTTCATAAAAAGCTTTAATGTCTATATGAATTACAGACTGGAAACTTATGTAACTTCCTGGACGGTCTCACTCTAAGTAAACATGTCTATATAATACAGTATTTATCCCTATAACTTTCCTTACATAGACAAGATTTCAATTGGATATGCAGGATGGCATTGTGAGTAACCCATCGATACCTCAAGTCAAATAAAAACACGCTCTGATCACATACAAGCTTCTGGTCACTGTGGAAAAAGAAATAAAAATCCTTTTTTGTGCAAATGGATATTTTTTTTTTTAACCCTGAAGTTTTGCAAAACTCTAACCATTACCTTCATCAAAGTCTGCATCATCTTCTGTATGCTGAGGGAAAGGGAAGCAGTTTGTGATTTCAAGTCTGTCATCCACCACAAGACCCAGCAGCACTCCCTGGACCACTTCATTCCCCTGTCCTTCTTCTTGGTAATGTTTAATGATCTTTAATACAACCTAGAACACAAAGACAAGAAAACCATATTATGCAATGGGGCTTTTTGTCCCCAACTATATATTTTGAATTTTGTAATTGTTGAAGTATTGCATAAATTAGACTGCAAACCAAGTGAGCTACTGGCTTAAACACCAGCAATTTTAATACAGGTTGAAGAACTGGAGGCCATCCTAGTATTACAGGAGAATTAAAAGAGACCATTAAATGAACAGTCAAAATGCAGTTCTAAACTACTGTTCTGCAACATCCTTCTAAAATGAAATATTGATCTTTTTTACTTTACCTTGTTGCTGTAACTGTTAAAAGCTCTCTTGTAGGGGCAAGAAGTTCCCTCCTGAGGGAAACATTGCACAAGAAACTATCAAAACACCTTGAAAGTAACTATGCAGAAACTGGTAGGAAATCTTTAAAAGCCACAAAACGCATCAAATTTCAGTTGTATTAACCTTCAAAATTACATCTCATTGCAGTTTTACTTCAGATAATAATGTAATTTATATTTTGTAAACTATGTGTCATAGAATATTTAAGAATAATGAATGACAGAGGAAAGAAAAAAAGGAGCACAAATTACTCAGCATATTTTCAATAATATAACTCTCACTTCCTTCCCTAAATCTGAACTCCACAATGAATAATTCCCATGAGACGATACTGTAAATTGGAACAGTATGAACAAAAACACGCAAAAATATTCAATCATTTGCCAGAAACACTTTACACTTAAGTAAAAATTTTATGCTTAACAACAAGAACCAGAACAAGATAAGACACTAACCACAATCACAGACTTGAAAGAACTTATACTTTGCCCAGCACAAGCGGGTTTTATTTCACTAAATCCTAATCCATCCAAGCAAAATGCACCAGAAAATGTCTGATGACTACGTTGTCATTAAAGCAATAGTACTTTAATGTCTGTTGGCAAACAAACTAGTGTAAAGGATTTCAGCTCAACCATCCTGAGAATGGATTTTGTACAAATACTGGTATTTAGTGAACTAGAACTTCTTCCCCTGTAGAAATAGGGAGGGAAAAAAACAGGAAGTTAAGCCCATATTTACACATCAAGAACATACAGTTGTCCCTAGCTTTCTCCTTGGCTGTTTAGCAGAACTTTATGTCACAGTTTTAAAAACACCACTAAGGAATTCAAGTGCCACAATATAGGTTAAATGGAAGAAAAAAGGTGACTAGAAAAGAAATTCTTCATAAACACATTGACTTCTTGGAGTAAAATGGGAAAACAAGAGCTTTATATATAGCCTGCTCTTGTGGTGGAAAATTAATGGAATGGAAAATGAATACCTTTCTCCAACTAAGTTTGATACAAGTATCGAACAGGACTAACACCCACTGACTCTTTGTTTATTCACAGTACAACTTCTGCTTTCTCTTGATCCAGGTACACTCGCACTGAAGCCTCTCAATCACTGTTTCACCCCAATACACATTCAAATTTGTCCCTCGAGTCCTTTGAGACCGTACCTTTTTAACCGATTTGTTAAAAAGAGGCCAACAGAGCAGAGAGGCAAAGAGATACTTTGGCTATATAAAACATTTCATAGGAAAACAGTAAAGAAATTATGATCAGAGCGCAGCAAAGTAGAATTTAACAATGCTGAAAGCAGTACAGCAAACACCAGTTCAAGATCACCTAGATGAAGAAGATGGATGCCTTCTACCACAGAGACAGCATATAAATAATACTCGGCTTGCATCTAGTGTGAAGTTAAGGTTTATCATACATTTGCCATAAGCTCTGTCTTCTACAATCAAAGAATCCATAACTAACGGGACAGATTACAGCACAGCATGCTCTCTGCCTACTGCGCAACTATTCTCAACATCTTTGCTGTCTTGTAAGCTTCACCTTTTTCCAGTATTTTTCTCCTCATTTGCTCTTGAGGATGCTCTATGCACATTGACTGTCCCTGTTACTGTGAACCCTGTTTGCCTGTTGACTCTGTTCCAGGAGCATTTGTGATACGATGCCAATTCTATCACAGCATTTCTGTTGATAATTGCTCACAGAAAACAGCCACACATGAGAAGAGGTGGGCTGTCATTGAGTACCAATGATTTTTCAGGGAGATAAAACTAGGAGTTCAAAACTCTTAAACACTAACCAAATACCCCAATACACAATGAAGTAATAACATACATGTCTGCAGTTTCCAATCTCCAGCCTGAAGACCACAGCAGATATTATCTGGGGAGATACATAGCCCAGTTTAGGCCTACCTGCAATCTTGTTTTCTAACGGAGTCTGAGAAAGGTAGCCGAGAAGGTCATGAACTCACTACTCTAAATTTCACACCCGTTAGCAAGCTGCAGAACTTCAGGTTTATGACTGCACTGGAAAATACATTAGCTACCCAAATAATTTGTAAAAGATGAATTAACAAGTCTGAGAAATTCATCCAATGGCACGACTCTTGTATTCCTTTCGTTCTTTGTTCTGCAGAGTTTTATTTAGTCCATAAGACACAAGTCTTTAGCATAGCAGGTTCCTAAACTTGGATTGAAAAACTTGCCGTCAAAATACCGTATGACCAAGAGAAAAACATGCACCGGACCCTGTGTTTCAGTACTAAAAACAGACCTTCAGGTGTAAAGTAGAACTACTTCTCTAGAGATAACAAGACTGTTTCAAACATTTAAAACGTCATTTCCATCTGTTTGCTAGTCTAGATACAGCAGAAAGAGCTGATCACTACACAAGTGACAACGCCATGACATTTTCTGATTTGACTGCACAAACCAATACTTCATATAGAATAATCCACACACACTCCCCAAAAAATTGAACACTAACTCATATCTAGACATTTCCAAAAAAAGATGTTATGTTTATGAAGCATCAGAACAGAATCAGAATAGTTTTATTGGTCTGAAAATAAACATAAGAAGTGTTAATATAAATAATGCAAGTAACACAACACACTAAGAAATACAAATCAATTTTTCGAAATGACACAGAAAAAAAAAATCCCAGAGAAATCTAAATGAACACCAGAATAACCCATCTTTTATCCAATGCTCATTCACCTTCCAAACACTAATTTTCAATTCCCATCCACCTATTAATCTAATAAGAGATATTGCCTCTTTGTACAAACTGTCATTGTTTTTAAATACCCTTAGACCCTTCACTGCTACACCATTCCTACATGAAATTAACAGTCACCAAACCTCACTTCAAACTTAAGTAACGCAGCTGGCCAACCAGGAACGTCTATGTACTCAAGTAGAAAACCTATCAAGTAATTTGACTTGCTGTTAAAACAACAAAAACAAACAAACAAACAAAAAAAAAAAACTCAAAACCAACCAGATTTCTAAATTCTAATACCTCTGAACACAGAAGTCAACAATCACATGCAGCTTGATTTAGTATGTAAGAAATATTTAGGTATCCAAAGACTCTTTAAAAAAGGATATACAAGTAACTACTAGATAAAACTCAAGAGTCCCCCAGCCTTCTAAATTTAGCGTTCAAAATACCAAAGCAATTTAATCACTTGGAGTAGCCACTTGTCAGGTTTTAATGGCCATTAATCCTCAACTTAAAAAAAAAAAAAAAAAAAAAAAAAGCTTGCAGTTCAGCAGTGTTTCTAATCTTCAAGTCTTCAAAGCACTGCTCAAACATTAAGAATGAAGTCATACTACAAAAAAGAACCATTCTGAAACTATTAAAAACTTCAAAGATGCATATTTTAGCTGTAGGAGTATAAAGCCAAATTTTAACTTTGGCTACATCCTGATATCACAGCTGTTAATTTCAGAAGTTTGTACCTCATTACAGACATACCTATAACACGAACCATCAGCTGAAGTATCGTAAGCCTTTGGGGGGTCCTGGGAAGATTCCACTCTAAGGACACAAATATGCCAAGATGCACATTTCTGTATTTCTCTAAAGAGTGACAACAGCAAATCAAAGCACCGAACACTCATTTATGAACGTGCTCCAGAGAGCTGAAAGTCACCACATTGAAACCAGATTTCCAGTACCTGTGCTGTGTCTTATGGACGCAGTACCAAACAAGAAAGCTTCTGTTAGCCCACTGGATACATGATGTAACAAGCTGATTTACAGTCTTAAATCAAGTATTTAAATCTTTTTGAATGCTTAACATTTTTTCCCACCCAAGAAAGCTTTGTCGGCACAACCACTAGCACCAATTGCCAGCATCTGGGGAGAGGATGGGGAGAGAGTGTAAATAACACTGTGTTATGTAGCTGTTTTCAAACCAACCATAACCAACATGGGCATCAAATGTGGAAGATGCCACGACACCACATCCTCTCAATCTTTTAACGCTAGTGAAACTGTGATCAGTATTAGGCTTGGAAAAAGAGTCTTGAAAGCTATTACTGCTAATAGTGTCTGATATATTTTGAATACATTCGTGTCACATATGGAGCCTTCTCCATATGAATTCTTAAAACCCAAACCATGAACTTTTACATTTAAGCGTTACAACATGAGCAATTTTACTTAAACTCCTAGCATAGACAAAGTTCAAGAGAGAACTGTTAATGTAGTTTTATAAATGGATAGATCTCAACCATGATTACTAACAACAACTCACGCAATTGAGTTTGAATTATGCCTATTCAAGGATGCCTAGAATCAAGAACATCTACCTGATACACATAAAATGTATATATGGCACCTCCGGAAAAAAGAGTTAGTTTTATTTAATACTATCCAAATAAAGACATGCCAAATTTTACACATCAAATTTTATACTAATTTAGTGCCCTGCTTGCTTCCCCAGCTCACACTACACAAAAGGCAAATCTACAAGCTGCATTGTGATGAAACTTAACCAGTCAGCTATGCAAAAATGAAATTTAATTAAACAGTTCTGCAATCCTCAGGTAAGTATGG
>VZSZ01002641.1:157456-185391 GCA_013398815.1 Ibidorhyncha struthersii
GATGGTGTGGCATTACATGATCCTGTATTATTTAAACACTTTTGATTATTAGGAAGCATATGAAAAGCATCCAAAGCTTTTTGTTCCCTGGTTGACTTATGGTACCAACTGATGTAATATCACCTGCTTAGTTTGTAAACCTCAAAATTTCAGATGATTTAAGTACAAATGGGAACATCAGTAACCTCCAAAAAGGAGTGCAGCTCCACAATATGTACATTAGGCTGAAGAAAACTGCTCAAATCATAACAGATTATTGACTTAACATCAATATTTTCAGTCACTTTTACTTTGTTTAGGAACCCTATCACCCTGTAATTATAGGAATCTTAACTGTTTTTCCTATTACCTCCTGCCTCAAAGTGCTTACAGCCATCTAACGCTACACCTTCCTGTGTTGTTTTTTTTTTCCAACAGGACAAAGAAGGTGATAAACTCCACACACAGCATTAAGCTAGATGGAATACACCTTGCCACTTTATCTCAGCAAGCAGCTGACTCAAAGCACAACTCAAAGTCAGTGACAGGCCAAGAAGCATTTTATCACTCCTTCCCGAACATTACTGGTTATGTGCACTCTTTGGGACACTTCTGGAAAAGCTGTGCCTTGCTCTCCCTGAAGCTCAGTCTAGAAAATGTAGACATTCAGCTCCTTTTTCACTTTCTGCAACTGTTACACATATTACATGTATCTCAGCAACACATTCAATGCAAACTGAATACAAAGCTTTAACCACCACCAGGTAATGCCCCATATAAAATAAGTACCCACTCTTTCAGTTGTTTTGTTATTTCTCTTTTTGAGAAAAGCTACTTCCAAACCGCTGCAATTCAAGAGCTCTAGAATTTCCCTTCAAGCAAGAGGGCAACCCAGTCTGACAAGAACAGGGTCTTCCTCTACGGCGATGCAGCCTGCCTGCACCTTCCAGCCAAGCCGGTCGCGCGCACAGGGCAAGCCCACAGTCCCTACGGATGCTGCCAAGGGACTGACACATACACTGTGTTTACTGGAAGCACACCCAGCTGCTGTACACGTGGGTTAGCCTCTTGTTTTATTACTGGGACACTCCAAAAGCTGTAGAGATTTAAAAAAAAAAAAAAAAAACCCATAAAAAAAAGAACTCCAAATTATAGAAATCACTAATATAAAACCAGACACAGAACATGAAACAAACCATTAGTTAATACCTGGAACTAAAACTGGTAAATATCTCATCTAAAATATAAAATGAAAAAGATTTTGCTACTGACATAAATAGGTAGGTGGAATTCAGCCTGAAGAACTGAAAACAGTGCAGACACTAAGCCTGTTTCTGTACGAATACAACATTAGAAGGGGAAATTACTGGGTTTTGGTTAGAGGTCTGTTGGTTTTTCATAGGCTGCGGTTTTCCTCGACTCTTATCAGGAATTTATGTTAATCAGCTAATGTCTTGCAGGTACCATGAAACATCTGTTTAAGTCATTTATTTACTCAGGTCCAAGCGAGCTGCTTGTTCTTGCAAAGGGAAGAAGTTAAACACAAACCACAGTGCACCAAAGGAAATAGTCATTAAACAGTGGAGAAAAACAAAGTTTATTAAAACATAGAGACGTAGAAAAATATCAAATGTTACTGAAGGTGTGTTTTACCTAACAGACCAATCTCTTCCTGATTTTTGTCCTGCCACATTTTCCTTTGGGTTTTTTTCAGACTGCACAACAGTTCAGGGTAACCAGCGTCTCCACGGTTGTTCACAAGCCATTAGCACACTTCAAATATTGCCTCAACATAAGTAGAAATACACCATCACATTTGTGTATTTAAATTCTCCACTGCCCTGTTCACACACTGGTATAAGGTATTTCTCTGCGATACAAAGTTTCATAACACATTTCACAGTACATGGATTCGTGCTCATTCCCATGGAAACCATCAGGGCTACAGGCGCTGCAGAACCCCTTCCTTGTAGAAACATTTCCATGAGGAAGCCCCAGGATTTCAATCATGCAAGCAGCAGGGCATTAGATGTTATTAGCACACTGTTAGGAGGCAGTGATAGGGCTGTAATAAGATTAACATCCAAAATTCTGCTAGTTACAAGTGGGACAGAACATTTCCCCAGGACTACTTAGTGTATTATTTCTCCTATTTCACAAATCTCACCAAATTCCAATCTTTTGAAAACATTCAGTACTTTAGGCAATTTTTGTAAATTGCCAATACAGTTTATATTTACTATTTTTAATGAATTCAGTACCTAACCATCATTTCAAGAATGAAAGCTGATGAATATACTCTCGTAAAACACAACATATGGAAATTACGTAGAAGTAGGAAAGGCAGGCACAGTTTCAACATTTTCCCCTCGATACACCAGAACCTTACACTTATACTTCAACATACAGTCAATACATATTTCTGCATCTTAGTGAATAACTATCATTCAAATATTCACAGTGCTTATTGAGCTAGTAGTGTATTTGCAAGTAGGTTTTCTCTTCAGCATCAACTTCTAGCAGCTTCCTATAAAAATATTTAAAGATGAAAGCCAAAAGCAGCAGTAGCAAGTTTTATTTAACAGCCTATTTTTTAATCAGATTGTACCAAACATCATTTTGAAGCTGGAGAAAAACTGCAAGACAGGCACACTTATCTATTTGACCTTCAAATATTAGTAAAATAGGACAGAGCTAGATGGGGAGGAGGGAGCAGGGGCTGACCTGAGACTACCGATCTTTTTCAAAGGCCATACCCTGCACAACGGAACTGGAATACATATACTGTTTAAGGGTGTGTCTTAAAATCATTACTTCCATATGCATTCAACAGACGCTTCCAAGTAACCAGTAAAATCCCTACTGGACATGACTTCCATGTCATTTTAATAATTTATAACCTTTCATCCAACAATTTTTTCCACATTCAAGCACTCATCCTTTCTGGCTTGGTTACATGCTAAGGGGCTGCAACGGAGCCAGACCCTCCCAGTAACAAACAGGTACTGCAATCCAGAGAACAGAGACTGCACAGAGTCTCAGTCTTCCCGCTGGCTTAAAGTATAAAATTGAGGAAAAAAAACATGAAAGTCAGTTATTGCTGGTAAGCTCTGGCTTGCCCATCTTTCAAATAGAGATAAGGCTTGCCTTTGTATCACCATCTATCTGAAAACCACTTCCAGAAGAGCTCCATTTCTAATAATAGCTACTGTGACAACGAGATTAAAAACAACCGTTCTGATTTTATCACTCAGAGCGCCAATGGATAAGGCAGCATGGCTTTCAGATTGTTGCCCAAAAGTGATAGGACAGCTGCAGTAAATAAACAGGGTTTTTTTTTGCATTGATAATAATGTAATAGTAAAAAATAACTGAGCCTTAAGTGCTCAAAAGTCAGCCGTATGTTAATGAAGAATTTTCTCAATGAGATGGCTTATTTTCCTCAGATATGCATAAAAAAACCCAAACATTTGACAAGAAGTGACTTTCACCTTCAACTAAGATCCTAAACACCAAATGGGCATGACACTTGCTGAACAGGAACAGGTATGGATATTGCATATTGCACAGCCAGGGGGCCCCATGGAAGGGGAACAATGTGCAGCAAATGGACTGCAAAGCAGGATAGATACGTTTAGGCGGAACAAAGGCAGAGACTGACAAGCCTTATATGCTCACAGCAACATCCTAACCCTTTTTTTCCAGTAAAAGACCAAATATTTATAAAAGAGAATTAGCCTGTTATTGTATGCACACAGAAAAATTCAGGTGCATCTTCAAACTCCAGTGAGCAAACAAGCCTCTCTATTAACTTTATAATTAGATTAAGCCAAAAAAAAGTGAATACAATGCTTATCTTAAATATACATCCACATACAAGTCATTCAATAATATTTCCACACTTATTCCTAAATAACCTTGAGTATGTATGTATGTATGTCTTACAAAAGACATTATCAAAGTTAAACCAGTCACATTGTCTTTGTTTTGCATTCTCAGTTTTAGACTATTGGATAACCTTACAAAATACCAACAAGGATTCTTACTATACAGGCATGAAATTTTCCAATTTATTACATTAACAATGTATTTACTTTCCATTAAGATGATACCATTTAACATGCAGTAACATAATGTAACTGCTAAGCACTGCAAAGCAGGTATTATATTCAGGCAGTGTTAAGCTTGCAGAGATATTAAAAAAAAATATGAAGGAACAACATGCTCAAAACTGTACCATCATTGAGAATGTACTTTGAGCATATGTGTAAATATGGAAAAATAACACACAAAGTAATCATATGCAAAAAATATCTCTGGCAAAGAAAGATTAATAAAAAAAAAAAACAAGCAAACAAAAAAGACTACAGCAACAGTAAGTTGCAAATACATTATCTTCTTTCAAAGACTAGAAAAAAACAAAAACCTGTTCCTCTTCTTACAAGGCTGCTCACAAGGTCTGTAAGATTTATTTGAAAGGTAGAAGAAAAGTCCTAAGACATAACAGGCCATAAAAGATGTTCATTTTGTACATTTTATACATACCACGAAGGGCCTTTCAGTACCTGTACCTGCTGGTTTCTGCCCATGGCCTGCTGTATCTTGTCTGCTTTCCTCAAGTATACCATGTCAGCTGCAAAGGCCTAATTTTGTTAAGATAAACTGAAAACCAAAGGAGCATATTTAGCAATGTTTCAGCCCACAAGAGGACATAACGTCTTGTCTCAGCAACAAAGCCAGCCATTGTCACCTCCCCGCTCATAGACACCGGAGTCAAATTTAACACCTAAATCGGACACAAAGGTAATGCTTATTCTCTCATTGTTTCTGATGTAACATTTTAATCCTTAAAATGTAGTAAATTATTTGAAAGACATTTGGTGGAAATATTCTTTTCCTTAGCATTAACACAGCCAAATAGGTATCACAAAAGCACAATTTACTGTTTTCAACAGCTATGCATACATAATTACAAGGCAGGAGAACAGTTTGATATGCACATAATATGAACAAAAAAGTATAAGAAGTTTAACTTTTAGTGACAGTAGTGTAGATGGCAACACATTAATTCTCCTTGCTCACAGGAAAAAAAAAAAAAAGGCTGTTTTGAAATAATATTTTCCCCTTCGAGTCCTGAAGTATAACACTGCTCAACACATTTAAACCACCTCCGCACTTAGATAACTCCTTTTGTCAGCACACTAGTTTCATGGTATGAAGTGATACCAGATGTTCTAGTTTTAAATGCCTCACTAGAGTACACTTACCATGACACTTATTAGATGCTGAGTACACCAATGCACTCTTACAAATCATTTAAAGTTTGTGCTCTGTTAGCAAGTATACCTGCTATCCATTCACAGGACACACTGAAATTTTAATTCTCAGACCACCATGACGTGGGTACTTTACCTGTTTCAGGTTAAGAAATCTCAAAAGGGACAGCGTCTATATTTAAGAATTAAATCAAGAGCAAGAACAAGAGTTTACAATTAAAAAACAAAAACACCAAAACCACAAATGTCTCTTCCTTGCTAGAAGAAACCACTCACAGATCCAGAACTGAAGGAACCCTACTTTAGCAAAATAACAAAAAAAAAAAGAAAAACCAACAGATCTTTTTATTTTGTTTTAAATAGAAATGTGGCAATGTAAAAAGAGACATAAAGAACACAGAAAACAGATAATATTATTGGCACACTTCATTCAACTCCACCACTTTGATTTGTACCACTGTTACTCTGGTAACAGACAAAGTTAACTCATAAAATCCAGCAGGTCAGACACTGTGGGGCATTTTCCATAGAGTGCTATTAACTGTCCCGCTGAAGTGTTCCGAACGGAGGTAGCCAGCCGGGGGCAGAAGGGGTGAGAAAGCCAATGCAGTGGGATGCATCAGAACTTCACTAAGCCTGAAAAATGGGAGGTGTTATATTCCAAGGAGGTTCAACTTGCTAATACACATCAATGCTTTCTCTTCTGAATGTAAGCACGGATTATATGTCAGACGTTCCCCTCCGGGTTATATTCATGCAACTCATTGTACCCGAAGATTAATAGAAAGCATATACATATCACCCAACTAATACAAAATGCTCCTGTCTTCTTCGTGGTTCAAGGTATCCACGATCTCATCAAGGTAGTATTCAATTCACACACTAACTCTCAGCATCAGCTTAATCTGATCTAAATTTTTAGGGAAGCAGGTCAAGAAAAAGTCAGAGATTAAACTTCAACTTAAAATACTATTCAAACTCCTTTGGAGGACACAAACTACAATACAGCCTGAAGGACGTTATAGCCTAAAATACCGTTCTACAGCTCTGCAATGTCAAGAAACCGTACTGAGCACAGCAGGCAGAACACACAGCCTGGGCATTTTTGACAAGTCTTCAAAAAGAGTAAAGGCTAGGGGAAGAAACCACGAGAAAAGCTAGGAAAAGCACATTTTTCACAACTTGAGAAAACGTCAAGGACTTTTAGCCAGCTCAATATAGGCTTCACAGCTATTACCAACTTTAAATGAGAGGTACTCAAAACTACAGAAATTGTTTTCCTCCCAAGGGGGTCAAAAACTATCATCAAGAAAGAAAAAAAAAAATGCTTAAAAGAACATTTAAAACATGAGCCTCAAAAAATGATTTTCAGTAAACACAATATTGTTTTATTTACTATGATCAGACAAATCATCCTAAAGAGCTTCTCAGCCAAGAACCTAAATAGGCCTTCCCTATCAACAGCTGGGGGTATAATACCATATGCGCTTAGGACAAAAATGACTGGTAATAAGAAAGCAAGACACAAGCATCTTAAACACCAGAAATGTGAGTAGAGTAACTATTGAAAAACAAATAACGATAGACTCTGGGGTTTTTTTTTTTCTTTTTTTTTTTTTTTTTGGTTTGTTGGTTTTGGGGGATTTTGGTGTGGGGTTTTTTTTTTTTAAAGGTAGAATCATAAGCATTTATCCATGTTAAAAAAAATAATAATAAAAACCCCTCTACATACCATAGATGAGAATATAAACCATTAGGCACACTATCATCACCAAATCAAGGATGATGTAATGAAGCTTACAGTAACAATCTTTGAGTAAATCAGTCATATCTGACACAAGAGAAACATCTATGCTATAGGCACACCGATGCAAATACAAATGCAGACAAGGCTTACAACTTCTAACCATTTTCTTAACATATTTATGTTTTGGCCAATGTATGTTTACATTTAATTTAAATAAATTGACAAGAATATCTTAAGGTTTAGTTTAAGTTCTACACAAACTTTAAAACATGCACCTAAATATATATTCAAAGACTCACCGAATGAAGTAGCTGGTACAAATATTATGTGGCATTAGAAGATCATCTTGAGTATTAACTTGGCCTCTAACCCTCATCTCAGAGTTTGATGGCCTAAAGATTCAGGTATGCCTCATCAATTGCTATCCATAATGACTTCTGTTGAAAGCTCTAGCAATATTCATTAACTACAGAATGGCAATTTGTTACTAGTATTAAGGCTTTTCACATTAGCAGCTATGAAGATAAAGAACAGAAACCTATAGTTGTTTCAGGAAGCCTACATAACTTTTGCTACCTTCCACAATATGCAAAATCTGTGTGCAATGGGCATAAATGTAAAAAGAATTCATATACAGTGGTTTAATAAAAAAAGAAACAACATTCCCATCAGTGAAATAATAAGAGAATGTGCATATTAATGCTTTAGCATGTTGTTAAGGCTCCAGATATATTGTTATGCAAGAGCAATGTATAAGAAAACCTTATTCAGTCTGTCAACACTGTGCTTTTCAAAAGCTTTGCCAGATACAATTTTCTGAAAGCATACATAAATTCAAGAGGTTAGGATTTTTAAAAGAAAAAAAAAGTCATATACTGGTGCTTAAGAATTTAGTTAGATGAGGAATTATTTTCCTTTATTTTTACCCTCCCTCCTAGATTACCCTCATGCAGAGGACTTGCGAAGAATGAAACAGCTTCCCAGTAACAACACACTTCCTTGGGACTACTCTGAAGGCAAATTTGATTAATAAAAAACCAATTATTTGGCCTAGCAGCCAGCACACTTGCATTGCTAAAAGATCCCCATCTCCCAACTCACAGTTGTTATTTTCCCAGAAGAAAGTTTCCATATACCCATTATCAACACACTAGTGGTCAGATACGACCCACAATCCACCACCACACAGAGTAACTCTAAGTTTTGAATATTAGTTCAATCTCTATATTACACAAGCTTTTGTGCTCATCTGGTTAAGATGTTACCCATCCTATCTGATCTTACATCTCCAAGTGATACACAAGATCATCTCTGCTTTTACAGTTTTATATCTTGCCTGGTATCCCTGCTAAAACTGTAAGAACTGCAGAAATATGAAGATAGCCTTTCATAGGAAGAAAGGCTGAGGGATTTGGGTCTCTTTAGTCTGGAGAAAAGAAGATTGAGGGGGGATCTTATTAATGCTTTCAAATACTTGAAGGGAGGATGCCAGGAGGGTGGGAGCAGTCTTTTTTCAGTGGTGCCCATTGATAGGACGAGGGGTAATGGGCACAAACTTGAACATAGGAAGTTCCATCTTAACATGAGGAGGAACTTCTTTACTTTGAGGGTGGTGGAGCACTGGAACAGGCTGCCCAGAGAGGTTGTGGAGTCTCCCACTCTGGAGACATTCAAAACCCGCCTGGACGCTGTCCTGTGCAACCTGTTGTAGGCGACCCTGCTATGGCGGGGGGGTTGGACTGGATGATCTCCAGAGGTCCCTTCCAACCCTGACGATTCTGTGATTCTGTGAAATATGCAGAGGAGGTCTTCAGTAAGTGCCATTTTAGTCAGTTAAGTAGCGTTAGAAGTTTCACTACAAAACCATTCTACAAAAGCTTCCGAGCTTTGATGGAAATTCGGAATCTCTTAGGAGTACACCGTTTTGCGGTACTTCCAACAGTAGACAATTTAAAAACTGGAGAATCTGCATGTTGCTCCCTTATACAAAATTAAACTTTTGTGTATCCCAGGAATAAGCTCACCCAAGAGTACAAGTTCACAAGATGAGGCTACACAGTCATGGTAAACCAGCCTGTAAATGAAGAACAACCATAGTCTCACAACACCCTACAGCCATCAACCTGCTACTTCCAAGTAAAGCAATGTAATACTGAGCCTAAATAACATTATCGTACATACGATTACTTTATTCAAAAGGACACTTGCAGGAATTTGCAAAAGCAAATGCTGAAGAGTTACTACAAACATGAAACAAGGTTACCCTGCAAACTTCCATCATAATAAGGCAGCAAACTGGAAGACTAGAGTTTTTAATGACAACAAACTAACTTGCTCCACCTGCTCTTGTGGTGACAGCAGGGTTACTTCAGTACCAGTCTCTCTGTCCTCTTTGCCTCATTTACTCAGTTTGCTGTCCGAGGGAAAGGATGCAAAGGTACTACAGAGCAAACAGTTGGCACTCATACAGTTAAAGGCTATAGCCTAGTGCATATGTAAAAAAGGCCCAATAAAAAAAATGTAACGGCAGAATAGTAGTTTTGAAAAAGAACTTACAATTTAAGAGATAATAAATATCAGGAAATGCAACTAATCAGGTTTGTTCATTACACTCCATTCTATTGTTATAATGGCTCTTGTTTAAAATTGCAGATGCAAGAAATCCAAGTATCTTTATCATTAATCCAATAAGCACAAAATTAACACAGTATTTCCTTCCCCCGCCCATTTCAAATTTTCCATTAGAAGACAAGAAAATAACCTCATTTGAAGAAAAGAGCAATATTCCACAAGCAGATTTATATCTGAAACCCTGTACAGCAGAATAGTGCTTCGTGACACAGCCATAACACCAAAGAAAAACAGAAATATTTTTTTGTTACATTATCTCCATGGTGCAATGCAGATCCCAAATAAGTACAGGAAAAAGGAATAAAAAAAAAGGAAAGGTGACACTTGTTACCCTTATGGAAACAAACACCAAGACATGAAAAAACTGAACCAGTTTTTCATAAGATTCCGTGAAAAAGGTTATTTTCAATATAGCTATCTGTATAAAAAAACAACACAGCTCCACCAACCACATTCCCAGAAAATATACAGTTTTTAGAGACAGCTACAAAAGTTTTAGGTATACAACTGAAGTTTGAACTTCAGACTTAAGATCAGTTTTGTAGAAACAAGGAAAATTAATATTTATACCCAACTTTATAAATTCAGACTAGTCACCCTAATAAATGCAAGCAGAAGAGTCTTGTAAAAGTTTCAGCAAATTTATGGATCTTATTCTGCATTTTGACATCACTAAACTCAATCATTTGGTAACCCAGTCTCCTTCCTTGCTTTCTTACAAGGAACAGCAAGGCACAAGCATCTTTTCTTTTCATAAATTAACACAGAAGGTCACTTGATTGCACAGGTAGGTACTCATAAAAGAAAACTGCCATGTCTATTCAGCTAACCTGAAAATGTCTTTCCATTCCAAGGAATAACTGCTGCTAATGTTCTAAAATCCATCAGCTTTCCGTTTGAAATTTATTGCACCTTACCTACTGAAGGAAAAGAATATAAAGTCAGTAAACCAAACCTGATTAATTTCAGCAGCTGAATTCCAAAAAGTTCACCCCCCACTAAAGAATCTAGAAACACAACAAAATTAAAGTCCACCAACATCTCTTGCCAAAAAAAAAAAAAATAAAAAAAAAAGAGAGAGAGAAAGGTAAGCCAATTACGGCACTGCTTTACATTTATTTCAGACAGTGTGTAATAATTATTACCCCTTTGGGGGAAGATGCTGAGAGTGGCTTTTGAGTTCTCTGCTATGAAGGGTCACAAATGTGAAACTGAAAATCTAGCAAGCTTATAAGCACTGACGAAACAGCTCACAAAGGCATGCACAACCTAGTCTGAACTACACCCATGAATTTTGTCAGAAATAGCTAAGTGTTCAAACTATAATATGGCTCTCTTACATACCTGGACTCCACTATCTACACAAAAAACATCAGAAGGGTCTCCAGCAAGTGTAGTAAAAGCTACACATTGCAACCCTTGTTTTATCTGTTGCTACGTCTCCATTCAGAAGAAAAAAGGGACCGCATTGCACACCATCAACAAGGAAGAAAGCCTATATTCTTTCTTTCCACACATCCCTCGCACACACACCCCACAGCCATGCCACCCTTTCTCCTCCATATGTGAAGCTTAGAAGAGGCATGCTATATATCCTTTCTTTCAATGAAAAGCTAGACAATACCATTTTGTCTCTGTTCACAAGGGACAAGGAATCCTAGATGTCTGGTCACAACCACACCTCTTCCAATCTCTAAGTGACAGCCCTGCAATTAAATACAGTCACAATCAGCTGCGAACGCAGCTGGTACATCTGGAAATAGCTGCCCTGATCTATCACCAGGCAGGTGAGAGTATGCAGAAGTCCCAGAACTAGTAATAAACCAAAGTAATTTTTAGTCTTCATGTCTGAGTTCTGTCACATTCTCAAATGGCAAAAGATGACCATAAGGTGATCTTAATCCTGTGTTTCTCTTAAAACACAACTACAAAACAGCTTGAGGTGACCACATCAGATACGCATGTCCCAATGGCACAAGACACTGAGCCAGTGGAATTATTAGTCTGCTTCCCTATAGAATGAAAACTTGCTGATGTCCATGCTCATACAGAAGTTCTTCCACCTATACTTCCAAAGTTGCTGGTGACTTTACTAAACTTAAGAAAGACAGCTCTCTTGACAAAGTAATTTCTCAGGGACTCCATACCAGTAGATAGCTAAGCAGAGTAAAGAGAATAAGAATAAGAATAATTTGAAGAATAAGCTCACTCACCTTCTAAAAATGCCTTTATAAAGCAATCTGCAGAAGGTAAAAAAGCTTATAGTACTCCAGAAGGAGAAACAGCTTTAAGAAGGTGTGACCTCTAATTACGTCCAAAAGCCTTCAGCAAACCAAGCTACAGAAACCCAGTCATGGGTTTTTTTTCAGTTCTTACATTAAAAGCATAATTTGTTCTCTTATGATTATTGCAAATGGACATGCACGATAAAATTTACAATTACTGTTTCTAAGAACTCCAGAAGGTATTTAAGATTCTTCATATACCTCTCTGTAATCATAACCATCGCAAGTTTGAGTGATCAGGTAAATGCTAGTCTCTCAAAAAATGAATGGAAATATGAAAAGGTTGCTTAACTACACCCATATAGAAGGCCAAACACCTCCTCCTCGCCTCCCCACCCCTAAAAAATAGACAGAAATATCCTATGCACATGATCACTACTACTGTGAGCACAAGTTTTCTTTGGGCTACTTGAGCGGAGAGAACACCATGGAATCTCTATCCAAATTACACTGTTGAAATTTCCACAACAGGAAGAGAAGACAACAGAATGTAATGTATTGCACTCATCTTCCTGTCTTTTTCTCAGGATGGTCAAAAATTTAATACATGAAATCTTACAAAAGTCTGTATCTCATCTGAAAGAAAAAGCACAATGTAAATTTGAGTTTATGGTGGCATTTTTTTTACCCTGTGATTTCTAACATTTCTTGCAGAGAACAAGACGAGAACACCTACTTTGGAAACTGCTTTCACTATATGTTTATCCATTAAGCATTTTTCTGACATACTGCTATATCAACCAAAGCTCAATGTAAAAACTCAAACACATGGAATACTTTGGTTGCTGAACCAATACAAGCTGAATCAGCACAAGCACTTTAGGATAGCATGAATCAGTGACATATTAGGACTTTCCATAACATGCAACTAAACCCATGTTATCCCTTACAGTTGTCAAATTCTTATATAGACTGCACATCCCGACTCACCAGGGATGCGGTAAACAGTGATCTGTAGAACAAGCATAGGCTGCCACTATTAACCTTTATTACTAAATAACCTCAAAGCAAATCATAATATTGTCTTAAAATAACAGAAATCTCATATTTCTATTCATCACATAGTCTAAACTGCAATACCCATTCAATTCAGTAACTCAGAAGATGACCAGATCCAAAAAGAGAGCACCTCAAAGGTGCCTTGTTTAACAAACCTCCACAACATCGGTGGCTTAGAATCCACACACAATCAGTGTCTTTTTCTGTGTTGTAAAAGCAACTGGATGGAGTCAATTTTCTTTGACACTGCAGTCATTCCTTGCATTCCTGAGCTGGATGAAGAATACCATCCACTTTTGCTTATCGCACCTTACAAAAGACATTCCTAATTCAAAACTGCCAATACATCTGTATGCACAGATGACTTATCTGCTACAGATCTCTCAAAAATGAACTGGAAAACACAACAACTTTCAAGCTATCAAAAACAGAACAAAATACTTGGAATCTTCTTGTCATGCTGATACAGTAGCTAGCCATATGTATCATTTGATGACTGAGACCTTAACTATCTAGCAGAACAGCGGATAGAAAAGGGTACAGACTTGTATTTTTCCTGTCCTTTCTGTGGAACTGTAAGATTGGAAATCTACGTTCACATTTAATTTCAGAAGCACTTTATAAACAAGCATTCAGGTACTTTAATCAAGTTATCAAGTGTCTACAGTCTGAAACAGTTCTCTCTCAATCTTCCTAAATTTTGGTGCTATTATTTTTGTGGAATCTAATCAGATTAAAATAATAAAGAAGATAACTATAGGATGCTGTACTTGTACCAGATTTAAAGGAGGCCAGAAAAGTAGGTATTGCTGCATCATTATGTACTATGTTTTAAGGTCACATACTGACATTTAGACCTTCTCTTCATTAGTAGTATTATTTTCTTTTACTTTATTGTTCCTCTGAAAGGAACAGGCTTTCTAAAAGTACTTTCACATTCTCACATATACAGAAGACTGATGCATCTTTTATTTTGCATACACAGACCCAAAAGCTACCTAAATAGTGTGTCTTTGCTTTCAAAGCAGTCCCATCTGAAAGCATTACTTACATCACTGCCAAGAGATGAGGCACCAAAGGAGGGAAAGAGTTCAGTACCTTCCCTGACACCCACCAAAATGTGTCCCCAGTTTTGGCACATAATCATGCTGGTCATCAAGATTACTGATGAAGCCTCATTACTTTTTGAGACCACAGATGTTACATTTAAATTAGTAAGATGTTAGAAGTATTTTAGCAGAATTTCAGTAAGACATTTTAAGGACGTGCAATGGGAGCCTCTTTGTTTACAAAGCAAGCAAACTTATGCCAACACTTGTCTTCACCACAGGTATCATGGAAGTTTGTGAACCACACTGTTAGTGTCCTGAGAATGCTCTGTGTAATCCGTTGAAAGATGTCTTCTGCAAGTGGAAAAAGGAAAGCTTTCCACTGTTTTCAGTAAGCCACCTTCCTCTATACACACTCCATGCAAGAGGCACCACCGTGTTGCACCAGAATACACAAGGACACAGAAAAAGCAAAAGCATAAAGCAAAAAGTATTCATTGGTATTTGTTGGACTGTCAGAAGCAGACCATCAGGTCCATTCACAGTTGATTTGAATGAAAAGTAGTACACAAAGTAGATTACACATCTGATACAGAACAGTTTTGAAACATAAGTTCTTTTTATTTCATTAAAGCAGGAATAAAAGAAATCAAATTTAATCATTCAAAACTGATAAAACAGCTTTTACACCGACAGAAATGAAACTAAAGATGCCAAACTGTATACTGGTCCTTTTTCATTGTTCCCTCAAACTTGCTGATAAAATGCCACACACCCCACTGTCCATCTGGCACTAACCTGCTTGCAACTGCAGCAGTCTGCTGACAGCTGCTATATTTTTAGGGCTATCTTTCACAACTGGTCAGTTTTCACTACTCCTTGAAAATGCTATGTGCACCAAAATCACAGACACACAGTTGAACAGAATACTGCAGGAATACTCTTAATTCATTCCAATTTTCTCTTTCATAAGAACTGATATACACAAATAAGTTATTCTTCCTCTTCCCAAACAGTCACTATACTGCATAACTCCACAATAATGACTGGGGACTATCACTAATAAATGCCAAGTGGGCTTCAAAGCTTGCCCCAGAATTATGATATACCTTCTCACTACTGGTATAACAATTCTCCTTCACACTCCAGCTGTACAGTGTTCTAGTGACACTTCAGAAAGTTAGTGAACAAGTAACAAGCAATGCTTCCATCCTTAAAAAGTTTAAGTAACTATTTTTTCTCCACTTTATGGCACTGTGAGTAATATCAATTGTATGAGATGTAGAATCATAGAATGGTTTGCATTGGAAGGGACCTTAAAGATCATCTAGCCCCAACCCCCTGCCATGGGCAGGGACACCCCCCACTAGAGCAGGTTGCTCAAAGCACCATCCAACCAGGTCTTGAACACTTCCAGGGATGGCGCATCCACAGCTTCTCTGGGCAACCTGTTCCAGCGCCTCACCAGCCTCATAGTGAAAAACTTCTTTCCAATATCCGATCTAAATCTAATCTCTTCGACCTGACATGACCTGAACCAAAAACATCCACCAGCAAAGCCAAGAACCAACTTCAGTAGACATTCTTCCACTTAAGGTCTGTGTGGATCACCTCTATTAGGATGGCTTCATTCTCTGCTAAACCCCTTCAATCCCTCGGCGACCCGGCCCCGGGACTGTCCCCCGGCAGCGGCAGCGGCACCGCCCCAGGGACGGGGCCAGCCCCGCCGGCGGCTCCACGAGGCCGCGGCCGCCCCCCCCTCCCGCCAGAGCCCGGTCCCGGCCCCAGCCCCTCCGCTCACCAGCCCGTCGATCTGCACTTGCTTGACGGCCGAGTCGCCCGTGGCGGCGGCCTTGCCTTTGCCTTTGGAGGCGCCGAAGCCGCTGCCGGCAGCCCCGGAGCTTTCCTTGCGCGACGCCATCTTTCCTCTCGCACCGGCCGGAAAGAGAAAAACGAAACACCGGAAGCAGCAGCGGCGGCGCGCGAGGAAAGTGCTCCGGGCGGAAACGCGACGGGAGGAAGGCGCGGGCGCATGCGCGATGCCGCTACGCTCACCCGTTCGTCGGCGTGATGGCGGCGGTCCTTCGCGGCCGTGGGCCCTCCCCGGGCGGGGCGGGCCGGCCGGCCTCGCTCGGCCTCGCCAGCCGGCACGGCAGCCTCAGGCGCAGCTGGAGGAGGAGGAAGCCTGTGTCTTGCGCAAGGCGGCGGTGGCGGCCATCGCGAATTAGCCGTCCTGGGAGGGGAGAGGGGCCTTGCCTCGCCTCTCCACATGGCGGCTGGCGACGGACACACTGTTCCTGGCAAGCTGGGAACCTCAGGTGGTGCTTTTCCATGGCGTACGTGGGAGATTCCGATGCTGACGGCCATGTAAAGTCGCAGCTGTGCCACTGGGCCACACGTGGCCCAGCCAGCGGGCTGCAGTCAGGGTCCCCCAGCGGCGCTGAGGGGACTCTGCTCATGGGGAGCTTTTATGCCTAATAAACCAGCTTGATAGCGAGGGAGAAGCACTTCCAAGGGGTAATAGATTTGAAAGCTTTGGATTTTAGCTTTAAAGCAGCAGACTGCTGTGGAGTTACATGAATATTCCAGTACATGAATATTATGGTAATATGGTAATATTCATTACATGAATCCTGCCTGTATCAGGAATAGTGTGGTGAGCAGGACTCGGGAAGTGATCATCCCCCTGTACGCGGTACTGGTGAGACCCCACCTCGAGTACTGTGTTCAGTTTTGGGCCCGTCACTACAAGAAAGACATTGAGGTGCTGGAGCGTGTCCAGAGAAGGGCAACAAAGCTGGTGAGGGGTCTGGGGGACAAGTCTTATGAGGAACGACTGAGGGAACTGGGGCTGTTTAGCCTGGAGAAGAGGAGGCTGAGGGGAGACCTTAACACTCTCTACAAGTACCTGAAAGGAGGTTGTAGAGAGATGGGGACTGACCTCTTCTCCCTAGTGACAAGTGATAGGACGAGAGGAAATGGGTTCAAGTTAAGCCAGGGGAGGTTTAGGTTGGGTATTAGGAACATTTTTTTCACTGAAAGCGTTATCCAGCATTGGAATAGGCTGCCCAGGGAGGTGGTGGATTCTCCATCACTGGAGGGATATGTAGAAGTGTTTTTTGTCAGGTTAGGTTAATGGTTGGACTTGATCTTAAAGGTCCCTCCCAACCTCAACAATTCTATGATTCTATGAATAGCTCTCTGTCTTGAGCATGAATAATGAGTCATCAGTGCACTGAGAGGGGACACAAAATCTTTGCATTAGATGCAAAACCCTGTACTATCAACTACTTATGCTGTTCGCAGGAAAGGGTTTAAGTGTTGTATTAAAACTTAACTGTTTTTCTTTGCTGCTCTTTTTTGTTTGTTTTTTAAGAATTTCAAGCCCTGCGCGTTCTTCTGAAAAATGAAATGGACTGTGACAGGTAGACATACCAAACACCACCAAGGTGTCCGGACACTATGCCAAATATGTGACTTCTTTTTCAACAATGTCATTGACACTAATTTCTCATTGGGGGAAGGGCACATATTTACCAACACCAATGCCAAGATGTATCTGCATTTTCCAGCAGACACAGACCCAACACTTGCCTGTTCCTATAAAATGGCCTTCGCATCACAAGAATATTCCCTACCAGCTGCCTGCATCAGGGCTGGAACAAATTCAAGTGAAGAATCTGGTATAATAATCCTCCCCACCAGGCAAGCCTAAATGCCACCAGTATCACTGACCACATCTGCGTTGACTAACGAGACCGAGATACCCAGCTTAGCTAACAACACTTCCCGATAGATGTCTACAGTTAGGTGTGATGAATCCCACCTAAAATTCTGTTAAATGGAAACTAAGTGAAGTTTGGAATTCCGGCATCGCTGAGGTCAAATGTGCCCTGTTCCCCAAAGAGACTGAAGAGTGCGTGTGCAGTGGGATTAGGGCGTTGTTCAAAAAAATAGGTTTGTAGAGAGACTGATGCAATAACGACCCAGAGTTTCAAGGCAGTGTGCTGTGGCCAATGAGCTCAACCATCACGTAGGCGTTGCAAATTTTGAGTCCTACCCTTAGCAGGTTTCCATGGCTGAATGTTGCACTCCCACTGGCATTGCCTTTTGAAGTTTTTCTAGAGAGTGGAGTTGCTTGATTCAATGTTAGTATTTCACTTAGCTGTTATATGCATGTGCATATCCAGTTTTAGTTTACAATCATGATCAAATAGCTTTAATTAAAGAAGACTAAGATTAGGAAACAGTATTATGGTAATATAGTGGTTTTCAACTCCAGTCTGTGGACTGCTGGAGATCTGTGGGCTACTTCAAAGATCTTGGTAAAAGGTATTTCAATAGACAAAACATGACTTCTGTCAGTAAATGTACAGTGCTTTACCACTGGCAAATTCTTGGGGATCTGAAAAGGAATGAAAACCCCTGGGATAAGACAAATGTGATACAATATTCCTGCCTATCAGTTTCTGAATAGAAACTCTAATGAAAAAAAAAAACTAAACAAAAAAACAGCAAGTCGCTACAGCACAGAACATCAGCGTGTTCAAAGAGGTTGCTGTGGACACCCAAAATAGCCCTATTCAAGGGACTGGCGTAGGGCTCACATCACTTAACGCACTGCCAGAATAATTCAGTCAATTTGGTTAATTAACATGAAAAATGAAACACAAATACCAACTTTCTACTTTGTAGAACTCACCAGATCTAGGCAAGAGACCACAGAAAATTGCACCATTGAAAATCATGAATTCTTGAAAAGGAGGACATAAAAAGGATGTCAGACTGAGAAATTTTATTAACATTGCCAAAGCTACTCAGGAAAACCACAAAACAGACGACTTCCATCTCAAAATAGTTTAGAAAATTCAAGTAGTGCGCAAATTCCATTAATCATTTTTAAATAATACTCCAAGTCAAAAGACAGCTGGAACCAAACAAAACCCTTTTATTCCCCAGTCCTGCTAACGTGAAAACCTTGGTATAATTCAGATGCACTATTTATCTCTACAGCGCTGCTGCACTGTATCAGTGCTATGAGCGGGACTGGTGGTGCTGAATGGAAATTATCTGGTTAAGGGTTCAAAGATATAATCCTTTCCAAATTGCCAGACTGACGTTACCTTAAGGGCTAAACCAACCTGAATTACGTTTGTGTATGCTGCAGGCTAAGACCGTGCACAGGAAGGGTTACCAGAGATCGGCTAACCTGCAATGACTTGTTACCACTTGGTAAATGGGTCATGTCTGAATTCTGTGTTTTTCCTCCCTAACCTCTCAGCAATTCCAAATATTTCTAAGCATAATGAACACCTTCATTTCATTATCACAAAGTGTAGAGGAATAGGGAAGAATCACTTAGGATACACATCTAGCAGTCTGTGCTTGCACTGAGACACAACAGCACCCCAAACAGCAAGTTGCGCTAATAACTACAATTGCCTAAAACAACATCAATTATCTACAGAAAGAAATTGTTTCCAGTAAAATAATCTCCAAAACTTGGTGGCAAAAGATTCTCCTAACACAGACTTAAAATTGCCTTGTAATACCTTGCACTCTTACAGAAGTCTGAAGTTCAGAAAAGCTCCGTTTTCTTGAAGAGATGAAGTATTCAGGCTTAAACTTTCAAACATCACAAAACACGGGCACATGGCACATCTTCGTATGAGTGTATTGCCGACCTTTTCCAATGTGCCATTATATGTAATGCATCCTCTGCCTTAGCAGGCGGGTGCTTTGCTTAAAAATGAACTACCTAACATCTTTTCTGTGTAAAGTAAGGCTTGTATTTGGGAGAACTGCAGCGCATATAAGACTGTTCTTAATCCCTATGTTCAAGTCAAAAGCTTATTCTACATAGTTCTACACATGGCATGGTCTCTTTGCTCCTTTTGAAATCCCTTTCTTAGTCATAGGATGCCTTTTGATAGTAGCCTCTCACTTACATACCACTTAAATGTCCCACAGGGTGAGTGAAAATCCTTACGACGAGAATACCAGTGGTATCTGGCGGGGGGCTGAACCCAGCGAACAGCCAAACAGCCTCTCGCCCCCTTCCCTTTCCCACGGGATGGGGAGAAAACAGGAGGAAGGCAAGAAGACATGAATTGAGTTTCAGAAGCCATGGGATAGACAAGATCTTTTAAATGCTCGTTCTTTTCTTGCCTTTGATTACAAAAAAAAAAAAAAAAGCAGTTGGGAGATGTGTCGGGGATGCGCAGGTCTCCCCAGTAGATGCAGTTTTGCCAAGCGCAGGCATTACTTCTCCATGAACTCCAGCTATATCCAGTAGTGCTGTATGCCACATGCAGGGAATTCCAAATACCGACTGCAGCCTCAGTCAGCAGCAGTGTGTATAAACCCTGTGTAATTCAGGGGTTTCAGCCATTCGTGTTGTGCCAACCGCAGCATTTTAAGTCTAAAGGAAATTAAATATCCCCTGGCGTACCAACAACCCGTGTTAACAAAGGTTCTCCCTGATAGATAAGGTAGCACTCTACACCCACTTTCTTCAGGTATCACTGATCACTTCACCAGATGCAAGTCACTGAGGTCAGGCCCTTTGCATAATTATTTCTACAGCATCTACAACCCTCTGTTTCACTCATAAATAAAAATCTTCTGAAGGGTCAGATATTCGTCCAATGCTTACTGCTGTCCACAGAGGAGCCATAACTGCACGGGCATTTCGTGCCAAAGAATTTTTAAGTACTAGAATTTGTCATGAGGCCAATTGTGATTTTAGAAGTTACTGGTGCCAATATGGAAGTCCATTCCACATTTTTTTTGTAATTTTCTTCAAGAGAATCAAAGTGAAGATATTGGGTTTATTGGATTTTTTTATTTGAAATAGGAAATGGAAAGCAAAAAGGTGCAGGAGTCATACAAAAATGGCAAAGGTGGGAGCTGCAACAGCGTAGAAACCCCCCAGGACAAACAAATGCAATAAAGGAACTACAGGACTAGAATGTGAGCTTTGAAAATTCAATTTCTTTTCTGTAAGAATGGAGGTTTCAGAGGCCACGTGTGGTTTCAGCCATGCTCTTAGACAACCTTTTAGCATTTGCTTGACTAACTGTAAAAGCATTACTGTAAAAAAAAATGGAGCAGCCATCATAGACACTAGCATAGTAAGGTATTTCTGCACATTAAGGAAACATTTAAAATGTATACGCTCTTTTCTTGCGAAAGTTTTTTTTTTCACTGCTCAACTTTTTCTTTGCTTCTTTCAATAACTGTTTTCCAATAAATGTCTTCAGTTACCTTCTATTCTTATCTACTCTTTTCACATTCCAGGTGCTCATAGCTATTTTTTATTATTAATGGGTCATTTACTAGAGCACGTCAAAACCTTTAGCATACAACTATGAGGAACAAAAAAATGACATAGGAATTAACAATAAAATTGTCTAATGGAAAATGTATTGATAAAAAAGACTGAGACATTTTAAGTGCTAATTTTGGCCTGTAAAACAAAGAGAAGTGATTTGCACAAATTTATTGTATGTTTCTAAGCAGAGCCAGACTCTTGCTATAGTATCAAGTTAGAAAATTGTTTAAGTATGTATGTATCATTTATCACCACAATGTAAAGATTCCACTTCTCTGTTTCCAGTTAACTGATTTCTCCCTGAAATTAATGAAAGGGTGAAAAGACACGTGTAGTATCTTAGGCAACAGAACTGAATTCTCTTGCACAAATCAGAATTTTGGCCATCAAGTTAATTTCTTGTCTGAGATGATAGGCTTCCCACGTAATTTCTCTTTTGATGTCAATTTGTTCTCCCTTATCTTCGTAATCAACTAATGCGCCTTCTGATTCTGGATGACACACAGGCTATCACATGCCGAAGATAACAACCTTCTCTAAGGAGAACAAGAAATGAGGAAACAAAGGGAAGTAAGCATACCAAAAATCCAGAACGTCTTCCAGCTTCCTGTAATCTCCAAAGTAAATCCATATAGTTGTTTAAAAGAACTATAATGGACCAGATATATTTACTTTCTATCAGAAATACTAAAAGGGGGGAGGGTTGTTCTGATCAAAATGAAACAATGGATACTTTCATAGGCACAACAGGAGACAAGAGGTAAAGCATCACTCTATTCTTCCCCTGTATCTCCCCAGCACATCAGCTATCACATAATCAGCGCTTGGCAAGACGTCTTCCTGTCTTCTGCATTCTTCCCACTCCCCAAATTGAAGTTACAATTTTAGTCTGGGTGCTCCACGAAGACTTCCTATTTTTCTAGATTATGGCTCTTTCACATCACCCTTAAGTGCTTGTACACGCCCTGTGAGTGTAGCGGGAGCAGAATGGCAACGAGCGCAGACCTCGACGAACAGTGCAGGGAGGAAAGGCTGCTCTCAGAGGATGCCCTTGTGTGTCCTCACAGCAGCACAAAGCCAGTCGTTTAACATGTGCATCTTAAGGAGCCGCATCAACCAAAAAGGCTGCATAAACTAAATTATGTGTACCAGTGATGTGAATCTATTCAGAAGGACAAAAGATTTAAATTATATAAGATCTGATTTTGTTCATCATTCATGTGAATTTAGCTCAAGGTCAAAAAAGACAGAAAAGCTGATATAACATTTGAGGACCTGTCAAGAATCCCACTGATTATTTTCAGCCCTATAATTTATTTCAGGTCCAGTAAGAAAGCTAAAGTTGCCCGTGAAACCTTTTCCTCCAGAGCGCTCTCCAAGTATTTGCTACTATCAGCAGTCACTTAAGAGCTTGCAGATGTATCTGCTGTATGCTATTTCTTACCCACGGAAGCCACCAGTACGTAGTGAAAATAAATATCCTAACCTCTGCATTAAATGTGTTCATCCTATGATATACAATTTACAAGATAGCTAATGTGGGACATACTGTGATGGGCAGTTATGGTATTTAAGCCAGAAGTAATTTTCTAACAAAGGATTATGGCAACAGTAGAGCCAGAAAGTTTCAGAAAACTTTATCACGTACAAAATTCTCATCTGCTGAGTTCGAACTAATCCACAAAGAAAAACTGGGGCTTGTCACAGACGTGTTTATTATGAATCCAGATGCTGCATTCCCATGAGATAATAGAAAAATAGGTACTGTAAAAGATGAATGTACATGATGAAGGCTAGAATTCAAAAGCTCAAAACCACCCCCAAGGCGATGAAAGGAGGAGCCAGCCATGAATAATAAACATTCTGACAAATACCATTTAGCATATTAAATGCTAATCTTCTGTGGCCTATACATACCTCAAAAAATTCTAAAATGCACTTAGAAAAATATTTTCAGACACACTTCAACAATCTCTTACTGTCCTGTGTTTATTTATTATGGTTTTGTTTCCAAATGTTCTAGTTGAAACCCCTACCCTTTTCTTTTGTGTAAATCAGTTAATTTTTTGTATTTATGCATGTCTGGTGCTAAGACTTACTGCAGATAACCACAGAGCACATTTGCCCAAAAGCAACACATTCAGATTAAAAAGCTCTGACACAGGACAAGTTTGGGAGAATCAGGAGCTGAGATCTTTTTCTCGCCAAGCTACAAGCCTTTGCCAAGTGCCAGCTATTAAGGGAAATCTCTGTTATTAGGCCAACATCAAAGCTCTTTTGATAACGAACAGCTTTCGCTTCAAGTAATCCACATGTCACAGCAATTTTATGTTATTTAATTCTGCTGCGGCATTACCTAGCATCCCAAAACCAGGGCTGAACTCATATATGCCAAGAGACGCTTTTCTCTGCAAAGAGGTAATACTCTGCAGAAGGAAGTTTTGTGTGCGGTGCACGGGGTGAAAGTGGGTTCCCTGTGACGCCTATCATCGCTCAGATTTGGTAAGTTCAGTATGAACTTCCTTTGGATATACAGAAGGTCTCCTTCAGTGTGACACCTTATTTCCACCCATAAAGACTATATCTTTACCCACAAGGTATTAATATTAAAGTCACAGGAACTGTTCTGTTAGATCAGAACTGTACCCTAGACCAGCATCCTGTCCGGCAGCGATCAGGAACTTGTGTTTCAGCAAAAGAAGTCCCTCATTTCAAATTCTGGTTCCTGTCTTTGAAAAAACAAGTCGCGTTAACAAAGGTAGTGCTTCAACACCTTCCACTCTCCTCCTCAGGTTCACCTCCACAGTGATACTGCAGGCAGGCAGTCTGCCGATACTGCAAGTGGGTTGTTAGTTCTTCGATAAAATGGTCACTTAAAAAAACCAAACACCCAAAACCGCAAAGTCTTTTAGTGGTGCAGACAGATAACTGATGAAACTTCTCAATTAAAAATAACTGTAATTGCAAGTAATTTCAAAAAGGTATCTTCCTCTGAGCTTTACGACAAGCTTTGCCGTGCTATAGTTTCTGTATGGGTATGTGGAATGTGAGACGATTTGTTTCATTATATCGTTAGTGATTATTCAGTATAAAAGAAATAAGAAGGAAAGTGATATATTAAACACACAGACAC
Source organism: Ibidorhyncha struthersii (assembly GCA_013398815.1). Classification (NCBI taxonomy): domain Eukaryota; kingdom Metazoa; phylum Chordata; class Aves; order Charadriiformes; family Charadriidae; genus Ibidorhyncha; species Ibidorhyncha struthersii. The sequence goes on from VZSZ01002641.1 coordinate 181,889, forward strand.
ACAAAAATTGCCGAATGAGCAGGTGGTAACAACAACAACAGTGAAGAGCAGAACTCTTCAGGCTATTAAAGGAACTACCGAGGAAGCCACCCTGAAGACAACCGACCTGAGCTTTGACACTGGTAAGATGGGGGAAACACGATTATCGTGAGTTTTACAACATATCTGAGGGGGTGTATGGCACTGTGCAAAAGTTTTTATGGGCTATCAGTAGGGGCTTGTGGGATTATGCAAAACTTACTACGGGATGTTCACAGAATTGGCCCAAGACAGGGAAGGGAAGGATCAGGGTGGATCTAGGGAAACATGTAGGACAATGGGGAGGAGCGGGGCTCGCACCTGAGCAGGCAGTGGTCCGCTTCACTGTCTGTGCATACATTATATATGTTCTCTGTGTGTGCACACGCATATGCTTGTCCAGGACATATGCGACCTTAAGACCCCTCCCAGGTCCAAAGAGTGTACATGGATGGACTTCAGCAGCCAGGAGCAGCAATGCCCCGGTCCCAGAGACCGCTGGACCCAGCAGCTCCCCTGAGACCCTTAGGGTTATTTTAAAAAAAAATCCACTCTACAGATTGCTTGTGGGAATAGTAAAATAACTGAACTTAAAAGGAAAATGATGAATTTTATTCTATGTAAAATACTGTCAAAACATCAAAGAAAATGTTGAAAAAATTATACTTCTCTGCACTGCTATAGTATGCTTACAGACATTACTTTTAACATTTAAAGTTTATTAAAAAGAAACTTTAAAAGAATTGCATTGAGGTGAAATACAATTTACAGAATGGTACTGCGAGTAGTTTATCATACAGTTAATGCTATCTTCTGCACAATGAAGAAGTCTGTGCTGTTGTTTCGCCCGCTAGCCAGCCTTCTGAAGATATGTTACCATACCAATTGCATTACAACTTGTCTGTGATGGTAGTATTTACCAAATGAACAGCGAAGGAGTACCTCATCACAATGGTATTTAACACCCTACTCTGGATTGTATCTTACTTTGCATTTAGTTCAAAATGATGACTAGTTCAAGCTCTCATTTACTTGTTTCTCCTTTTTATCTCCATTCTGTAATAGCAGCTGTTACCATTGCAGATTGCACATTCGAGCAGAGGGTTCCACTGTGAGATGCGCTGGCAAAGTGTTGTTAATNTATGTAATTTTTTAAATAACAGAACTATGAAGTTAGATAGAGGAACTGAGACACCACGCCAGTATGGGAATACATCGGCCACAGGACTCACATTTAACAAAGACCAATGAATTCAGTTTATCACTTAGCTCACAGAATAAGACGTGTATCCTTCTATGTCCATGATACTCATGAGCGCACGCAACCTGTGCTCTGAAGGCAGCTGGAACGAAGGATTTAATGACAGAACGTGGGAATTTGGTAGATAAGAGGTTAACAATGCTGATTGCCACTTACCTCTTGTTCGAACCCTTGTGGGGGAAAGCAGTGATAGGCCAGTGTGAAAAACAGCCGAAGGAGGGAGTCTTGTGAGGGCAGGACAGTCCTCTTTTGGCTCAAAGGCACAGGAGCAAAGGAATAAGCAGATAAACAGCTTCAGCACAGAATCTTGAAGGCCACAGTGCCCGGAGTGAGACCTTTTGCTAAATTAGCCACAAAATTAATACTGAAGTTGACAACCCTAAGTATGATAATGAACAAAAAGAACATACTAAACTTAAGACTATAACCTGACTCTCCGCCCAAATCATGCTAAAATGTCACCCCAGGGAGGGGATCAGATAAGGTTAGGTTATAAGGGGCAATACGGAGGGTACCTGGATAAACGTATTCACACCTACACATCTATACACATACACACCATCAAGAGATGCCTCCCAGGAAGAAGGAACTTGAGACCTAGAAGGGACAGTCAATGGGCTGTGCTCCTCTTCCTCTACCAAGACAGGGACACCTTCTTGGTGAGCATGTGCGTGTCTTTCACCTCTTGGTGAAAGAACTCCTGGGACAGCATTTACTCATTTATTTTGCTAGCATTATTGTAGTATATTAGCGCTATTGCAGCTAGTGCATTTATCAACATCAATCCTGAATCTGTTATAGCTGTTGTTTCAATAAATTGTTTTATCTTTTCAACTTTGCTAACTGTCTCAGTGAAAGTCCTTTGCGGGGCTCTGAAACGGGCAAATGTTGAGCTGTTTCAGCGAAGGCCTTTAGCAAGGCTCTGAAACAGGGAATCATTTATCTTTACAGCTTTGTGATGCTGTCCCAGTGAAGACCTTCGGCAGGATGTGAGACAGGCAAATGTTGAGCTGTCTTAAGAGCCCTTAGCTCTGAAACAGACACAAAACACCCTTTTAACGTGACACAGAAAAATACTGTCAACAGCACAGTCATATCTCATGGAAAATAATCTCAATCACCTGTTCTTCCCACTTTTTATCCTGTAGCACTTTAAAATATCTTCCCATTTAAACATTTCAATTTCTAGAATAGTAATTAAATGAATTATTACTCACTTTCTCTTAACAGTAACTAGCCTGCTTGGAAGCAGATGTTTCCCATGTCTACTCGGTAGCAAAAAGACCAGTATGACTGGTGGGTATTTGCTTAAATGACCTTAGAGCCATCTGACTGATTACAGTGAGCTAACTGGTAGGTAGCTGCGAATTTCACTTGCAGTAGCTTTTACTGGCAGAACAATGTCTGACATTGTACAGGCACAGCGAGACAGATGTCGCTAATTATCATTTTGATGGCGTTAAGATATTGCATCCCTTTGCCTGCCTAAAATAAAGGCATTAAGTTCAGTTTCTTCACTGCCAGATGTCTGGTGTGCTCATGTTTTCTGTTGGACAGGGAGGAATTTGTGCAATCTAGCTTTCTGAATGCCAGCCTTTTCCCCAGGCTTCAGTGAAATTAAATTTTCATTTTGTCATGGAAAAAAAGTAGTAGCATTAAAATGTAGGATATATGCTTTTCAACTTCAATTCTGTGCACACACAGCTTACGTTGATATAGCCAGTACAGGCAAACATCATAAGCAGGCAATGAAAAAGACTTCCTAAGGAAAGTATGCCGATGCATACAGTCTCTGGAATGGTAATTGTAATTTAATCATTACAGTGAATTAGAAAAAGAAAATTGCCTTTCTGATCTTAGCAAACGGCAGGAGCTAGCATAGCCCCTCAAAACACAGGGTAATCACAGAATCATCTAAGTTGGAAGGGACCTTTTAAGATCATCCAGTCCCACCATAAACCTAACACTGCCAAGTCCACCACTAAACCACGTCCCAAGTGCCCCATCTACACATCTTTTAAATACCTCCAGGGATGGCGATTCCACCACTTCCCCGGGCAGCCTGTTCCAATGCTTGACAACCCTTTTGGCCAAGAAATTTTTCCTAATATTCAACCTAAACCTCCCCTGGCCCAACCTGAGGCCGCTTGCCCCCCCGTCCTACGGCCCGTTACCTGGCGGAACAGACCGACCCCCGCCCGTCCTTCAGCTGAGCGGCGCGGAG
>VZSZ01002641.1:185995-212808 GCA_013398815.1 Ibidorhyncha struthersii
AGCTTCTCTCGGTACCGGCAGCCTTACCGAAGGTGGCGGGAACTGTTAAGGGGTGAGGTGGGGCGAGGGGCAGCCCCGGTGTGAGAGGAGCGCCCGGGTGGGCCCCGGTTCCCGCTGCCGGCATCTTCTGGGCGAAGCGAGGGCAAGGGAGACACGCTCGGATCTCTTGGGCAGGGAGGGGGTTACTGCTTGTCTGGAGTCTCAGCCTGCCAGGAAGGGGCTGTTTACGAAGTAGCTGTTCTCAGGGGAGAGCAAGGGTGTGCTAGACAGAGGCGTGGAGCTAAAGCGTGCACACTACATATCTAAATTGCCTTGAAGTTGTCTTTGTTTTTACTTGACTTTGTGTATTGCATATGATAAAACCGCAGAATGGTTAGAGTTGGAAGGGACCTTAAAGATAGAACCATAGAATCGTCTAGGTTGGAAGGGACCTCTAAGATCATCACGTCCAACTGTCAACCTAACAGTGCCAAAGTCACCGAGATCATCTAGTTCAAACCCTCCTGCCATGGGGAGGGACACCTTCCATTAGACCAGGGTGCTCAAAGCACCATCCAGCGTGGCCTTGAACGCTTCCAGGGATGGGGCATCCACAGCTTTGCTGGGCAACCTGTTCCAGTGCCTCACCAACCTCACAGTAAAGAGTTTCTTCCTAATAGCTAATCTAAATCTACCTTCTTCCAGTTTAAAACCGTCTTACTGCTACACTGCCTGATAAAGAGTCCCTCTCCAGCTTTCCTGTAGGCCCCCTTTAAGTACTGGAAGGCTGCTATAAGGTCTCCCCAGAGCCTTCTCCAGGCTGAACAACCCCAACTCTCTCAACCTGTCCTCATAGGAGAGGTGCTCCAGCCTTCTGATCATCTTCATGGACCTCTTCTGGACTCTCTCTAACAGGTCCGTGTTCTTCTTACGTTGGGGGCTCCAGAGCTGGATGCGGTGCTCCAGATGGGGTCTCACGAGAGCAGAGTAGAGGGGCAGAGTCACCTCCCTCTCCCCTCACTTGGATTTCTGCAATGACAGAATAGCCAACTGCCCATCATGGAGGCAAGTACTGAAAATGTCAGGAAGATGTGTACCCTAGGCTACAAAAATTAAACACTGAGCCATACAGACCTGGCCCATACTTCTAAACAGGAGAAAGTATTGAGTCAGCACCTCAGCTGTGAAATGTTTGGGAATCACTTTGATCCAAACTGTATTCCAGTCATGTCTAAATGTCACTTCTTGATTCATTCATTCAGCAATATCTGTTGGTCCTTTTGACCTGTTTTCACTCAGGGCAGGTGAATGGACTCATTTTCTCTACTGTGAGAATGCTACATTGGTGATGCAGCACCTCAATGGCATGACCAGAGCTTTCCTGAAGAAATGTGCTGGCTTGCTGTGAGAGGCTTTGCAAAAAGAACAGGCTCAAGTCTCCACAAAGACTGACCTCAAAGGCTAAACTTTCTTTTCTGGATAGAAAAGTAGTTGCTACCGTATTCCTAAAGCTGTGTTGCAAGGCCATACATTCCTGCCACTGTCCACATTTAATAGTAAGACTCAGTGGCCAGAGCAAGTTAGGTTTCATCTTCTGTTCATTTCTGAGTATCCAGCATCCTCATAGACTGCTATGCTGCCCTGTGTGAACGTCTGCACTGAGCGTTGCTAAGAGGAGGATTTTAGGTTTTCATTTTATTGTCTAGCTGGAATGTTGTGGAGCCATAAACTTCCAGATTTTTAATCATATGAACAGTCTTTTTTTTCTTCTTCTGCTTGAGTCAGTGGGATTCTAATAGCAAGTTTGAAGCAAGGTGATAGATGCTAATACAGAGTTTAACTTGCATGCAGTCATTAATCAGTTTTTGTTAATTCAAGTAATTTTATTTGTTAAGTAGTAGGTCGTATGCTAGGTGATAGCCAACCATAAATGTAAGGACTTAGCATTGTCATTGATATGAAATATTTTTAAATCATCTAATATAACTTAATGTTGTTACTGGTTAATCTTGTTTAGAACTGAGGAAATCTTGCTGTTGGTTTCAGATGGGCTACTGCTTTCAGGTTACTGGGTGCCATTTACAAATCGTAAAACCTGAAGAACTGGGCATTGCTCTTTCCAAATTAACTCATGTCAACCTTTTGCTGTTGCAGAGAAAATTGTAGTTATTTTCTCGTTTAGAAATCACTGTTGGTTTTGTTTTTCAGATGTGTTCTAAAAGAATTGGAATCACTCGGGAAAGCACTGTACGGTGCAAAATTAATTGCGCAAAGATTTCAAGTTCAAAACTGTTCTCACCACAAGGATCCTGTGAGTGGTTCAGCCTGTTTACTTTCCATGATTGAAGAAGGCAACCCTCATCACTTCTTTATCGCTACACAGGTAAACGCTCATGGGAAACGTAACTCCATTTCACTTGAAGTGATCCTTTGATACCTAAGGATAAGGAAACCTACAGAAACCTTGATTATTAGATTTTTAAATAGCTTGTGAGGATTAATCTTGTAAAGCCTTACTTGCTCTTAAATGCATTTGCTAATTATGAAGTAGGGAATCTTTTGTCTTACTTGAACAACTAGATTTTTTTACCCTAGAAGGATATTGCTTAGTTCGGCAGAAAGTGTATAAAACATACTGACTACCTATTGACGTGTAAGAAAACAACTGGTGAATGTTAATTTGCATATTGCTTGTGTGAGCATCTCCTGCCACAAACTGTTTTGCACAGTGGTCTGAAAAGTGAAATTAATTGTTGAATGACCATATAGCTTCAATTTTAAGAAATTTTTGAGATTTTAACTGAAGAATAAAGGTAGAACTTGTCTACAAATAAGAAAGGCAGGTGTTTTTCTTAGGTCTGTTATTGGGACTGTAAGTATAACTTATATACTGTATATATAAAATGGTTTACAGTAGAATTCTGTATACTTATGTGAGATACAAAGAGTTTAAAATGACTTGTAGAAGAAATTATGTTACATCTTGTGAAGTGGTGAACTGCATATCAACGAACTGGTAGTTTTTCCTCAGAAAATGCGTGTATGCTTATGCATGCATGAAAAAAGGAAATGTTAATAAATTTTCCATCAGAAGTACAGCTAATCAGGAGGAGAGAAATTGAAATTTAAATTGCTCTGAAAGGCACTGCCATGTATATATCTGCTAGATTAAATTTCTTATCTTTTTCATAATGTAATTTATCTTCATAGTTTTGTATTAAAAGTAGGTGCATTTGAATTGCAAATATCATTTAATCCCAAAATATTGACTAAAGTATTTAATCTTACAGGACCAGGATTTAGCAAACAAAGTGAAAAAGAAGGCTGGCGTTCCTCTCCTCTTTATTATTCAGAACACTATGGTGCTAGACAAACCTTCTCCTAAATCCTTGGCATTTGTTCAAAAGTTGCAGATGAATCAGCTTGTTCCAGAGCACCAAAAACAAAGTATTGTGCAGCTTAAAGAAAAAGAAGGACTAGCAAAGCAAGAAGGTGCAAAGAGAAGAAAACGTAAAAGGGCAGGTGGCCCAAATCCTCTCAGCTGCCTGAAAAAGAAAAAGAAGAAAACACAGGAGGGTCAGGAGCCGGCTGCTGAAAAGAAGAAAAGAAGAAAAAGAAACCGAAATAGGGTTAAAGCAGAAGCCGTGCAGTCAGTGCAGAAGAATGAAGAAGAATAAACCCATCTTTGTAAACAATGCAGGACTTGAACATTGTTTGAACTTTGCAAAAAGGAAGGTTAATATGGCATCATGTGAAATTAAGTTGTTAATATTAAAACTTATTTTTATGAAGTGGTACTGCTTGTTACTGCATCTCAGCATTTGCAGGTTTTTGTCCTAATAATTTATTCTGTTGGTTAGTTATTGGGTTTGTGACAAAGTATTTGGGAACCCTTATGTTTCGTTATTCATTCCAGCATCTTGATTCCTCCCAGAGAGTTGACGTGATTGGTAGCAATTTTGTAGAAATGCTTCTTGGGTTTCATATGGGTTTTGGTGGGATACTAGACTTCTTTCTAAATCTAGGTTGCTATTCTTACTAAAACTAATTTTGTTCTGTTACAGAATGTGGAATTGACCTAAAAGAGCATAGTGTCTTACTTATCTGTATTGTTTGAATACAAGAGTTAACTCTTTGCATTGCAAAGTGACCGGGTGCCCCCAAGAAGTCCCTTCCAGCCTAAATTACTCTGTAAAGTCCTTGTGAAGTGGTATGTCTGTTGTTCATGATCGTTATTAAGATCCCAAAGGGCGTGTGGTGGTGTTGATATTCCTGACATTATAATGGCATCTCTAGTGTGTCTAGTTTATGCCTAGTTTATCCTTCCTTTTTTAATAGGAAGAATGCAACTTGAAAATGCATCAAAAAGCACTGCCTAACGCCCAGTGCCATCACGGTATGGCACAGCTGTGGAGGAGTCCTGAAGTGGAGCCAGCTGCCAGTGGTGGGACTCAGACCCTGTTGTGTGTTCATAACCTTACAGAACAGTGAAACAGAATAGAACTGGCTTGGAGGAGGTCGCTGCCAAAATAGTTTCAAGTACCTGATTTTCTTTAGTAGCTCTTTCCTGTACCTTGCATGTTTGGTGGCATTAGGAGGCAGAAGTGCGTGACTGAGATGACATAGTAGAGGGGTATGCAGTATAGCACGCGCTCTGGCATCGGTGTGCTGGAACAGTGTTTCCAGGCATCTCTTAACCAGATTTTTAAATTTTCTCAACTGAGATGTAATTCTTAAAAGGAAAGCTTTCTGTTTCTTCACCTACATGAGTTTAAGCCATGTTTTTTTAAACAGTCCTTAAACCTATGTGTCATATGTTTGCAAAGCAGTGCTCATATGTGCATTATCTGCACAGGTTCTTGAATGTCTGGAGTATGTATGCAGCTATATGTATGGTGCTTTCTGTTGGCTTTTCAAATTATAAGGACAGTTGTTCCATGGAGTTTGAGAAACCAGCTTGAGTGATGGGAGTTGGCCAGTCTTAGGGGAAACTGCAGGGTCATTCCCTAGAATTCACAGTGATTCCCTCTGGCTGGTGCAGGGGAGGTACCTCGGAGCGCTCTGTGCTGGCGGCAGGGCACCCTGCTGCTGTGGCCCCAGGTCAAAGCCATTCTGCCCAATGCAGCTGGTAGGAGTGGACTGTGCCTTTGTGGTTCCATACAAGAGACCACGTGCACCTTGGGAACTGACTGCGAGAGACGGAAGCAGCATGGAAAGGTGCTCTACTCGAGATGAAAGCTATAATTAAAACCAGTCACGCTCATTGTGGTATTGTTCCTACATAGACTACTAGTAGCGAGTCCTGAGGAGAAATTTAAAAACTCCTAGGAATTCCTTAATGCAGAGCATTTGTTTAATGTGTATCGCCTTTCTCAAGCTGTCATATTCCCTTCTCCTTCACTTACTCAGGCACAGTGCCACGTTAATGTAGTTTTGCTTCCCCTTCCCCCTTAAATATAGCTTGTGTTCCCTCCCCCACCCCAAGCCCACCTGCAGAAAGCGCTGCTGGAAGTAAAGCTTGGAGCAGACAGCAGAGATGGTTCATCTTCAAAATCTCATTCTGAGTCAAAAGTATATTAAAACCCAGTAACTTTAGTAAAAATATTGTTTTTAAAAAATGAGCAGAAAACACACGCTAATCACTTACAATAGTCCCTTTCAGTGCCATTGAAATGCAAGGCTTTTTCTGAAAACTATAGACAGACAAAAACATAATTACTGCAAAAAAGAATATTTTATCAGTCCTCTAATGACTCCCACCTTAGGGAATTTAAAACAATATTTATCTGTGTTTCCTTAGTATTTTGTTAACACAAACTGAGTCACAGTGTTGCCATTGGGAAGAACTGGAACAAAAAGGGACCGAGCTCTTCCGAGAAAAAGCCGTAAAATTTGTCCTCAGCGTTGCTGCAGCTCCCCTCCAGCCGGGTGAGTAACTTGCCTTTCAGTTTGGGAAGAGAGCTCCTGCCCAGGCAACGCGCAGGGGCGATCAGACCGTGTGTTGTCACCGTTCGGAAATTTGAAAAGAAAACCCACCCTAGTTTCCAAGTAAAACTACTCTGCCGGGCCAAAGCTGACAGGCTGCGTTTGCATCGGTAAACGCATAACGCCCGGAGCAGCCTGTAGCACCCTGCCTCGCTGGCAGGGACTGGCTCTCTCCAGGCTGGGCTCTCAGAGTGCCCACCGGCGCGGCTGCCTGCGAGATGCCCCGGCTGGGTGCTCTCTGGCTCTGCTGCCTCTGCCTGTGGAGGTTTAGCTGGCCCAGGCTAGAAACCGCACCGGGGTCCCTCTAATTCAGCAGCGCCAGTCACTGGGAGCGTCCTGAGGTGTTGTGCGAGACACCACTGGTAGAGCTGACTCTGCTGTTGTGGGTGTTCTGCCCCACATTCAAAGCCGTGGTGGCCAGTCCCACTCCCTCATTTATCAATAAATGGTCTGGAGGTCTGGCCACATCTCTAGTATAGACAGCGTTCCCAATGTGACTTTTCTTGTAAAGTTTAGGATCGTGTTGCTGGAGCGTGTTGTAGGGACTTGTTTGGGGTTTGAAACTGCAGAGAGACAGAGGTAAATTAAAAGGAGCTTGAGCAAAAACTTATTTAGGGCTTCTTTAGTCCTCTTTTCTCAGACTCGATAAAGATATACCCCAAATTCAATGCGGTACCTCACTAAACCTTTTTTAAAAAAAGAGGGAAATAGCCACTGTTGTACAGTACAATGTATGCTACCTCTACAGAGTAATAGAAGAAGCAAACCGTACTGCTTCAGCCGCAGTCTGTGGGGCACTTGTGCTGAATGTGGGGCAGAGTCTCATCTACCGGTAGCAGAAGATATTTGCCCAGAGTGGCTGCCAATTCAATTGGCTGGATTTATAGGTTGGTGCGATCCGGTATTGTGCAATAAATCACTCCCTGAGCATCTGTTAACGACACTAAATGGATGAGTTAATTAGAAGATTCTGGAACCTGGGTTGTTTATGAATCATTAAAGTAAATATGAATATGGTATGACTTGAGGAATAAATATATACTGGTGCTGAAAGGAAAATAGGATGTCCAGAGCAGTCCTGCTCATTTGTTTTCAGCTACAGTTGTATGGCGTGAATGACTTCTCCATCAGTTTTAGAGTGTTCCTGGAGTTTCTTGAACATGTTCTGTCAGATACAAGATGAAGAACATCAGAACAATACCATTATTTATACTCATTGCATCCTTCAGTTGCGGCTTGTGAAACTTCTATATGTACATTTCATACCTCTGTGTGGGCATAATATCTCGCACAGGGAGCAGCCTGAGATACGGGAAATGAACAAATAAGAGCCCCAGCAGGTGTGATCATTTACAATTTCAGGGAGAAATATTGCGGTGTACTGAGAGAGAATGACAGAAAGCAAAAGTTTTCATACCCAGAGAGTGAGGAGCGAGAGAGAGACTGCACCTTGTGATTTAGGAATGGCCTAACTAATGCCAGGAGAGGAGGTTGTGATGTATTTCTGGTAGTTATTATGTCTGTGCACTCTGAGCCCCAAATTTGTCTCGGAGAGCTCAGCTGTCTGCCCATGGAAGCAGTCATTTTGCCAAAGTTGCTTCGGCTTGTTAGAGAAGAGACAGGCTGGGCTCTCTCGGGGGGGGCTTTATTTTCTGGTTTCTTCTCCTACAGTTGAGAGGGAGAACATGCAGCTGCGCTCAGTGTGCGGACACAGGGAAACAACGAAACTGTTAACAAGGGTCCAATCAAAAACAACCCAGAGCCGAGAGCTGGGAGGAAGAAGAGACAGCACGTTAGTCGCTGGGATTTAAAAGAAACCAAGGAAGAGAGAGAAAAATATATATGACGGTTTCTGGGTGTTAACTCGAGGAAAGAATTGGTCAGTAGTGAAACACGAAGCAGAAATGGCATAGCAGTCAAGGAGAGTAGGGAACATAGTAATAAACCATAAACAAATAATAAAAAATCTTTGTAATTCCCTTAAGAAAACTTCGTTGCGCTTTCTGACTCAGTTTCTGCCTTTTCAAAACAGGGAGCTGGACTGACTCACCCGCTCACAGACCCTGTGTTGGTAGCCCGAGACTTCCCGCAGAACTGGAGGTCTCCTGATGCCAAACGCTCCTTGTCGTTGCGGTTTTTCAGTATTACGCACTTTGCAGCACTGGCAGGTTTGCAGCCAAACCCTTCTGTAGAGCTCGCCTGACGCTGCGCCTGGCTCCCTGCCCAGCACACAGATACTACCTCCAGGAGCAACCTTTCTCATGCCATTATTGATAGGGTGAATCCATGTAGTTAATTGCTCCCGAGGGTACTGGCAGTAATAGCCTGGGATAGATTGAGGCTCTTCTGGCATTGGAAATCATGGCCTAAAATCATGGTATGTTTTTTTTTAAGTCTATTCTCCTTCCAGGAACTCAGTAGGGGACTTCAAAGTTTCTTGTTGCAGTCTTGACTTCTAGTTGATCCAGAATGATCTTCTTGCCATGTTCATTCCTCTGGGGCCAAGGATGCTACTGATTTGACTCTTTGGGGCGGTTATGCTTTCAGACTGTCTTGGAGAAACACTGAGGAAATTTTTCACTTTGTGAATTGGCACCCGTTTCAACAGGCAGGTTTTCAGAAAGGATGAAGAGAGCAGTCTTCTAGAATTCCTGGCTCTCTCTTTCCTCCCCTGACCTCTCTGTCCGCTTCCAAGAATACAAGCAGGGCTGTTCCGGGATGGTCCAAAAATCTGTCTAACCTAGCATTGCGCCTCCAATAGTGGCTGAAAGCTGTTCCTCAGGAATAGGATGAAAATAGATAAAACACTTTTTTGGTACTTCCGCAGTTGATTTTCCAGCTTTCTGACAACTTGTTAGGGAGTTCCCTACCCAGGAAAAATATTTTGTTTTTAACAGCACACAGTGACTTTCCTTTTCACTAATTTGTCCAGTCTCTCCTTGAGACCGTGTGAAATTTAAACCTCTAATTTTCTGTGGTAAGGAGTTGCACAATTTGAACACATCTTATGAAAAATACTTTCACGTGTCCGTTTTGAATGTACTACCTCCCAGCTAGCCCTGGTGATGGATGAAACATTAAGCAGACATTCCTTAGGCACCCTTCCCATGCCACTCGTGGCTGCATAGACACCTGTGATATTTCCCCTCATTCATCTCTTTTCCAGGTTGAAGTGTCTTCTGCCTCACAAACAGCAGCACCTAACAGGAAAGAGATTTCAACTTATTCAAGACCACTTGAGAAGACCAGAGGGCCTCTGCTTTCTGCTGGACATTCTTTGAGGAAAGCACAGGTAAGAAGAGTCTTGTGAGAAAAGGCACAGGACGGGAACTCTGCGTTCAGCTCTTGGTTTGCCACCCACTCCCTGGGTGCTGAGCTGAGTGCCATTGCCCTTGGACGTGTCTTAGCTTGTCATCTGTGGAATGGTGATATAAATATTTCCCTGAGCTCTCAAGCTCCTCAGAGTTTGGGATCACTAGCATGCACAAGTCAACTGGCTACTGTGCTGAAGAGCCCAGTCTTTGCCCAATACACAATAAATCCTAAATAAAACTCAGCTGTACACAAGACTTACAGTTGTAAACCTGTACCCTACAATTAAGGTTGAAATGATAATTTGAATCATACAACAGCCCAGGTTGGAAGACACCTCAAAAGATCTGGTCCAACCTCTCATGGGAAAGGGAGACTAGATGAGATTATCTATCACCCTGTCCAATCGCAGCTTGAAAACCTCCAGCGATGGGGACTCCACCACATCCCCAAGGAAGTTGTTCCAGTGTTCTTGCTGTAAAAAATTTCTTTCTTATGTCGATATGAAACCTCTGCCAGTGCAACTCGTACCTGTTGCCCCTTATCTTCTTCATATGGCTCCTTGTGAAGAGAGAGCCCCTATCCTCTTTGTAGCTGCCCTTTAAGTACAGCAATACTGTGATGAGGTGCCCCGTGAGCCGCCTTTTCTTCAGGGAGAAAAAAACTACCTCCTTCAGTCTTTCCTCACAGGGCAGGTTCTCCAGCCCTTTGGTCATTTTGGTGGTTCTTCCTTAAACTCTGTCCAGTCTGTTCATGCCTTTCTTGAATTGTGGGGCCAAGAACTGGACACGATACCTCAGGTGCAGCTTGACAAGCACTGAGTAGAGTTGGGTGATCATGTCTCTCTCTCTGCTAGTAATGCCCCTGTGGATGCAGCCCGGGATCTGATTTGCCTTCGTTGCTGCAGGGGTGTGCTGCTGACTCATGGTCAACTTGTTGTCCACCAGGACCCTCAGGTCCCTTTCAGCAATGATGCTCACCGGCCACACAGATCCTAGCCAGTACTGGGTGTTTGTCCCAGGTGTAGGACCCTCTTTGTTGTTTCATACAGTTCTTGCTAGCCTGCTCTTCCAGCCTGTCCAGGTCTCTCTGTAAGATGGCTCTCCCTTTTGACATGTTCACCTCAACACACAGTTTGGTGTCATCATCAAACTTGGTGAGGGTGCTTTCAGTCCCATCATCCAGATCATTTATGAAGATGTAGAACAGTGTGGGGCCCAGTATCAATCCCTGGACGACCCCATTTGTGACAGGCTGCCAGCCAGAGTAAAAACCATTGATCACCACGCTCTGAGCGCAGCCTGTTAGCCAATTCCCTACCCACCTCACAGACCACCCATCCAAGCTGTATCTTGCCAGTATGTCCAGGAGAAGGCTGTGGCAACATTTTGCTTAAGTCTAGGTGAACAATTTCCACTGCTTTCCCATGTTGAGAGAAGTTGTTACTTGGTTGTAGAAGGCGATCGGGCTCATGTGGCATCATTTGCCATTGGTAAATCTGTGTAACCTTTTCCCAGTCACCTGCTTCATTTGATTAGCAATACTTCCTAGGAGGACCTGTTCCGTTACTTTCCTGGGAACCAAAGTAAGACTAACAGGCCTGTAGTTGCCTGGGTCCTCTTTTTGGCCTTTCTTGTAGATGGGTATGACATTTGCCCTCTTCCAGTCATCAGGGACATCCCCTGATCTACACAACTTTTCTGATATTATAGATGGTGGCCTTGCACTGAGAAGTACGTAGTTTCCTGCCCTGTTTAGTGATGGTCCTACATCTTTCCTGTGCTTCTGCTTACTGCTCATGTATCTGAAGAACCTTTTCTTGTTGTTCTTGACATCTTTGGCCGATTTCAGTTCTAGCCGAGCCTCAGCCTTCCTGACGACACTTCTGCATGCCCTAGCAAGATTCTTGTAGACCTCGATGGCTATTTGGCTGCCTTTCCATAGCCAGAATCTTCTCCCAAGTCCTATGACTTATTTCTATCCCACTTTTAGACCTCACCTCTCAGTATCCACAATGCATTTTCAGAATGGGAGTTGCTTGTTTATATGAGATTTTTTATTAATTAACCTGGATATTAAATAATGATATATCTGCATCATCGGTAGAATGCTTACAGAATTGCAGTATTTCCTTTTGTATTGTATAGAATATAAGTCAAATTTATTGTTGCCCTAAACAAGGGCGATACCGTTGGTGTCAAGCTTGAGACAGAGAGAAATGTACACAAAAAATCCAAGATCGGTGCTGTCAAGACCCAGGCAGGCCTGCCAAGCTTCTGAGCTGAAGATAGTAAAATTAAAATGGGGATATGGCATTCATACAAATCACGGCTCTGTGGCAGTCAGTGGGCTTTTTTCCATCTACCCATCTTCTTGTGATGTCTGGGGTACATTTCGAGCCTGTATTTGTTTCTTAATGCTAGTGAGAACAAGAACATTGTTATTACATATGCTTGACCATATCAAAATGGCAGACAATTAGCTTCAGTTATGTAGAATATCTGAGGGATGTTTAATTTATTAGTTTTTTAATTGGTCTCTGTGCGTAATGGACTAGGAAAAACTAAAAAATAAGGCTGTGTAATTACTCTGAAAAAAATCTTGTTTCCTCCCCTCATTCTTTCTTTTTCAACCATTGAGGGTTTTTTTTTA
Source organism: Ibidorhyncha struthersii (assembly GCA_013398815.1). Lineage (NCBI taxonomy): Eukaryota > Metazoa > Chordata > Aves > Charadriiformes > Charadriidae > Ibidorhyncha > Ibidorhyncha struthersii. The sequence goes on from VZSZ01002641.1 coordinate 197,924, forward strand.
ATATATTTTGGTTGTTATTTATAACTTATTTAATTATCTGCTTTGGAATAATTTTTGGTGGATACTTGCCAGTTTACTAATATTCACTGCCCACTACCTGATGGTGTCACAAACACACCATCTGTTCACTTGTGCCTTCCAACGGTCTCTGAAGTAGCAAGCTGACTCAAGCTGCAGGTGGTAGGATTGCTCAAAATACATAATCACCAAACTTCTAAATAACAAAACTTTACTTTCATGTATGTTTTTTTTTAAAACTATATTTGGTTAAGGCTTTCTCAGCTACCTTCCTGTTACACGCAAACTTACCTCCACCACAAACAAATCTGGTACCGTTGTGCTGAAGAAAACCATTGCACTGCTTTCACATTTTTAATCTTTTTTTTTTTCCTGAAGGATTTCTCAGCACTTTTTTTCCCATGATTGTGCCAAAACTGTGTGTCCCGGTCCCCAAACACGTTTGTCTTGATATGCTACTCACCTGCCTACTGGTAAGCACCACTCATTTGGTATATTAGAGGTTGATGTGAACACCACTTATCTTTGGCTGTACCCCCGAACCAGCATCTCTGCATCAAAGACAGATCCCAGCGGCCTTTGCATCTCCTTTCCCCTCTTCTCCTTTCACTCCTTCACCCCCTTCCAGGTTCTCTACACTATGAAAACCACAGAAAAACCTGTGGCATTTAGGTTCATCCATCTTCTGCCTGGGCATAGGAGGTGTATGGTCAGTGAACTGAACAGAGCTGCTACTTACCAGATGGAGAAGAGTTTGGGGAAGGCACTGGGTGCATTTATATGTATAGGCAGTTTGGGCCCAGAAAAGAAAATCTAACCTAAAAAGGGAATTGATAACACTAATAGTTGCTAAGTTTAAGTAAGTGTAAGTATACCTAGGTTACTAAGCTTACTTTAAGTAAAAGCTTAAGACTGGAAATTCTGTTCTTCACTTGAGACCAGAAGGAAAGGACAAAATATGTATAGCATAGTCCCCAAAACATTTGCTGGTCACTAATGCCCTTGCTTTATGACTGTCCTTATCTGACTGTCTTGGTGGTAAGCTTTTCCAGGAATGGGTTTATGATCAGCATCTCCTGGTAGAATCACATAAGAGTTTCCCAGTTGTCTGTGGGATACGACCTGTTATGTTACCTAGCACAAGCTCACCAACGGTGTTAGGCAACTAACTCACACTGGAGTGCTCAGGCACATTGTAAAGCTCAATCTTGGCTCATCCTTTTGCCAGGTTATGGCTGGGAGAGTGGATCTGAAATCTGGGAACACTGGCTCAGGCTCCTGCTCGTGCAGGACAGTGCTTGCAGCTGGGCTGCTTTGGGGTGGCTGTGCCCTTCCCTTCAGTTACTAATGAATTAATCCCTGTTAAAACATTTTCAAGTAAGAAATCTCAGTGGGTTACAAGAATAATAATATAATTCCTTTAAAAGGGGAAATAAAGCGATATTTTTGGTGGGATAGTGGATATCTCTACAGGCTTTTACCTAAACTCAGTGAAACAGCCAATGTTATTTCTGTGACTGAAGATTAATTTCTGTGCCATTATCAAATGTAACCCATGAGGAATTAATTGCATTTGTATCCCATATCGAAGTCCTATTTATATAATCAAGCAATCTGGAACAGATAAGCCCCTTCTTGGGAAACCTCTGCTGCTCGACAATATTTGACTTTGCCTCAGACAGGTTACGCCCCCCTGGGAACTGGGGAGCTCACTAAAACACCATTTGTAATGCAACATGACAAATCCCGGAGCCAGGGCGATAATCTCTGCAAACTCTGTACAAACAGCCCCTCTGTCTCAGCAGAAGTGATTAATGGGCTCTGCAGAAGCAGCATACGGCCCTCCGTATTAATTACTTCAGAGGGCCACAAAATGGAAACCCCAAAGCCCACAAAGTCTGCGGGGGAAGGCTGGGGGATCTGCGAGGCCAGGCCGGACCTGGGACCCCGTCCTCTGGCTGAGAAGTGGAAGGGTGTGAGGCAGCCCGAGCTGCCCCGGGAGCCCCGGGGACGGCTGCGGAGGTGGCGTGGGGTCCCCAAGGCGCAGCTCCCGGAGAGCCGTAACTCTGCCTGCCCTCAGCGTGGTGAGCGGGAGCATGCCAGCTTCTCCGGGCTGGGTATATGGGCACTGAGCTGCTTCTGGCTGCGGCTCTGCTCCTTCTGGCGCTTCTTGTCCCCAGGTCAGAACCCGGGCCCCTGGTGGATGAGAAAACCTCCACCGAGCCTGGCTTCAACGTGGAGATGGGGAGAGCAGCCAGGTGGGGACCAGGAGTGGGAGGGGATGTGGTCATGCAGAAGGGACCGTGGTTTGCAGTATTCCCTCTGTCTCTGCCATAACTGACGTGATTTAAAATGCATAGGCCTTTCGTAAATTATTGCAGCTCTACTGCAACGAGTGAAACTGTGCCAATTTATCTCCAGGGAAGATCTAAGCCTAAATGTTTTACAGAGAAAGAAAGAAGATGAGGAGAGAAGTGTGCATTTATCTTTCCAGTACGTTCTCTGGGCCTCATCCAAGGGGAAAATGTCTACATCTTGTCTCAGGACCTTTAAATCCCAGCTGTGGGACTCTGGTTAGAGACCCCCACGGAAAAGTCTTAATGAATTTACCATGGATTTTTTCTAATTCATTAAAAATATGTCAAATCCAGTAAAGCACGCTAGTCTGCCTGTATATTTTTCACTTGTCCCATAGAAGACTGTGGCAGGGATATCATTACCTACCCAGCCCTCTAGAGTTACTCGGTGATGGCACAACCCCGACTGCTCTGCCAGATGTGATGTATTTGTGCCCAGCAGGCTGAACTCCTTGTCCTTACACCATAAAAGTGATTTCAGCTGGAAGAAATCATTTGGCCTTTCTGACTGTTCAGTGTGATCCAGTGACCACACAGGACTTCCCTGCACCAGGACAGGAATTTTATTGATTATTGATGGTACCTCATCAAGTGTGGGGCCACCTTAACTAAGGGAGATTTGATCTTCTCTCTCATGTAGCAGCCTGTGCCTGTGACGATGGTCCCCAGCAAAGGAGGGGCACAGTTCCCTACCCTATATGATAGACAAGGAAACAAAGGCAGAAATAACTTTTCCAGTTTACGTGTGAGGGGTAAAAAATTACAGCATTTTGGCTTCCTTGTCTTGTGCTTATCATAATGTCCTAATCAATTCTTAAGGAGTGTGTTCATGTGACAGTCACCCTCTTAACCAAAGCAATACACCAGAATGGATAAACACAGGAACAGATGCCTACCAGGACGCTGTGCACAGCAGGGTGCTTCGTACCAGGGCAGGGTTTTTTAAGCACAGGCAAATGAATAGGACAATTTTTCACTTGCTCAGAGCACCCACTCATTAGGCATTACACCTGGTTTCTAAAGGCACTGATCTGAGCGAGAGTTGGAAACTCAAAAGCTTACAAATCAGCTGTAAAGATAGTACTAAAAATCCTGCAAGTTGTCTGTCAGGACCTTCAAGCACCTTTAAAAATGCGGTGCTCTAAACTTCACCAGTGAACCTGAGCTAAATCTCTGCAGATCACTGTTTTCCTTGCACTACTCTGTCTTGAGAAGAAAATGCATGAAACATTTGGAAAATAGCATAGTGTTTAGCTTTAGAGAGTACATTCCCCTGAAATTGCCTGGATAAAGGCAGGGCAGCAAGAAAGCCACAGCCACAGCAAGGAGGCTGAGGTGTCTCTTCTGAGAAATAAGACAGCTTGAATTTTAAAATGACTTCAAATAAAACAAGCAATAAAATAAAATAAAATAATGATTCCAAACTTCTGAAGTCTTGCCACTTCTCTGGCTGATTAGTGGGCAGGGAGGGCAGCACATGTAGGGTCACTTAGTCCGGAAGGTCTGGAGGGAGGACGCCCTGTGACATCCACATGAGGGACTTTGTGTGTGCCACAAACAATTTGATGGAAGTTTTCTACTGGAATAACAAATTCAGAGATGTGGATATGTTAAAAAGAAGAGTGTCTTGTGGAATAGTGGAATAGCCTCTCGCCAAGGCAGGCAGGTCAGGAGAGCAGTGCCTGGCAGTTTGCTGGTGGGAGCAAGTGCTTGGGGAGGGGAAAGAGCAGTTGGTCTGGGGGCAGCGGGCTCCTCTGTACCACTTCTTTTGTACCTCATGGAAGGAGTCTGGGAAGTTTCTAGCTTTTGTGGTATTCGGAGAGAACAGTTAACCCGTAACCGCTGGCAGCAACGGACTGTGAAGAGGCTGTGTTAAAGAGGAACTGCTGAGAACTCTCTAAATTGCATTTCCTCAAAATGAAACAGGATGGGATTACAACATCTCCTTGGCATGGGCCTAAAACCAAAATGATTCTTCACTGACTAAATAATTTCATGCGCTGCTTAGGCTACAGCCTGCAGCCTGAGATGGAAAGGAAGCTGGCTTTTCCTGAGATTCTGTCCCTTGCTCTCACGAGAGCTTCAAACAGGGCTAACACAAAGTAATCCCTTCCACTGCCACCCACAGACTCCAGTTTGATTACTCGCTGTATTAGTTTAGTGACTCTGAGATTTGAACCTATTGGTTTATTGATTTAGTCTTAATTGGAACCCAGATGCAATCACTGTATTGTTCCATATTTAATTAACTTAGCAAAATTGTAGCAGATTAACCCTTGCTGCCTGAAGAGTAAACTCCCTTGCTCCATTTCAATAAAATCCATCACACCAGTTTACTCCGTCAGACTGCTCCCTGGGTCAGAAGCCCAAGTGCACATGTAATTTAGAATAAGGTATTTCCATTGATTCTTCCTTCAGATTGGTATGAAACCCTCATATAATACTTGGAGAGTGAGAGCAGCACAGAAGGGAGCACGGAAAACAAAGCCGAACATGGGAAAAAGACCTGTTTTCTCATACTACTTATTTTTCCAGAAACACGGTATTGAATCACATAATTATTTTTAATTTAACTGCTGACAGGTAAAAAAGGTTCACAAATATGACTTAGGCATGGGCAAAAGAACTGTTCTTAGTGGTAGATGGATTTCCAGGTGTCAGACTATTCACTGTGGTGGCTTTAAATAACGGTCATAGTTCGTATTTGTACAGTACCTTACAGTGAGCTCTGCCTGCTGTCGCGTTTGATAAGGAAATAGTCCACTTACTGTATTGCAATTTCAACTGCGAGCCTCTGCAGAGACTAATCATACATTTTTAGGGCATTTTCCATTCTGGCTATCTGGTGCTGTTATTGCACTTTTCAACTAGTTTCCTGTGCTTTTTGCAGCATGATCATACCTTTTATTTCTTCCCCAGCACGCTTTCTGTTCGCTGTTGCTCACAGAAATCTCCCATACTGGATGCTCAGCTACAAAGTAAGGCTGCACGGTCCGGACCTGTGGGCCTCTTTTCTTACTGTCCCCACATGTTAAACAGGGAGTTCCTACGCTGTGCACATCCTTCTGGCGCTGTCAGAAAGGGGCTGGTTTTCTCCTTCAGCTTCCCTGGCCCTACAAGTATCATGTTTACATCTGGTACTCTCATTTGTATGAACCAGAGCCAAACCGACTCACCATAGGCTGAGTACATGTGTTTGTAGGTGAAAAGCTCCATGAGTTGGTTCTCAAATTTGATTTCTGAATCAAACAATGCATAGAAAGAAGGAGGAGAATGGGTGTATTGTTTGCCAAGAAAAAGTAGGATGTCTATAAAGGAAAAGATGGGCAAGAAACAACCAGAAATTACCAGGATGCTGACGCAGCTCAATTTCAACCTCCAAAACTACAAGCAAGAAAATGAACTACATCTCAATGACTTGTAAAAGAAACTCAGGCATTGACTACAATGAGCTTGAAGCTGCTCTAATGAAATCATTCCGTCAGATGTGTTCAAACAGCCGGAAGAAGAAAACTGCTGGTGTAAAGACCCTGGGATAAATTGTTCACCAAAGTAACAGAATCTGCAGAAAAGTGTCAAATCCTTTCAAGTTTCAAGGAGAAAGGACAGCTGCTGACCACACTGGTGAAAAAGGAAAGGTGGCTGCCAAAAAAAAAATTTAAAGGTTATGAGCCATGAAACATCCACAGCATCAACAGAAGAGATGCTTTCTTCTCAGCAGCTCTCACTGGGACTTTTCCCACTTCTGGGAGCTCATAGAATGGAGGAAAACCAGTGGCTGGAGGTTTCACCGAGCTGGTCCTGCATGTTCACGTAGAAGGGAGCCTCCAGTGATGACAAGGCTGCTCAAAGCAAGCCCCCACTGGTTCTGTTGTTGCAGCTGGGATGCACTGGGAACTCCTGTGACCTGCCCTGGGACTCTGCCAGGACAGCGGATGATGGAGGAGGAAGGTGGCTTTCATCGGCCCATGGCAGGGTTTGCCAGAAGCCGGCACGGCAGCCCCAAGGCTGTTGTTTTCCTGTATTTGATGTGTTATTGTAATGCTGTCAATATTTGAGATAATTTTTGATGCAGAACGAGTCCATCTGCTCTCTGCTAATGGAAATATTTCATTTATCGTCACGCTTTTTCCAGTTTTCAAACTTAGGCTGCTGAGAGAGCTCAAAGGTAATCCTGTGCATCTTGTGAGTGGGATAGAGAAAACAGAAAGGCCACAGCACTGCCAGCTCACCCACTCATCCTTTCACAAATCCCTGCTTTCCTGATAAAGTGCTTTACAAACTAACATTATATACCAAAAAGATTAAGCTTTTGAAATGAAGGAAGCAGCTGGGTCACAGCTTCATGTGCAGTGGGTGAATGGTGACCGGAAAAAAGCCTGCTCAATATCAAATACAATGGGAACTTTATGGCATATTGTGGGAGACACTCGGTTATTTTAAATCTTGTACAATGGACCACCCTCACTCTATTCACACACACGACTAAATTAGACAATACTTAATTTTCTCCCATGGAAGAGTAAGAGGCTGAGTCAACTCGTCCAGAAGAAATGTGATTCCAGAGAGTCCCCACAGTTTCAGTTCAAAGCTCAGATCAATAAGGTATTCCTGTGCCTTAGAATAAAGACTTGTAAATATGTACTTGCCACCTGATTCTCTTTGTAGTATAACCAGGGGGTATGTCTCAACAAGTGATAATTGGAAAACAACCACATGTGAGAAATCACCTTCCTTCAGAAAGGAGACAGCCAAAAATAGAGCCAAGCAGATCACAGCCCAGGGCGCTCCAGGATCTTTCCACATGAATGAGAGCGAGTGGATGTGAAATGGCAAAATCAGAGCTGATGACAGCCTGCCTGCCTGCTAGATGTGACCTGCAAATGGATTTTAAAACATTTCCAACCACTATCACAATTCAGGCTTCAGATCCTTGTTACCTGCACGCAGAGGGACTTTTTAGAGGGAAATGGGTGGATATTTTTCTGGCTGTACCTCTTGGTAGGTATGAGGTATGCCCAAAGTCCTTGGTTTGGTCTGTGGTACCCGCTATGCATCTTTCTGTGCCAAGCACTCCCACTTCAAGTTCAGCAAATCATTTTAGTAACAATGAAACTACCATTTCCATCGGACGTGAATGCTGTGCCAGCCCTGGCTTCATGCTAGCAAGCAGGATCTGGCATGGGTGGTGGGTCAGACGAGGAGGCTCCTTCTCCCTTGCCAGCTAAAGCAAGATTATAGCACATAAATTAGCTGACCAAACTGGCCAATGGCTTCGTAATGTTTGAATGTTAATGATGTTTGAATGTTAATTGTGTTGTCTCAGCATAAGGAACATCCATCGGTTCCCTTAATCCTGAAAAATCAGCTTTTCAGTTTCTGACAGTGTCATTTATTAGTCTTATGTTAAACCATCAGGTTTAAAAATAGGCCTTGAAGGGGGAGCGTTGGATCCTGCCTGGGAATGGGTGACAGGGTGAGATTATTAAACCTCCTCTGGCACAAGGAGGAATAAGAAGAGAGTGAGCGGGCAGCTGCCGCCGGCCCAGCGCAGTCCCCTGGGGCGAGGGCAGCACTTGGTTGCAGAAGGTCACATCTGCCCACATCCTCTTCCCGTGAGGTGAGGAAGGCCATCGTTCCACAATATCGTTTCTGTTCGTTACAGCACCTGCTGGCAAGCAAGAGAGAGCAGTGACACACCAATGGCTCCTGGGGGACAGGATCACCAAGACAGTGGGGTGTCCCCTTGACAGCCCAGCTCCGCAGTCCCAGACTCCAGGACCGAAACTCTGACTTCACTGAAATTACTGGGAAATTTCCACTCGCTTCAACGGCACTGTCATTTCAGCCCATTTTTGTTCCATGTGACAAGATGCCATGCTTTCCCAGAGTGACTGTTTTTGTCTATGTAGCAAAGTTTCCACTAGTATTGGACAGCCTTTGGCCGAGAGCAGGTGAGATCTCTGTACCTGGATAAAGTGAATGAAACATTTACCCTGTAATTTAAATTTAATAAAGGAAAAGAAAAAGAAATAGAGGAAGAGAGAGGCACGTCTGAGGAGGCTAGGACACTTGAAATGAGAAAGTCCCAAGGATATGGTGTATTAGAAAGACAACAGGTCAAAGCTGCACAATGGGTTTATCGCCAGGCTCTGTTATTTTTGACGTAATTGTGTCAGGGATGTTTTCTCTAAGTAACTGGAGTATACAGCAAGCTGCCCTTACAGTTATGTGCACATACAGGAGTAAAATACCTTGTCGTAATTTTTGCCAGAAATTCCCAAGTATGCTAAGAACACAAGGAGATTTATTTTTTCTGATTCCATTTACTGTAGGAACATTCTTTTCCCCCTGTTTTATGATAACCCTGCTCTGAAGGTGGGACATCAGTTGGATTCATTGTACTTCATTTATCAAGTCTGCAAAGATACACAGAAGACGTCCCTTGAGGGATGAGAAGTTCTGATACTTAGAGAAATAAAATTTAATATCTACTTTGCTGGTGTAATGGAAAATTTTATTACTTTCAGAAATATATTTCAAGTTGGGAGACAGAGGTTGTAGGCAGATCATTCTGAGAAAATTGTGTTTTATTTAAAATGGATATAAAAGTAGATTAAGTCCCTTCCCATACATTAATGCAACATACTTTAGTCTGCTTCAAGAAGTCTGACCAGCTTGTGAAAAATGTGAGCTTGTATAACCGATAGTCAAGTTTATCAGGGGACATTCTACAGGTAAGCCCAGTGTTTGCTTGAAAGCATCCTGAGCACTGGGAAGCGTCTGTAAAACCAGACAAAAGAAAACAAAACTAGACAACTAGAAAATCCATGGTAACTGAAAAAATACATATGACAAACGCCAGGGCAAAAATCTCAAAAGCTGTACAATAACGTAGCAGCAGTAACTTCAGCAGACAAACTGGAACTGGTGTTTTGGAGACATAAGCACAGTTTTGTCCTCTGCCCTTCTGGCAGTGCCTTGGTGATCAGCTAGGATTGGATACCACTGCCTGAAAGTTGGTTAAGGTCTCAGAGTAAAACGCCATCCTCTGGTGTTAACACTCTTCTTATTTGCCAGCGGACTTGCAAAGCAGAGAGGGCAGGACATGACCTATGAACTTCAGCTGTGGTGAGTCTCTTACTTAGATGGGACTCTCATCACCAGAAGAGCCTGAGATATCCATCTCAGTGCCACGAAGGGGTGCAAAGGTAGGTCCAGCGCAGCTCTGTGATGGGCTGTAGTTGGCACCGCTGCTAAGGAGGCTGGCTGTCCCGGGTGCTGCTCTGGGACAGTGACAAAGTGCATCAGAGCTGCCTGAGCCTCCAGTAACAAACAGGTTAAGAAATAACAGCCTCCAGAAAAAGAAAATAGTCTCTTTCTGAAGGATATCAGGGAGCGATGCTGTTGTTAAATTGGTGCCATCAAAAAAAAAAAAAAAAGTCCTTGACTACAGGAAAACTTTTGTTCCCCCCCCCGAATTCTTCTGAACAAATCTGTTCCACCACATGTTCTCAGTGCTCACCAATACAAACTCCTCAGAACAATTGCCCCCCAGTCCCAGTGTATGTCAACGACACTGTCCTTGTCTGCATCCTTCAGGACAGTCAACACCTTCCCATACTGCATACATGGACAGTGCGTGAATGGCTCCCTGCCCAGGAGGTTTCCCAACACAGCTGAACTGGAGTGAGCTGTCTTCCTTCCTGATGTTTCTCTTAGGACCAAAAGCACAAGGTTCTTCCATATGTCCCTATGTTCCAGCCAACCGGCAGTGTTTTGTACCAGGGAACAGGCCGTGCATGGACCTGTATTAGCAAACAAATGGACAATCTGAAAAACTGGAATGTCATTTGAACGCTGCTTCACAGAATCATAAAATTGTGGAGGTTGGAAAGGACCATTAAGATCATCAAGTCCAACCATTAACCTAACCTGACAAAAAACACTTCTAAACTATATCCCCAAGTACCACGTCTACCCTTTTTTTAAACACCTCCAGGGATGGCGAATCCACCACCTCCCTGGGCAGCCTATTCCAATGCTGGATAACCCTTTCAGTGAAAAAATTTTTCCTAATATGCAACCTAAACCTTGCCTGGCCTAACTTGAACCCATTTCCTCCCGTCCTATCCCTTGTCACTAGGGAGAAGGGGTCAGTCCCCATCTCTCTACAACCTCCTTTCAGGTACTTGTAGAGAGCGATAAGGTCTCCCCTCAGCCTCCTCTTCTCCAGGCTAAACAGCCCCAGTTCCCTCAGTCGTTCCTCATAAGACTTGTCCCCCAGACCCCTCACAATGCCTCTTCCATTGCATCTACAAGAGAAAACTAGAAACAAAGTGATTCATATGGGGAAAATGCAGGAGGGAACTCTTTTATGCTACCGGAGCTGGATTTGTGCTGTTTCGCTAAACTAAGTGTTGCTGTTGATAGCAGATCTGTGCCAGAAGTACCCTGGAATGGGAATTTATGGGAGTGAAGAGGAGCGATTGCCATAAAGGGTGGGAATAGTAGTCCTCCAAGGACTTTACTGTCAAGAACATTCCCTGCTGAGCTGTTTCCTAACTGGATAATTTAAAATGAGAATTTATATTCTCTGCCCTGGATATTTAGCTCCAATGGGTTGTTTTTATCAGTTGAGTAGTTTGGGTAATTCCCTTTGCTACCTGTGATTATCTCCAGGGTGGCTGGCTTGTCCTTTCTTGGGAGGTTTGTGCTCCATTGCTGATGTTATAGAATCATCATCGAAGGGTTTAGGTTGGAAGGGACCTTAAAGATCATCTAGTTCCAACCCCCTGCCATGGGCAGGGACACATTCAACTAGACCAGGTTGCTCAAAGCCCCATCCAACCTGGCCTTGAACACCTCCAGGGAGGGAAGTGCTAGTTCTAGCTACCTTGAGTCTCCTAAAGCCTTCTGAAACCTCCCCTTGCTCAGGAGCAGTCCTTCGCCAACTCACCTGGCTGTAAACGCCACCTTGAGAAGCAGAGCTCCTTGAATAGGAAGTTGGTGGCTCTTATCACCCGCAGTTGCCACCACTTTCTGAGTGTGTGGGTGACCTTGGCCTCTGGGATTTCAAATGAAGGCTCCAAAAAAGCTGGTTAACCTAAACATGAACTAAGAAGGAAGTGGACAATTCTTTTCAAAGTTTTGCCACGTATCTAAATTATGTGGGAGCATTGTTAAGATGTGGTCTGGTTCTAACTAGCAGGGTGAGGTGACCCAAGAAGCCTCTTCTGCCTAGAAGACCTTTCAGGTTTGAGGATAGAAGAAGAAGGGGATAGAAAAAGTCTCAAAGTCTGTTTTCTATACAACTAAACTTCTCCATGGCAAAGAAAGCATATGGTATGAATGCAGAAACTCATTAGTGCAGACCTTTGGGAGACACCACGATTAAGCAAAACAGAGCCAGATGAACATTTGAGAGAAACAACAAATTGCCAACGCTGGAGAAAAATAACTGAGAGCCAAGTGACTACAGTTGCAGATTCATGAAAAGAATATTCAGGAATGTGATTTCTCAGAAAGACATTTTCCGAGAAAGGTTTCTGGCTCCGTGAGACCCATCCAGGCACGGAGGGAATAGGTTAGCTCAGTTCTCAGTGGTGGTACGGACAGATATGTAGGTTGATAGCAGATACCTGATAACATTTTTATGTGTACTGTTTCCACCTCGTAGTACTTTAAATGTTTCAAGAATTTAAGATCCTTCCCTGGACTGCTTAGATTCTTGGTCCTTCTTTTACAGTGAGGTCCTCTAAAATTAAAATATCAGTGCAGAAATGCTGTGAAGACAAGTTTTCTTCCCCTTCCAGAAGGAAATAAGGAGTCACAATGGAAGATAAATAAACATGACCTCACACACATCCTTCAGTCAGCAGGAAACAAACTCCTTTAAATCTTCTTTTCTTGGCCTTTTGCCCACTGTTCCATGGCTTTCATCAAGAATTCATACCTACCAGACTTTATTGCGCTTCTAAACCCTAAGCCTGAAAAAGAAGATCTAATTTAGCTGATTGGAGGAAAAAAATATGGAGAAACTACAGTTTGTAAGGGATTATTTTAAATGCTAGCTGCTCCTACTACCTTTAACTGGGATCTAGAAGCTGTTTATGGGAGGATGTGTTTTAAACACATGCAGACTATGCATTGTAGTGATGATTTGTCAAATTATGAGCCAATTAGTTCTGCAATCAACCTTCACAAACGTAGCGCCTTATTGCTACCTGTACCTTTTGGCTAAGCTGGATTTCTCTGTCCTGTGTTTGGAACAGAATTATTTTGGACATCATAAATTAGAAGCTGAAATTTTCAAATTATATACAGTTTTTTGTAGCAGACTAGTCTAATGACCTTGAGACATTATTTTTTTGCTTTAAATGTCAGTCCTAAATTTACTTTAACATTTTAAGTTATCTCTTTGGATTTAGAACCTGGTGCTAACTTGGAACCTCTCCATTGAAGTAGGTGGAAGAGTCATGGACGAGCATTCATTGCTCACATCTGTGGAACGTATGGATGAAACAGGCTTGATTTCTGCTTAAAAGTTGCACTGTTTTCACATTCCTACTATAAGCATAAAGACATCATTTTTTTTCCCTTACCATGGGTCTTGTCCTGGTATTCTAGTCTAAGTCTTACCCAAGTGAGAAACACCTGACTGTGCACCAGTGAGTTAGGTGTAAGGACTCTGTCCTAACTGTGAGGCTCCTGGGGAGACATGCTGTCTCCTTCTGACTCCTCGGCTCTGCCTCTGGCAGGTCGTGCTGTGATGGGGGACAGAGTTTTGGCTTCCCTCTGCAGCTGCGACATGCTTGAGGTGACGAGACATAGAAGTGAAATGGCAGGGCACACGTCTTAGTCATCTTTACAGGGTTGTCTCACGTGGGCTTCACCCACCCCAGCTGGCCATGATCAGGCTTTCTAGTAGGATGGGCTGGGAAATTGCTCTGCTGGAGAGGAAGGAGAGTGGCACTTCGTAGTCCAGGTGACTGGCCAAGTGCTGTTCATGGAGGAGTGTTTACAGACATGGCCTCGCACAGTGCATCCCTTGTCAGCTTCAACAGAGCAGGCAAACCCTGAGTCCAAGGCTGTCAGGGAGTGTCAGCTCACACTTGAGTACCAGACCTGGGGCTTCTGTGTGAGAGCATCCGTTTTCTCTTTGAGCAGAATACTCAGGCCGAGGTTTTTACCTGTGTGCTCAGAAATGATGTGCGAGCCAGTCACGACACTAGCGGAATCCAGCAGCCATGGTACCCTTCTTGAACAGTGTGCTCTCTCCCTCAACCAGACACAAACATTGATACCATGTGCCCGTTTTCTTCACAGATGACAAGTTATGAACCACACACACTGCACTGCCATGTATCCAGGCATTTTGCAACCCAGCTCCTCTTACCGTAAGGAAGAAAGTGTTAGATTAAAAAAATTGCTGTTTTTTAGTTGTTACTTAAAACCACACACGTTAATACAAAAATCAAAGTGCCACACTTAGGAAGTAGGAGCATGTAACCAACAAAATATAAAGAGTAAGAGTAATCTCGTCTTTCCTTCCATTATGGTAAGCATGTTTTGGTTGTGTTTTTCGACTGAGGATGCTCGATTTTGCACGGGAGGTGAAGGTGTGCTTTGCTTTCCAATACAGAATGAGCACACACAGCCTTGGTTCCAGAGGCCGGTCAGTCTCACCTCTGTGCCCAGCAAGATCATAGAACAGATCCTCCTGGAAACTCTGCTAAGCCATGTGGAAAATAAGGAGGTGATTGATGGCAGCCAACACAGCTTCACTAAGGGCAAATCGTGCCTGACAAATTTGGTGGCCTTCTACGACGGCATTACAGCATTGGTGGATAAGGGGAGAGCAACAGACATCATCTACCTGAACTTGTGCAAAGCACTGGACACTGCTGCATGACATCCTGGTCTCTAAATTGGAGAGGCATGGATTTGACTGATGGACCACTTGGTGGACAAGGAACTGGCTGGACAGTGCCACTCAAAGAGTTGCAGTCAATGGCTCCATGTCCAAGTAGTGACCAGTGACAAGTAGTGTTCCTCAGGGGTTGGTACTGGGACCGGTGCTGTTTAACACCTTTGTTGGCGACATGGATGTTGGGATGGAGTGCACCCTCAGCACGTTTGCTGATGACACAAAGCTGTGTGTAGTGGTCAACACACTGAAGAGAAGGGATGCCATCCAGAAGGACCTGGACAGGCTTGAGAGCTGGGCCTGTGCAAACCTCATGAAGTTCAACAAGGCCAAGTGCAAGGTCCTGCATGAGGGCCAGGGCAATCTCATGCACAAATCCAGGCTGGGCAGAGAACGGTTTGAGGACAGCCCTGAGGGGAAGGACTTGGGGGTGTTGGATGATGAGAAACTCAACATGAGCTGGCAATTTGCACTTGTAGCCCAGAAGGCCAACCATATCCTGGGCTGCATCAGAAGAAGCGTGGCCAGCAGGTGATTCTGCCCCTCTACTCTACTCTCGTGAGACCCCACCTGGAGTACTG
>VZSZ01002641.1:213669-232199 GCA_013398815.1 Ibidorhyncha struthersii
CTGCCCTGGTGAGGCCGCATCTGGAATACTGCGTCCAGTTCTGGGCTCCCCAGTTCAAGAAGGACAGGGATCTGCTGGAGAGGGTCCAGCAAAGGGCTACAAAGATGATTAGGGGATTGGAACATCTTTCATATGAGGAGAGGCTGAGGGATTTGGGTCTCTTTAGTCTGGAGAAAAGAAGATTGAGGGGGGATCTTGTTAATGCTTTCAAATACTTGAAGGGAGGATGCCAGGGGGATGGGAGCAGTCTTTTTTCAGTGGTGCCCAGTGATAGGACGAGGGGTAATGGGCACAAACTTGAACATAGGAAGTTCCATCTTAACATGAGGAGGAACTTCTTTACTTTGAGGGTGGTGGAGCACTGGAACAGGCTGCCCAGAGAGGTTGTGGAGTCTCCCACTCTGGAGACATTCAAAACCCGCCTGGACGCTGTCCTGTGCAACCTGTTGTAGGTGACCCTGCTCTGGCAGGGGGGTTGGACTAGGTGATCTCCAGAGGTCCCTTCCAACCCTGACTATTCTGTGATTCTGTGATAAAGGGGGCCTACAAGAAAGCTGGAGAGGAACTTTTTACAAGGACAGATAGTGATAGGACAAAGGGTAATGACTTGAAACTGGAAGAAGGTAGATTTAGAATAGATATCAGGAAGAAATTCTTTACTGAGAGGGTGGTGAGACACTGGAACAGGTTGCCCAGGGAAGTTGTGGATGCCCCATCCCTGGAAGTGTTCAAGGCCAGGCTGGATGGGGCTTTGAGCAACCTGGTCTAGTGGGAGATGTCCCTACCCATGGCAGGGTGTTTAAGATCCTTTCCAACCTATACCATTCTATGATTCTATGAAATCTGGTCGTTTGACAGAAAAAGTATTGGCCCTAAAATTAAGTGGAAAACTCTCCATTACAGCTGAAAAGCTGGGCCTCAGGGACCATGGAGATGGAGAGGGGTTTTGATGAAGGAAGACTGCAGAGACAGCCTGTTCATGTTTGCACTCATGAATCTTTTGAGCAGGTGGGTAACTTTGTCATATCCTTGTCCCAGCAGCCGAACTGCAGGCCCTGGCTCTAATCCTGCTGAGTCCACCTCCGCAGCTGGCAGACCTTATGCCTCCACCTCATTTGTGATGAAGACCCACAGTCCTCTCGCCTTCAGTCCAGCCTCAGGCCTTCAGAGTCCTATGCCTCCACCGTACATGTGCCCAGCATACCTGGCTGGATGTGGCAGCCGCCGTATTCTGCTCGGGGCATGAATGATCTGCACATCTCACCGAGCCAGAAGGACCCTTTCCTAATAGAAATGGCATTACCCAGTCGTAAGAACAAAGTCTGCCATAAATGCAAAATAATTTTAGGTAAGGCTATACGCGTTGTATCTAGCTAGACATAATGCTCCGCTCCGAAGCAGGCTCAGCCTCCTCCTGCCCCGGGCTCTGCCTGTTGGGGGCAACCAGTATTTGCCCTCCAGGGAACTGGGAGCTCCCAGATCAGGACGGGGAGTCCGACCTGCATGGAAAATGTCCTCCACAGCTGTGTGCACCAGGGGCTGAGCCACTTGCTCAGTTGTGCCTCATGAAAAGCAGCTCGCTGGTAACCAGTGAAACCTGTCCAACATCTGCAGCGCTGCGGTGGTCGTGTCACCCTTGCCAAGGGACCAGCACAAGGGAGACAGGGGAATGACAGTGGCTTTGCTGCTGATGTGAAAGATGGTTTAAGTATTCCTGATACATTCCTCTCGCATGCGGCAGATCTGCTCTCCTTGGGCTTGGTTTTAAACCATTTTTAGCATTTGGGCTATCTGCTCAGCTCTGAAGACTGTAATTCCACAGGCTCGATGGTGAAGGCAACAGAGATCCCAGCCCCAATTCACACCGCGGGGAGCAGCCTGCCACAATTAACGAACTGGAACTACTTCTGACAGATGTGAAGATGAAACTTAGCACTGGAAGCACCCGGTGTCTTCCGCGCTTATTTCAGTCTTGAGAAATCATCAAGGAAAACCTGCAGCGTGTTGCTAAGTGGCTGCCACCATAACAAACCTTTTCATGCCTTTTCTGGCTCATTGCTGCCTCCCTCAGCATCATCAAGACTAGCTACGAGTTTGCATTCACGTAATTACAAAATGCAAAAGGGTACGTTCAGTTTATTTTCAGGGCCTCTCATCAGTTATTTGACCAATCAGAGAAATATTCCTAAGTTAAGCATCAAATTTGGCTTTTGAATCCAAATGCTAAGCTGCTTCTCCTATTTTTTCTCACAACATTGACTGCGGTTTGTTATTCCTTAAACATCAGCATTTCTTTTGTTTTGGAGATTAGTCCCGTAGTCAAGGAATATGAGAAGCAGTTTAATTTGTACAAAACCAAATTCAGCCGAGCTTTTCTGCAAAAATGCTCAGCGGTGGAACAGTTTATGGTATCCCGATCTCTTTGTTTCAGAGTTGAAATCCACTGCGATGTGTGGTACACGCTGCCTGCGAAGCGCACGTTGACGCCAGTTCTGGCTGACTCTCAACGCGAGGACGGGATATATTAACTTTCACAAAATGAACAGGAAAACTAGCGCAGACACATCTGCTGGCACAGGCTGGACAAGAGCTCTGTCATGGAAATACCTGATGTGAAGGACAACATTCAACTTCTGCCTTGGAAAAGCAGAATATTAACAGCGGTGCGCAAGTTGAGGGTAAACATGCCGATCCACCAGTTTTAGGCAGTGCCAGGACTCCTGAGTTCAAACAGCATTATTGTGAATAATTTTCTTAAGACTGATTTAACACACATGCAAAGTTGGCGCAGCTGTCCAAAAAAGCAATCCTCACCCCTTCCCTTCTCTATTCTCTGCCTGGTGCTTCTTGTGTTATGCTGGCACAAGTTTCTGTACGGCTGCCCAGTGCGCAGGAATATAGGAACTGATCCAGCTGGAGGCAAAAAAAAACAAACCCATGTTTCTTTTGGTGGGTTTTACCCTGAATCAGTTCCCACCATCCCTAAACCTAGAGAACTAAATTGGACAAATAATTGCCAGCACTACCTGGGCACTGCAAGGCAGGGAAGGGGAAGGTAGTTTAATTTAGAGAGGGGTCCATCCATGGAGAACGCTGCTGGCTTTCAACCCTCATCTGTTCTAGAAGGATGCTGAGAGGTGGGAGCAAATCTGTGTTTCTCATCACATGTATTCTTGATCAATGTCCAACAACATTTATGAACATCCATGATTAAAGGTCAACCACACAGCCCTCAATTATTTAGCGTTAGTTTCAGGCTATGTTATAATGTTTATTGTTTTTATTGAAAACAAAAGTTAGCAGGGGAAGGGGGGGGGGGAGACTGGGGAGGGGAGAACATGTAGAGACCTTGCTCATGACAGCCAAACTCCTCCATGTATCCTTCCTGGCTGCTAGGGAATAGCCAGGGCCAAGTGAAATTGGAGGGTGTGTTCTCCCAGAAAGTTTCTGGCACTTTATTGTACTTATAACACAACATTAACATTAGTGTTTGGCTAATATGAATATTTTCTCCTAGCTGAGTTTTGGGATTTTTTTTTTTTTTGGACTCTGTATGAAAATGTGTTGGAATAAAACAAATGTAAAAACTGCTCCTGTGAGTATAACGAGGGAAAACCTTCCCTTTTTCTACCTCCTTCTCTTTGTCTCTCTGGTGGCTTTATCAGACGTTAGCAAGAAATGCGGAGAATTGTCCTTTCTTCATTGTGTGTTGGGACAATCTATTTCTGGTCCTTTAGTTTTTCTATATATTCATCTCACAGAAGTTCACAGTGTATAGCCTAGCACATTCTTGTAGGTATAACAAAAGAAAAATCTTTGAGAAAGCACAAGCAGGAACATGATAACCACTTGAGGAAGTATGTTCCACAAGTAGTGGACACTTGAGAGCTTCAGAAACAGAAAGACTTACCATAACCCCACTCCTCCCCCCAAAAGTCATCTGTTGCGTACCACCACACAGACACACACGCAGCAGTAGGATGACAACAGGGAGTGGAGAAAAAACCCTGCGAATTTTGCCCTCCTTTATTTGCATGAAATAAAGCAGAAAAAGCAATCTAATGTCTACAAGACGGGCACAGCTCAACATCCTCAGTGCCACATACTTGACCTTCCAACAAAGTCCCTGAAGCAAAATTGCACATGACAGCTGCCAGTTAGGTTGCTAACCAAGTAGGTTTAAAATCCTAAAGTGTGAGTTCCAGTGATACCTTCAGCCCATACTTTTCGCTATGTTAGAACCTGCCTTATAAATGTCTTGTGAGTTATGAAGAGTCCTCTGCTCCTACTCTTCCCAGAAGCAGAGCGCCAGTTAACCTACAGCTGTAGGTAGCGCTACCTGCCCGCCTTCCTCCCTTCTGCCCCGGCTGGGATGAGAACAGAGCTCTCTAGGGGGAGAACTGGAGCAGGATGTCTTCAAGGTGGTCAGACATGCAGGGCAGGAATTTACTCAACAACTGAATCTCCTTGCAGGAATATTTCCTTAAGGTTCATACACTGTTTTCCTTTTCACCCACCAAAAAGGAGTAATTTGGAAAGCAGGGCACGCATAGTAGTTACTGATGTAAATACTTAAGATTTGCAGACAGAACAAACCTGCTGCCAGCAGGGAAGACGGAGCACCGGGAGGCATTCACAGCAGTTCCCTCCCCTCACTGATGCAGTGTAATGCTGTAGCCAAGCAGGAGAGACATTCCAGCCTGAATGGTAAAGCAGCAAGGAATACATTTTACAGCAATGTAACCCAACCAGTCTAAATCACTCACAAGACTGGATTCTGAAAACTAGATGGTATTACTCACTGAACTGCTAGGAAAATAGCTCCTTATCTAGTAAAAACTACCTGAATGCTTATGGTTAATTCCTTTAAAACAGTTTAGACATTTATTTGAAGAGGAACTCTAATAAAAAAATAAAAACAGCATCTGCATTTTAGGTACTCCGATATCTTTGTAAAGAACAGCAATGACAGGGTAAACAGAATAAATGCTGTGCCACAGATAGCCTTTCTGCATCTCATCATCTGCACAGAGTAGCAAAATATACTTCTTGTAGATACAGGAGAAATATAAAGAGCAAATGGTTTGTCTATCAACATTCCTTGGATGTTATTCAACAGCTGATCAGTGTATTACTGCGAAGCCGCTTTCCAAGAACCCTAAGTCTGTCAGTACTACTTGCAGGCTATGTTAAACTCCTGTTCGCTACACAGCAAAGCTTGCGTTCATTGCCTCGGGTTATAGTGTTGCCACGAGTATGATGCATTTGTGCAAAATCTTGTTGTGAGTGCTGATCACAGTGGTGTAACAAAGCAAAACTGCTGAGTGTCCTAGATTACTGATACAAGAAAAAGGCAGAAAAGCTATGTTTCATTCTAGTGAGTAGCTGAGTTACAGAATCACAGAATGAATCACAGAATGGTCAGGGTTGGAGAGGACCTCTGGAGATCATCTAGTCCAACCCCCCCGCCAGAGCAGGGTCACCTACAGCAGGTGGCACAGGATGGCGTCCAGGCGGGTTTTGAATGTCTCCAGTGTGGGAGACTCCATCACCTTCCTGAGCAGCCTGTTCCAGTGCTCTGCCACCCTCAAAGGAAAGAAGTCCCTCCTCATGTTAAGATGGAACTTCCTGTATTCAAGTTTGTGCCCGTTACCTCTTGTTCTACCACTGGGCACCACTGAAAAAAAGACTGTTCCCATCTACCTGGCACCCTCCCTTTAAGTACTTACAAGTATTGATAAGATCCCCCTCAGTCTTTTCTCTAGACTAAAAAGACCCAAGTGCTTAAGCTTTTCCTTGCAAGTTCCCATACTTCTCTCCCTTACAGAGGCTTAACCAAAGAAATGAAAAGTCAAGTCCTCGTGTTCTGGTGCAGATACCTTGTATGCATACCCACACACGCAAGCTAGCTCAACAGAGGCCACCTTGCACGCCACAAGTCTTACAGCACAAGCAGAATCACCCAACCGCTTCCACAGGTAGCTCAAAAGCAGTATAGTCACCTTTGTGTGGAGCCCAGATTCAGACAGTTTATTGGATCGAGGCTGGTTCTCCAGCTTCCAAAGACAGCCCACGTGGAACAGAATTCATGACCCTGGGCTCCACACAAGCTCTGCAGGTAATCCGAGTGACTCCACGGGGGATGCGCTGCTTCTACAGGCTTGGATCCACGTGTCTGGATCTACCAGGAGCATGCAACTTCAGAAGCACCGACATACCCACATACAGAGGCAATTCTAGAAGCAAGGAAACAGTAGAGCTAAAAGAATTCAAGCTGGATGTGTTCTGGCATTCAGAAGGGACTGGCATGGAGATGAATCGCATTTTACAGACAGTCTCTCCTAATTTTCCGCACAGACATTCCTAGCACAGAATGCTTGAACAAAACCACAGTACAGCCAGTAAAACAATTCTTCCTTCCTAATGGCAAGAAATCTATTTACATATTCAAGCTTTAAATCTCTCGCACAGCTAAATCATTAGACTTCCACTCCAAATACCAAAATAAGTAACCTGTAAATGCTGGGTCCCTACTACAGAAACGCAAGGTGTTAAAGCAAGATACAGAGCTCATACATACAGCTTATGACACAACTTTTATTAGAAAAGTTATACATAACAGCATCAACTATTTTCAAGAATATTAACCTTGAAAAGCAACAAAAACAGACTAAAAATGTGTAACAAGAAACTAATGACCTTTTCTATAATTAAACATTCAAGTTATCTACAATGTCTCTTTTTACAAAGGGGAAAATCATGGTTTTACAGGCACATCATGTTGAAAATAAAGCTGCAGTAACTTTTATACAATTAACTTTTTCAAGGATTATTAAAACATGGTCATCATGTAGTCTCAGATTTTTTTTAAACATTCACATAATTTTACAGTTGAGTATACACTGAAATTTCAGAGTCCCAAAGTTATTTCACAAAAGTGCCAACATTAAAACCAGAACCTTCAGCGTGAATAATTTTGCCCTAAAAAAAGTTAAGACAGGTTTCCATAATCAACATATTCACATAATTTCTGGTACTACCTGGTCTAGCAGTAAAGCTTCATTCTTTGTAAGTAAAATCAAATGGGACTTCTTTTGCGAAACTGATAAAATGTTTTGAACACAGGAGTGTGCATTATTGGAAAAACTGATACTAAAACCATAAATATATCCAAAGAGCCATTAATACGCTACACAATTAAGTGGAACTGTGCCTGTTTGCACTGTATATTCAAGTTTGTTGCCCTTTCGATACAGGTGGTATCTGAATTTAGCATCTTTAAAAAGGCAATCTGTTCAACTTCTCTTATTCTTTATCTTCATATGCCTGCTTAATAAAAATCAGATAATTTACAATCTAGAAGTCTGTTTTAAAAAGTCTGGAGTTTATATACAGCTCTAACAAACCTAAAGCATGTTGATATCTTAAAGGTTTAAATGAAATGACTAGAGTTTTTATTTGACGCTTATTAACAGTAATTAGCCATTATCAGTAGTGGACCGTAATGAGGTGATAAGTGAAAAGGAATGTTTCGTCTAAAATGCTTAACACGTGTTCCGTCCTTTCATGTATGTAATAGTATCACAGAGAGGAAGTGCTTTCCACAGACACCCGTTTCCCCTTAGCATCAAGGGCTACAAAAATCCGACTGCAAAAATGCAGTGACAAAGCAAGCTGACGAATCAGGCACTACCTTTCATATTGGCAGCTGTAAGAGACCCACAGTATGCACAGAGATCTAGGGAAGGGGAAAAACCCCACCACTATGAGAAGCAGACCGAACATTTTAGACGAGTTTGGCAAAGTTTTTCATCAGACAATAGGTTGGCCATTCAGGTTTACTTGTATAGGTTAAAAATATCACTATTGAATCAACTAGTCAAATTATCGTAAGACATTTTCATCGATACTCAACATTACATGCACCAATATTGCACACATCTGCTCTGAGTTGTTAAAACAATCTTCATCTGGGTCCTTGAGCTGTCTGGTTCCTGCAGCTGGAACTCAAGCCACCCACCCAGCAGTTTCACTAAAAATTTAAGTGGTAAATTTAAAATACAAAACCCAAAATAACCCAAAAAGAAAACCAAGGACTTTATACAGACAATAAAATCTAAATTTTCTGCAATGGTCTTGTGGGCCCTACAGATGGGGCAATACATGTACGCACTAGTGAAACGAACACTAGCTCTGCTGTATCTAACCATTCAAATAATGTGAAATCTGGGACCAGGTGTTGCAATGATGTCACTGTAAGGCTCCTCCTGTGTCAGCTCTATAGCTTGCTGTTTTTTAAGTACCAGGAAACTGTAGAATTTTGCAGCTGCTTGTTTTCTATTCGTATTTCTGCACAGCTCAAGCAAACTGATAGATTCCGCTCCAGTCTTAGCGAGAGCTCTCTGAAAAACACAAACATTGATACCGCACATTAAATACAGAACAACATACAAACAAGAAAGCCCGTTGGCAAGATTCTGTTTGCTGTCACCTCCAGGACACTGTGAGGGACTGGGAAGGACTCGACATTGGAGGGGTACATTACAACATGTACATAAAAATTTCTATATGGATCTCATGTAAATGAAACCAAGTAGGCTTCCCAGAGATGTGTGAAAAATCGATCTTGAATCTGTGCAACTTATGGTCACGTGTTCCAGAAACACTGTAGTATATCACAAGATTTTCTTTCTGCACCAACAGCTAGCCAGTCTCTTTTGACTACAGGACCAATATTTTTAAATAGGAAGAAAAAACTTTGCTTTGCTTGTGCATGCAGCATTTACTTTACTTATTAAACAATCTTTATCTCAACCCACATGTTTTCTTGCCTTTACCCTTCTAATCTCTCCTCCTCATCCCACCAGGAGGTAGTGAGCAAGCAGCTGTGCGGAGCTTTGCTAATTACCAGAGTTAAACCACAACAACAGTTGAAAACAACCTTACTTAAACTACTGGAATTCTTGCAAGTGAGCAAAAGAACTAACTAAAATCCCATTAGTTTACAATGTAATCTGAACTAAACTTAAGTATATTTAAGTGTCATAAGGGCTTTTGGGGAGTAAAATCAAGGTTTCATTGTTTAAAGACGTAAGCAGGTAATTCTTGCACTATAACTCTAGTAACATTTTCCAAAAACATAAAGCTTTTGCTTGATTATATAATTTTTGAGAAACTTCATAGAATACAAAATACTACTAAACCTCAGTTTACTGAAAACTCAACAGCATTTGCCCCTCCTCCCAAATCCACTACACTGGAAGTGCAGAGATACAATAATGACAATGTGCTTTTATCAGCAGAGATGGAGCCTATCAATTTCACAAAAAAGTGAGGATGACTTCGGAAAACAAAACCAGCTTAGAGAGATGGAACTGACATTTCAGTGACAGTTGAATCTCAGGAGTTGCCAAAATGTTTAAGGGAACAAAGGGGTAGGAAAGGCAAACTAAACTGAAAGGCAAAGGTAGTCCAAGAATATGTGAAGTAAACACACAGAAACCTTTATTCAAAACAGACAGAAGTTTGCACTAAAGTTCAAGTGTATACTAGGGGTGTTCAATTGCCTCATAACAAAAAAGCTCTTTAGGTCTAGCAAGCAATAATCCATCCTACAAAGTTTATCTGTCTGTGCACACTGAAGCCACATGCTGAAAAGTAATACTGCACCTCAGCCAAGGTCAGATTGCCATAGTTGTTGTACATTCAGCTTATCGTAGCTTGGAAGTTCTCTAACTAGCCTAGCTGGGAGTAAACATCCTGTAAAACCATTTTATCCCTAGACCTTGATTGGGTTTCCCTAGGGTCACATAGCACAGAAGTCAGAGATGCTAAGGTTTTGTTAAAAGCCCAATCAAACCCAATTATTTTAAAATTTCAATTTCTGGGACTCTTAATTGCACACCCAATGTGAACATAAAGGCTGAAAAACAGTTAAGTGAAAAATTTAACTTCAAATGTTCTTTGGAATAAAGTGTCAATTATATTATGATTTAATTAATTACAAGCATTTTTTTCCCCTCCAAGACAGAACTAATATTTTAAGTCTGTAACATCTACTGCAAGGAAAGCTTTTAACTCAGGTCAAAAGTGTTGGTAGGCACACTCAAAAGCTACTTTAAGAGAAAGCAATTTGTCACGTGTACCTGAAGTCCATGAAGCATTTGTTGAGTCCTCTTGTTCCATCTCCTTTCTTCTTGATCCTGATCACCCCCTGTGCCATCTTCTTCCTGCAAGCAGCCAAATTTCATGCATTTACAAAACAATAATCTTTTCATCCACTGGGTTATGAAATGAAAGAGATATTTCTAGATATCACTGCAGCTTTGCTTTTCATCAAGCCACAAGGTTTAGACAACCTGAGTCACAGGATACATCTAGGAGAGGCAGGAAGTGGGACGGAGGAAGACACACATGTAAGCTGATGTACCGTAGTAAGGTTGCCTGCCACAATGATTACACCTCAAAATGTTATGCTGACAATTAATAAAACAAAGAAGTTCAGCCATGACAGCTGAATGAGACTTCAGTCTAACCTAGGATTCCTAGTAGCGAACACAGTATCAACAATGCTTTTATTTTGCAAACATTAATAAACACAGATATGTTCTCATTTCACTGTAGAAACAGAACCATTGAGAAGGAAAATAGGTTGTTGCTAGAAGCCATGAAGGCCGGCTGTAACACGGCAGCTCCCCATGTCCTGTGAAGCACTCACCTACACAGAAAAGTACTTGTTTATGGAAGATGTGTTATATATGGCTTTTAAAATAAGAGCTTTATTTCAAATCAGCAGTTAAAAAAAATCATGATGAAAGCGATACATGCAAGTAGTATCTATTTTGTTTCCAGTCTTAACTCAAGAGCCTCAAGCTGTGCAGAAAAACTGTTTGGCCCGTTATTTTATTTCTCAAAATTAAGTCAGCATGTATTTCTTTCCTTCATTGTACCACTTTTAACATTTCTCTGCATCCAGCAACATCCCAAAGTGGTCAGGCAACTGGACCAGATGATCGTTGTAGATCCTTTCCTTCCAACTGGAAATATTCTAACAGCTTTTTACATTGCTAGGAACATCATCTTGACTAAAGTAAGTCACATTTCTTTGTACATGTGACTTGTTACAGAAGGAAAATTCACATGTACATTATATATTTATGTAACATTCTTTTTCCAACAATAAAAGTTTTTTAAAAGCTAATTTAATATTATGCATTTTGGTGTAAAATAAAAAGAATTAATGAAATTTGTTTTGATATCCACAGAATATTAAATACTGTAACCAAGAAACAACTTCAGTTATCACATTTTGGGACATAGATGGTTGTATTTGGTCTGCTTGGCAAGGTTCTGGTAGCTAGGGGGGCTACACACGTTGGCTTTTGTGAGGAGCTGCTAGAAGCTTCCCCTATGTCCGATAGAGCCAAGGCCAGCCAGCTCCAAAATGGACCCAATGCTGGCCAAGGCTGAGCCCATCAGTGACAGTGGTAGCACCTCTGTGATAACATAATTAAGAAGGGCGGGGGAAAAATGTGCAATAGCAACTGCAGCCGGAGAGAGGAGAGAGAATATGTGACAGCAACTACTCTGCAGACACCAAGGTCAGTGGAGAAAGAGGGAAAAGGAAGTGCTCCAGGTGCCAGAGCAGATTCCCCTGCAGCCCATGGTGAAGACCGTGGTGAGGCAGGCTGTCCCCCTGCAGCCCATGAAGGTTAACAGTGGAGCAGATATCCACCTGCAGCCCACGGAGGATCCCGCGCTGGGTCAGGCAGATGTGCCTGAAGGAGGCTGTGACCTCGTGGGAAGCCTGTGCTGCAGCAGGCTCCTGGCAGGACGTGTGGACCCATGGAGAGAAGAGCCTACGCTGGAGCAGGTTTGCTGGCAGGACTTGTGATCCCATGGGGGACCCACGTTGGAGCAGTTTGTGAAGAACTGCAGCCTGCGGGAAGGTCTCACACTGGAGAAGTTCTTGGAGAACTCTCTCCCATGGGAGGGACCTCATGCTGGAGCCGGGGAAGAGTGTGAGGAGTCCTCCCCCTGAGGAGGAAGGAGCGGCAGAGACAACATGTGATGAACTGACTGCAACACCCATTCCCCATCCCTCTGTGCCGCTAGAGGGGAGGAGGTAGAAAAATCGGGAGTGAAGTTAAGCCCAGGAAGAAGGGAGGGGTGGGGGGAAAGTGTTTTAAAATTTGTGTTTATTTCTCATTACCCTACTCTGATTTTTCAGTAATAAATTAAACTTATTTCCCCCAGTTAAGTCTGTTTTGCCCATGATGGTAACTGGTGAATGATCTCTCCCTGTCCTTATCTTGACCCATGAACCTTTTGTTATATCTTCCCTCCCCTGTCCAGCTGAGGAGAGGAATGATAGAGTGGCGTTGGTTGGGCACCTGACGTCCAGCCAGGGTCAACCCACCACAACAGTTTTCTTACAAAATCTACTTTTATTAAGCAGCATGAACTATTTAAAATTGAATCATAAAATTAAGTTCAAAACTCCTTGTGTATGTATTTATGATGCCTTAGATTGGTTTAATCCAACCATGTGTGAGAACAGGAGAACCCTCTAATTCAAAGCAGAATGTATACACAATTTATAAAATGGTCATGGAATAATTTTAAAATCTGTATTTCCAAAGTTCATCATTTCCCAAGTAAGCACTGAAGATTCTTCACACATCCTTTCTACGTAGCTTGCTTTTAAAAGCTTAGTTCTTACCTCCTCCTCTTCCTCCTCCTCTTTCTCCTTTTCCTTCTCCTTCTCTTTTTCTGGCAGAAGTTCTAGCTCTGGTATTAGCTGACAGATGTTTTGGGGCTCCTCTGGAGGCATTTCTACAGGTGGTATTTCCAGCTGTTGCGATGGTGGATGCTTTAAGAGTACACAATACAGTCAAACAGCATCATTTCATCAGTGCTTTTACAACAGAATGCTGATGCTACAAGCCAGTTTCACAAAATCAAAGTCTCTAAATCTTAGCCATTCGAAAGAATTTTTCCTTTTTGAAAAATGAAAAGCCTTCCTGTTTTGTTTTGCTGTCCATACATGTATTTTTAATCCTTTAGAGTCTACTCAAACCAGAAATTATGATACCACTATAAGGAAAAAGGCCTTCCAATAACTTCACTAAGTCCACCATCCAAACAACTGACCTCATTTCTTGGATCAGAAAGTGTGACTTTAAAATCCCACGTAACCAGATGTAGTGCTACATGAAGACGCTTTAACTGACTGAACAAGACATCTTCAAAATATCAAAATGTTGTTCTTTGCAATACAAGCATGAAGGAATTAAAAGGCAAGTACTTCGTAAAGGTTCCAAAAGCGTATGGGTGATTTTGGTGCTCAAGTATCATTCTTAGAAGATATTTATATCAAGAGGAAAATCCAGAAAAGCAGTTTAACAGGATTTACATAGTCAGTTTTAATAAAATCAGTATACAGCATTCTCCCCTTGAATCTACACGCAGTTAAGTGTTTAGTTACCTTAACACCTGAAACTGTTTCTACACATACCCCAAAATAGCTTCTATTCTAGAGTCATACAGCAGGTTATCGCTACAGTTATGTTGCTAGCGGCTTCATCTGGTTGGCATGATAGCATTGACTTCGGCACAAAGTACAAACAGTTGATGCCAATTTCACCCAATGACATGGCCAAGAGGAGCAGCAGCTGCCACCCTTTTTAATAAGATAATGTAACATCTAACAGACTCATTCCACAGTGAACAACCTGTTAGCCAATAAACGTGAAAAATGGGGTTAAAAAATGCACAAATATGACAAAGACAGCACAAACCAGGGCTGTTCTCACCAGGTAAGCATTCAGAAAAATAATACACCTTTCATTCTGCCCACTTCCTCTGCACTTCACAAATATGGTCTCCTATCACACTGCATCACAGCTTTTACAGAAGAGATAGATATGATCTAGTTTCCAAGTCTACTCACAACTCAACTAGAAAACCTTTCCTGAAGATCAAAGTTTTTCTTTGAAACCTTAACCCTGGAACACTAGGACTATTCTAAAAGGAAGTTTGTGAAGCTAACACAGTCCTTTCTTTGTCAGTGAAAGCTGTTCATATACACTTGCCAAGCAGAACAACTTGATAGCTTTGTAAGCAATACACTTTACTCCTTGAAGACTTCTTCTGGAGGAAACAGTGCCATTTCTTTATCCTACCTGCATTTAAAAATGTTTCAGTAAGCTTTCCACTTAAGAAAAACACCATAAAGACTACCCAGGGCCAAAGATTCTGATACTACTCCAGCATATCTCACAACAACACAGAAAGCTAGTGCCTCAAATCTGCGCAAAGACATTACCCACTTATCATTCTTCAAAAGAAAAAAAAAAAGTAAATCTTACTCACAGGTAACACCGGCTCTGGTTCTACTTGCTGCAGTTTGCGTTTAACACCTGTCTGAGGTGGTGGGGGTGGCATAACAGATTCATCCAGGTTGGTTCTGCTGCCTTCCATCATTGATTCTTGTAAACGACTTGGTTCTTCCAGAATAGGTTCATCTAATTCCATAACAAACCCAGTTTTAGATACTTTGGTACAGTTTGAAATTACATTACTAAATCCAATCTGCTATTAATTTAGAATTGAGCTCTCTTAACAGCCTGCATAGCTTTTGCAGTGACTTAAATAGAATTAGTACAGATGTTCATAGAACCCAATCCAATACCCATTTAATCCATTGGATCAAACTGAATCTCTAAGTGTCTTTTAGGAAAAAAAGCTATTTCAAGTCACTGACTGTATATCAAGCTAAACAACCATTACAAAGCTGTTTGCTTCATTCATAATCTTTGGTGACTTAATACAAAATACAAACAAAGGAGAAAAATAAGCTCTGAGAGAAAGCAGAGCATCTTTGACAAGACACAAACCAATGACATCTCGTTGCTGCTGTTGCTGTTGTTGTTGTTGCTCCTCTCTGGGAACCTCTGGGTTTTCAAAGTCTTTAAGGAACTCATCAAGGTTGTCAGCCTCTCCACCTTTCCTCCTCTTTCTTAGGTCTTCTGGTACCAGCGGTGTAAGACAACGAGTAAAGAGCTACAAGGGAAGGATTACATTATTCACTGTTGTAGTTCTCAGTGTCCTTTGTTTCACTTCAGATTAAGTAATTATGGGCCAT
The DNA here is from genome assembly GCA_013398815.1 of Ibidorhyncha struthersii. Lineage (NCBI taxonomy): Eukaryota > Metazoa > Chordata > Aves > Charadriiformes > Charadriidae > Ibidorhyncha > Ibidorhyncha struthersii. The sequence continues at coordinate 228,815 of VZSZ01002641.1, forward strand.
CTTCTTTTCCCATTGGAGTTCCTCTCCAACAGTAGTAACATTTGAAAAAAAAAAAAATCATTTATTACTGTAACTGATAAATATTTTAAGCATTGGTGGTATTTTACTTGTTTTAATGAGTTGGGGTTTTTTAAATAACGAATACTGCTATCACTATATTGATATTCATATGCTGATGTTCAATATACAAGGCACAGTCCTGAATATAATCCATTTAGAAATGATCCAGCACAAAAACATTACCTTCAGTAGCCTGTTATTCCACAAAGGCTGTGCAGGCAGAGAGAAAAGCTTTTCAACTCCACCAGTTTCTTTCCACATCATCAGTTTCTTAGTAGGAGGTGCCAAGTCCAAAGTAGTAACAATATCAGAGTAGTCACTTAACTGGGCCCGAATAGTCTTGCTATCCAGTTCTTTCACACTGTCCACAATCAGCTTTCTCTTCCTCTTTGCTTTGGTTTCCTTGACTGTTGAGATTTTTAGCAAATAATGGATATTAGCTTAAACAGATACCACACTGTAGAATAATCTTGCACGTTCTCTATAGGTCTTATTTGCCCACGTATAAAGCTGCCTCAAGAATCTATGGCAACGTTAGCTTTGGGAGAAGGAATGAAAAGCTGTAAGCACTATCAAAGGTCAAACACTATGAATACTGACCCATAACCTACAAATTCTTCTGTGTATACTCATAGTTCTACTGAATCTACCTAAGCCTCATCAGTGTCCTCAGCTGCACATGCCTCCCTCCCTCATGGCTTCCTTGTCAGGCTGGTGTTCTTCAGGAGCAAACCCCTGAGACACAAGGTCCCTCTGACCAAAGAGTCAAAATATCACACCAAGTTTTACCCCTAAGCCCTATCTGAGCTTTGGTAGTGTTAATGTGGGTTGTTATCTTACCTGTACCTCTCATCCTGCTCTAGAATGACTTTACTGTAAATTGCTTACAGCCTGGCACTCTGCAGCAGACCCTGAAGCTCTGGGAAACGCTGTCTTTGCTGGTCCCAGCTGACCAGCTAGGACCTCTGTTGCTAGCTTGCCACCAGAGGGCAGTGCTAGGGCTTTTTAATTGGCCAAGCAGTAAATCGGGGCTTGGAGTTCAGTCTGAAAACACAGGATAAACTACATTTTTTCCAGATCTTATTTTTTTTTAATAAATCAGGGATCTGTTGATAATGAGCCAGATACAGTACCAGTTAAGATAAGAAAGTTTCTTGCATTAGAGAAAAAGACAATATTTAGTAGAACTTCAAATACAAAGATGCATCTCCTGAATTCATCAATTTATTAAAGCTACGAATCGCTAGAAGAGCACTCATTCTCAGAGCAGCTAGTGCTGGCCATCAAACATAGTGTATGGAGAACTGCACTACACTACAGATACTGTATTAGAATTCAATTCCAACTTGTATTGTATTGTATTTTAACTAGCATGTTTATCAAAAGCTACAGTATAACGCCACTATACATACTGACCGCAGAAACGACAAACCAGTATCCTCCCAGACCATCAATGTACGCTACCAACCTGGAACATACTGGAAGGCTACCATTAGAACAAAAATAATTCAGTACTTGGTCCTGGGTTTCTATTTCAACTAAGAAGCAGAATCAGCAGCAGTGACAAACATTCATTTCCACTCCATCAAGCTAAGGTGGTCTCTGATGGCCCAAGTAAACTATTCCCAAATAGCTTACTCACCAGTTATGTCAATAGGCTCCAGAGCAAAAGCTTCCTCTTCATTGGGAACAAGTGTTGTCTGATCAGTCATAGTTGGTAAAGGTTCAACTGGATCTACCGAGTCTGGGCTGTCTGGTCCACCCACTGCCAACAAGAACAAGTATCTTGCACTATGTCAAAACATTAAGAAACTGCACTACCCTTCCCAACCCCTCCTCCACATTGTAAAAGTGGTTTATCACATTTCATACTTTTGAGGTCAACACGCTTTTAAGGAATGAGAATCCCAATTAAATTAGCTGAGAGCAAGTAATTCTAGATCTAGCCCTAGATCATACTCACTTGATACATTATCATCATCATCCATGTCATCGTGGGGAGGTTGCTCTGGCATCATTACTCCACTTTCTGAGAGTGCAGGTGGGTCATCAAAAATACCACCATCATTGTTACTGAGAAGTTTGTCATCTGAAACAACCATATGAAAGAATCAGTTTTGCATCCACACATTCATGAAACAGCTACAGACAGATTTATGACAACACAGATAAGATAGTTGCAAAAGTTAGAGGAAACTACACCTTCGATGCTGACACAACAGCAATTCGGCATGCTTTTTCAAGGTGCATTTCAATGCAAATTTTGAGCTTACAGATAACTTTTATTACAATGTACTTGTCGCATATTTGCATCTTACTAGCTAGGTTTCTTAGTACTTCACAAAGAAGCACTCAATACAATTCTCAACATATTAATTAAACCCTTGGAAGGAGTCAAAGAACAAGAAGAGTTGCATATTGATTTTTCTCTCAAGAACACTATATATAGAATGGAAAAACTCCGGATGATTTAGTTTTACTTTGTTTGAAATATGCCAACACTTAACATGCTACATATCATCTATATTGCTGTAGGACTCACAAACTGGAATTCTGCTGCTGAAGGCATAACGTAGAGAGAGACCTTGGCAACAAGGTCCTCCCTCCATTCCCCCAAGAAATAATTAGGGGCAGAAAGCAGGGCAGAGGAAAACCAAATTTCTCAAACTTACCCAATATTCCACCATCATTTCCTTCTCCAAAATTATCATCTTTGTATTGGTCTTCATATTCCAGGTGATTGGATTTCTCATTGAGGTGACTAGTGCTCTGTTCAGGTTCCAGTAGGAGATTGGAAGCACTGGTGCTCACTAGCATGTCATCCTCAAACGCACTACCTTCTCTCATCATCTCACGATCATCCATCCCAAAGTCACCTGCAAGAATACAATTTCACTGCTATGAATGCTAAAGAACCAAGATGCAAGACACCTAGCTAATCAAAGCCAAAATGTAAGACCAAACTTCATTACAAGTTGTGTTAACTACAGAGTTAATGTCAAGATGTAAGGAATTATACGCAGCAATACCATAATGAAAATACTGTGCAAATGTCCTGGTTTGAGGTAAAACAGGACCAATTTTGTTCAGTAACTTTGCTTCCTAGCTGGGGCTCTTCTAACTCCTGAAATTAACAGCGTATTGTGCAGACAATGTTCGCTCTCCGAGTGATAAGACCAATGTTGGTTGATGTCCAGGCATGATATGCGCAGAGGCTCCTGCTTGTACTTATTGCTCTAACACCCAAGGCCAACCAACTTGGTTACTTGCCCAGCTGGAGTGTTGGAAGCGGAAAAGCGCAGCGGGGTCCCACCTGCGGGGAGGA
>VZSZ01002642.1:9381-38740 GCA_013398815.1 Ibidorhyncha struthersii
CAGTGGGTTGTGCACAGAACATATAGATATAAAACTCTATTATGGGTTTCAACAGTATATCATAGCCTTAAATTTCTGGACTTAACTACAAGTAATGGCTACTATCTTGTTATGTCCATGTGTTACTGCTCTTCTGTTCTTTCTCACTCTAAATTTTCCATGTTTTCTAAGATCTTTTGAAACTACTTTAACAGTATCTTTTACTCCTTCACAGTAAACATGCAGTAGTCACCAGGATGCAGTGAAAACAGTTAAGTATTAGGGGTCAGTATTCTACTATTTCAAGAAAAAGAAAGTATCATCCTAATAGAGGTCTTAGTGTGTCTCTCATTAAACGTTCATTTGCTGAGCTATTTTAGTCCAAGTTGTGGAGATCTTAAATTAGTGAATTACCTGAGTAAATACTTTCATTTAAAAAGGTAAATAAATCAGCCTTTCTTTAAATTTTTAGGTAATTTTACAGAGACTTCTGCAACAAAAATAGTAGTAGTTAACATCTGTTAGAATACCATCTCTTGCTAAATCAAGTATCACAAAAAATTTCTAAGCATATTAATTTCTAGGCAATTATCTTTGCCAATTAAATTTATAATCCCACCAGAAGTTAATCAGCCTTATTTCACAGAAGTTTGTGTGGTAGGAATTGTGTTTCAATCTTTTGCTTCTCTATCAGTTCTTTGTAATCTTTCTATTCTTTTGTGTGTGATTGATTTCTTGTTAATAGGTTTACAGTTTCTTCTGCTTTTTAATATAAATACAATATGCAAAATTTTCCTGAGTTATGGAATCTCCCTGATGTTCAAGTATTTTTAAAATTGTTTGTCACCTGCATCATTAATTAGTGCTTAATGGGTTCTTGGAGGGTAGTTACTGGACCTCCTGATAAAACAGTATTTAATTTGTAATCTGTCTTAGCCATCACCTTCCTCTGTTCCTTATGGCCTTTAAAATACTACATGGATTTCACAAATTATAAGCATACCACTTTGCTTCCAAATACACAAACAAAGCATCCGTTGGATTTCCCTGCTGTTTCTGGTTTCTGAAGAATTCTATTTGTCTGAATCCAGCATGCCTTTCACACTCTAAGTAGCTACCTTGTTCTAGATCCCCAGTGCATTAAAGTGCTTATTACATATTTTAGAGCAGGTAAGACTTAGGTACCTTTGCATTTTTTAAAGTATTTTGAAATACTTAAATGACTAATATACTGCACCTTATTGTTCTTTCTACTGTCATGTAGATTATTTGAATGTGTTTCCTTAGTTTTCTACTTGATTTTCAACAGTTTTCAACCAGAAATTTAAATTTGCAAACTAATTCTTTGTTATTAGTTTTCTCTTTCTAGTTACTGTCTTTGTCACTGAACTAGGATGACATTTTAGCTCTACCTGCCTTCTTTCTTGATTGTAGACTTTTCTGGCCATCCAACATATTCTTTTTAAAGAACTCTTAAAGTTCTTGTATTGCTACCTCTTATTTCTTTCAAACAACATCCTTTGTGTTACAAAACGCTTTTTCTAAAGCCCCAGTTTTTAACATGGATATGTGTCTCTGTACGTGAGGTTTTGCATTGCTTTTCAGCCATTTGACACTGTCCTCTGCTTGCTTATAATGAGTGTAATCACACCATGACTATCACTGATCTCTAATCAATACTGTCTTCTCATTCAGTGATTAATTCAGGTGGTAATGTGTAGTATCGCTTGGGATATTATTACAGCAAGAAGACTCACAAAAGAAAAACTAGTAAAAGAAAGTAGATGAAAGAAAAAATGTAAAACTGTACTTAATCATGGCACAGTCTTTCAGCTTAATTGCAGCATTAGTTATTACCATTTAATTAAATGAAATTATCTGAGATATTAAAATGGAATTGTAACTATGCATAAATAAGAACACTTTTTAAAAAGGGTTATGGTGGACAATCATATTATTTTTATATATATATGAATTGTATTAGGATAAGAATATCAAAAAGCAAACCTTTCACAAGGAAAATTTTGTGAAATTACAACTGTTCCATAATTTCAAGTATTAAGAACAACAGACTAGGGAAAGTTCTACTACATGGAAATTGACCGCTGTCAATTCTTGAGTAACTGCAAGGTAAAAATGACTTTTCACTGGAACATTAGAAGATTTCTTTCTGTGTATCACAGAATTATCAGTGATTATGTGACCGTGGTGTAGAGCCCATATATATAGAAAAAATATTGTGCAGCAGTTGCAAGAGTCTGGAAATCTCCTAATCTTGAAACTATTTTCAGTTGCCAGAGGTCTACACATGGACTAAAACCTGAAGCTATTTCTCTGTTGGTACTTGCTAATCATGCAGGGCAACCAAAAGCGATCTCAAAAGATGGAGACAGTATTAAAACTGAGTAAATGTGTAGCCCATATTACTATATGGTCTGAGAAAGGGCTTGAGGCAATAAAGAACTCCCATGAAGGAGGAAAGAAAGAAAAACTCTAAAACTCTCCTCAAAGGGCAATTTTGACTGGGAAAGTAAGGAATGACCTTTAAGTTTTGGTTATTTTAAAGAAAAGTCATGGTATAGAAAATCCTGTTTCCTTATAAAACTGTACCGGGAAATGTCTGTGCAAACACTTATGTTTCAATAGCATTTTTTTCTAGCACGCTGTCACTGCTTTGATTTTTGGTATAGTATATAAAATAAGCATTGATAAAAATGGAGGAAGGCCAAGATTTGTGAATTCTTTTACTACTTTTATGAAGTGCTTTGTTTATTTGGAAGCTGATATTGCAGAGATTACCTCTTACTTTATTGAACTGAATCCCATGGAAAAGCAGAGTACATACTAAGTTTCACCTGTCCCCTGGCAGATTATGCTTAGGCAATTGAAGTACATCAGGTGGAAAAATTCACATGCATTGGAAAGGAAATGGTTTACTTATCTGCACAAAATACGAGCTACTTCACACACTGAATTCTGTTGCCAGTCCTATCTGTAACTCAGGCTTTGCAGGCATAAAAACTGACAATCTTTTCTGACAGCTACATAGTAAATTGTGAGAATCCGTAACTAAGAATCTCCCTGATAGTTTTTCTTCGTTTTTTTTTCACAATGTACTCTTTTTTTCCTCAGGTGTGGTCAGCCTCTCAGCAGTGAGCTTGACAGGGTGGTAAAGCCACTGTTCAGAGTCACTCAAGGTGGGAAGTGTGTGTCAGTTTTAAGTTAAAATGCCAGAAAGATAAAATGAGTTACTGTTTGTTGTACATGAGACACTAACTTCACAGTTCCTGAATCACTCTGCTCTGCCTTTCTGTGTTGAAACAGGGTGTGGGGGGGAAGCAATGTACAGGAAAAAGTCTCAAAGTAACAAAATTTTCATGCTATATTTTATCTTATCTCTGTGTAAAACAGCAACATGTTTTTCCATTCACAGCAATGGTGTCTGCTCATTAGTAGCTACCCTAAAATAAAAAACAATTTCCAACCCCTTCCTTCTCTGACTCCTTCTCTGTTTTAAAAGTAACACTTAAACTGTTCTTGCTCCCATTTTTATTTTCAACAGCCAGCAGTGTTGTTACCTGTGCTGACAGGCTTGCGTCCTTTCATGCAACTCAGCCATGTAGGTACTTTATTTTAAATTTTTAGTAAGAGTTTGGAATAGCTGAATTTGGTAATGTGTTGAAATCAACAACCTTGCAAGGCCAGACTTCTATTATCTCAATGGAAAGCTTGATGATTCCATTGCTTGTTTAGAGAAATTCAGGTTTCACCATTAATCTATCAGTGAAAATCTGGAAAAGGTGATGTTCAGTTTTCACTGGCAGATGTGTTGTGGAGGTTGTCTATTTCTAAAAACAACAAAAGATACTTTAAAAATGAGTTTATGACCCCCGGAGAAAAGACTCACTAAGGTCTGTGTGACAGTTTGGCACTGTCTTCCACTAAGCAGACCTAAGGGGTGGTACCCAGGGTAAGGAAGATAAAATCTGTACGTAATAAAAAAAACATTGACAGATTTAGTCATATCATGTCTTTCTATTCATACTAAAGCATTCGTTTATTGACAATAGAATGCATTATTTTAATGTGTTCATGTAGAAAGACACAAATGTTTTGTTCCAATGGAAAACTGCTCCTGAATCTCTTTCCTAAAAAAAATTTTTGAAACAATTTGAAATACAATTAAAATGAACAGATGATACTTCAGTTTAAATTTCTATGTTGGGATCTCTTATTTGTGAGAAACACTTAGAAATACTAAAACCAGGTATTACATCATAGCAGTAGTCTGAAAGCAGTTTCCTGTTCACAGTATATTAATTAAAAGCACAAACTGAAATAATTATTGTCTAGTGAAGGAGCTTATTAATTTGTTCCCCTATCTGTGAAGGAAATTAAATGAGCTAACAATATGTACTTGCTGCAAAGAAGGCTAATGGTACATTGGGCGGCATAAGGCAAAGCATCGCTGGCAGGCCAGGGGACGTGATCCTTCCCCTCTACTTAGCACTGGAGAGGTCCCACCTGGACTTCTGGGTCCAGTTCTGGGCTCTCCAGCTCAAGAGAGAAAGACATCGTACAGAAAGTCCAGCAAAGCACTAAAATGATTAAGGGGCTTGATTGTCTCTCATACAAGGAAAGGCTGAGAGAGCTGGGACTGTTCAGCTTGAAGAAGAGAATGATCTGGGGGGATCTTATCCATGCAAAGAAGAGGGAGCCAGGCGTTTCTCAGTGGTACCTGTTGACAGGACCAGCAGTAATGGGCACAAACTGAAACACAGGATGTTCCCTTTTAACATCAGAAAACACTTTTTCACTGTGAGGGTGACTGAGCATTGGCACAGGTTGCCCAGAGAGACTGTCTTCCTTCAAGTCTCCTCCTTTGAGATATTTAAAAGCTATCTGTTCATGGTCCCGGGCTCCCAGCTCTAGGTGTCCCTGCCTGAGTGGATGAAGCTGGTCAGGATGACCTCCAAGAGGCCCCTTCCAATCTCAACCATTCTGTGATGCTGTGAGATACTTCATGGATTAATTGTAATGAGCATGAACCAACGTTTGCCGGTTCTGCTGTCTTCTTTAGTGATCTATGTATATTACCAGTAAAACACCAGCAAGCTGGTTTGAGGTCATGGGCAGATGTTCATAGCTACCAACAGCTTGCTAAAAGTCATTCAAGTATATTCTAGTACATGCTTTATTTGCACATGTTTTAAAAAGTTTATAACAGAAGACACACACAAAACCAAACCCTACTTCTACATTTAAGATTGGTGACTTGTTACCTTTCAAATAAACAGGCCCAAACCCTCATACTCAAATAAACAATGTAACAGTTTCTAGTGTTGTTACTTACCCCTGTGATTAGATTCATTATGAAAAAAAAAAAGTTGGTACTGGGAGTCTTGAAGGTTTCTGTTGTTGCTGTTTCACTATAATGTGTTGGTAGGAAAGTTTCTGGAGAGTAGAGGTGGAAGGTAGTGGCTAACAGTTTATAGGTCAGAGTGTTTTCCAGGGTTTCAAGATGAACTTGGCACCAAGCCCAACCTGATTCATAATGCTGACAGCACTCAAAGTTCTAGGCTAATGCCCTGACTGAGCACTAGACTGGCAAGTAACTGCACGCATTGTAGCTGTCACAAAATTTTCATAAAACTACTGGTTACTTTTTTCAGCACAAGACCAGAAACCTATGTTTAAGCGTAATAAAAAAGTTAAAAGGGAGTTCTTGTTTTCTGGCCAGCCTTAGTTGCTGGAACACCGAAGGCTTTAAAAGCTTATCACCTACACTTTGTATTGCACCCAGCAGCTCTAATTTTCATTTCAAAGGATTTTTTCTTGTTAGGAGTACCAAAGGTCTCAAAAAACCCTAGGGAAAATTCTTAGTCAAATACCCCATTATTCACTGATTTCCTAGTCTGACTTGAGAATTTTTCTGTTCTTCTGTGATAATGAACTGAACTTTTTTACTGAAGGTGTTGTGAGGATTATCTGTAGCAAAGTATTTTAGGCAGAAATATTTTTGAATACTGAAACTGAGGCAGGGTGCAGTTTTTTAAACACTATGATTTTCACACAAAGTACATCTTTCATCTGCTGGTTCAGAAATATAAACAGGGAAGCCATTTTGTACCACGATATAAGGCATACTAATGTGGAAAAGGCCATTATCATATTATCAGAGTGGATATGCAAACACTGTAACAAATCCATAAAATCAAAGATTTCAATTTATCAAAGTTCTCAAATATTTGTCCAAACTAGAACTATGATTTTTATCACAGAGTAAGACATTACAGAGGTTTTTATAATCAAAAGGCAAATAGGGATGAAGAAAAACAAGTGATAAAGCATGACAATAAGAATGTGTCTTGTTAGTTTCTCATTAGATGGTGTTACCTTTTTTATTTGTGTTTGCTAATTGTGTTTGGAAGGAAAGCATAAAGAATACCTATCTTTGGAAAAAAATGCATTTCCATAAGATAGGACCATGAAATATGATTAATTTAATAAGACTGTGGAGGAAAAATACCCTAAATTAATAGAAAAATATAGTTCTGTAGAATTTTTCAGTTATCTCCAACAACAGAAAATTATCTCAAATGCTTTCATATGAAAAATCCAAATCTACCAAATGCAAGTCAAGACCAGCAAAACAGCTGAATTTTACTAACTGAAAAAGTAGTAGTAATGTTGGTAAACGGTTCCTTATAATTTTCATGTCTACTGCCAAGCTGCTTTTAGAAAACAAGAAAAATGAGAGTACACAGTACAGAAGGACAGATGTTGATTACATAATTCTTTACATGGTGTAGTTTAAACTAGAACAAAAGTGGCTTCTCTGAGAGAGTTAGCAATGCCTTTCGTTTATCATAGTGTTAAACAACATCCAAATTGCAGCAGTATTACACCTTTTTAGTCAAAATATCCGTGAAGTTCAGTGTGAGCATTTTCAAAGCCAGGTACTCATTTGTGAAGGAAATGGATATTTCCTGGAAGAGATGAGGTGACTTGCTCCAGCAGTCCCTTTGCCATTCATTACACATGCCAACACTGCTGATGTAAGTAAATAAAGGATTTCAATCTACAACGTTTTGTCTGATTTTACATAATTGCTGAAAATGTAAATGATAGGATTTAATTAATTAAAAAATCCACTTTTAATTGCTTGTCTAATTATCTCTTTTAAATTATATTTCAATTTCCTGTAGCCACTTGTTTTCTTGGGAGGATCTCCCTTTGTTAGGTGGTCCTTTTACAAATGTGAAAACTGTTACAGACTATCTGTCTCATCATTCTTGTGTCCTGCAAGATCTGGGTGAAAAAAGGGACTGTTTCTGCATGTTACTTTCTTGTCAGGTCGTTGTCTTAACAATGACTGTTTTATGTGAAATCCTAGATGCTGGCAGTAGTTGAAATATTTCTCACAAATCTGTCACAAGGAAGAGACAACCATTTCCTCTCCTTTCTTTTGCCCAAACATCAGGACAGCACTGTTGAATGTGAGCAGTGGGGAGCTGCAGATACTCAGTAGTTTAGGGGAGAGATGAGGCGAGGTTTTGATGGGCTTCACACTTCCAGGATAATGCAAAATACAAAACTTTGTCATAACTTTTCCTTGATGTCTTCTCTGACACTTTTTCTACTGCTGCTCACTGTGTTAAATCTTTTTGCTCCTGGGGAGCTTTATTCAGTTGCTACTTAGAGCAGGTTGCCTGTGGCTAACACAGAAGCAAAGGATCTCTGAGAATATGACTTAGTTTCTTGTGGATAATCCAAAATTTTTCAGGATTGGGGTAAATGTGCTCTGTTCTATCGCATATTTCCAAGTTTCCTTGCAGAACAACCAGATAATGTTCTGTGACGATTTTATTTCTTGTTTCTACTTCGGTACACAAACCAGCCCTTTCAAATAGAAGATGATACTGTTAATGATTTTTTAGAAAGACCTGATATAAAAAAACATTTTGTAACATCTTAAAGGATTGTTAATGTTCTTTCTATAAAATTATTTTGTCACTTATGTTCATCAAACATTAGATTCTTCTTTCCTCTCTGTAATCAGTAAATGCATTTATATCACTCCCATTTATTAGCTTTTATACTCACTTGATATACAACCTCTATGGATGCAAATCACTATAGAAGACAGACAGACATGTATAAGGATGCAAGTGCCAGAATTTGGGAGAATTTCTTACCTACTTACCCTTCAGGTGCTTTGATCTGCTGAGTACCAGGTAGAGTGCACATATAGCGCTCTATATTGCATAGTTCTCCTTCCCTCAGCCCAAGCACCTCAATGCATGTGTCTCCCCAAACCTAACTGAGGTCTAAAAACTCTCCACAGTTGCTTGGAAGGTTTCTTAATATTCTTACACTATGAATGTTACTTATTATCTTAAATTATGTACAAAACATATCCCAACTACCTTGACTACGTACAAAAGACTGCCCTGTGTAAATTGCATTTATAGGAGCCATTTCTACTGACTGTTCACAAGGGTCTTATCTGGATGCAGCCTCGATGATTCTGCAGGAAGATTCCCCAGGCAGTGGCTGGGTGCCCAGACTCTTCACACAGGGAGTTAGTCAACGCACCAAAGCACTTTAATAAATAGTGCCGGCGTCCAGCTGGGGCTGCCTGGGGGTAGTCCAGGACTGCTCCCACCTGGAAAGCTTCTGTAAAAGTTAGATCAATACTTTGCACAAACCTGGCTACAAGTTAGTCAGTCTCCCCATTCCAAGCTTGTCCATCCATTGCCTCCAGTTGGCCCTCTCCTCTGTAGAGCCTCACTGGGCAGTTCCTGCACCAGCCAGGAGACTGCCTGTTCCAGTGCACAGAGGCAGAGCTGTAACTATAGGAAAATCTTGAATTTCATCCTTTTACCACATTTATAGCTTAAATTCCACAGAGCTTGCTGCATTCTGAAACCCAAAGTGCTTTATGCGAAATTTGGATGGAAAGATGTAATCCTTCTGTTCTGTCCCTGAGGTGAATGCTACAACCACAAGGCTATAGTTTTATTTGGGTGTGGAAGGCCAGAGTGTGACACTCATGTTGAAAACAGAAAGAAAACCATTAAGAGTAAGACCTAAGTAAGTGTTACTTGAATACCGTGTACACTGTAAAGTAGACAACTGTGTGTAAATTAAGGATCCTCAGCAAGTCTAAGGCTGAGGATCCAAATCCATTTGGTCTAAGATGGGATGTTCCTTTTTTATGTGTTGGTATAAAAAACAAAAGAAAGCAAGAGCTAGATTCACAGAATTGTTAGAGCAGGAGTCTATTTAATAATCTAATCATCAGATCAGTCATCTTGGATGATGGAGGCTATCTAAAACCACTTGGTTTTGAGAAAGCTATTATATTTCCAGTGATATTAATTTATAGAATATGCTGGAATATTAGGAAGGAAACACTCAGGGATACTAGCCTGCTACATTGTACAACACAAAGTACTCATACAGTTTTACAGCAGGTGCTACATGTAGAAGTGAAAGACATAGTGAAATTAAGTCTCCCATGTCTGTGTATTTGGTTGTTTAAATTATTTCCTAAAATGGGACCTCATAAGGTATTGCCACTTTTAGGAATTTGGCTCTGAAAATAGACATCTGAAAAGTGTAGTGACATTGACTGAAATTTTCAACTAGTTTGTCTGATGTGAAGCAAAAATGTATTAAATATCACTTGCAATTTAAATAATTAAATAAATGTTGAGTTCTGTCCATCATTCCTTCCTCAGGAAACTGCAATTAATGTAATGCTAGTGTGCAGTTCATACCTATATGTATTGTATTTGTTTGACAAATGCAATATATCTTTTCTATTTCAGTCTGTTTTTAAGGAGAGATTTATGGTACTATTTTTCTTTTGCCTGATAGTTTCTATCTGATTATTCTAATATTGACCTTTTACAAGTCATGGCTCCCACTTCCAGTATTTTATATAATGTCTTACAAATTTAGCTTGTATTTAGATAGAGACAGGTTTTGAATCAGTCAGTCATTTTTATGATAAATTTAAACCTCGTTCAAACCCTGCTGAATCCATTGAGAGGATCTCATTTATTTCAGTGATTAGGCTCCTTGTTGCCTGAGCGTGTCACCTGCTGTCAGTAGATGTACTCATGTTCATGATTCTGTATGAACTATGGTGAATGATTTGCAACTGACTTTGTTTTTTTTTTCAGTTTAGGTATATTAACATTAAATTAATATGAATATATATATACATATGCAAAAGTATTTCTGTTGTCATGAGCCCAACCAATTTGTGATATTGTGATCTAGAATGTGTTGCAGTGTCCAAAAGACTGAGGAAACACAATCAGAGTTTCCAAGATTAATTCTATAACATCAGAGACAGATAATTCCAGCCCCAAGTGTAATTAATTTGTATCCAGTCTGCCTAATTTTGTAGTCTATACAATTGCAGGGATATAATAAAATAAAGAAAAACAATAAAATTTAGTCAAATATATGTGAATGGTAAAATCCAACGTGGAAGATTTTCCTCCTTCATGCATATGTAGCTTTACACAGATATAGACATTCGCCATAGTCATCCTCTCTAAAAAAATCTCAGCTGATTTTTTTTTTTCCATTCCTTTGTTGCCTTATAAGAAGTATCAGTGCAATTTGACAGTGCAACTGCATAGACAACTGGCTATAGTGATTTCAATTTCATGTTATACAGGAGAAAAATATTTTATGAGTGCAAAAACTTAAAGCAAGATTAAGAAGTAGGCTTTATTTTAATGATCAAAAAGCAAGATGCTGAATATGAAAAAAGTATTCAGTATTATTTAAACTTGAATACATAGAATGTCCACTAGAGATGACTAAGAAAAAAAAACAAATAAAACTCCCAGGAAAATAAGCGATTTCTATTTAAAATAATACCTTACTCTTTTTTTCTGTTGTCATATTTAGGAGAATAGAAGCAATGAACTATGTGATGACATGGTCTGACCTCTAGCAGTGTTGTTATTATATGTTGAAATCATGGCTAGTTCTTTGGGAGGATTGTCTATGACCTCTGAAAAAAAAAAAGGTGCATCGAGGGTTATTGTTTAGCTTATGGTCATTAATAAAAGGGATCTAAGAAGAGTGGTCATCTCCTCCGGGCATCTGGCTGGAATGTGGGAGATATCAGCTACCAGTTCTTGCATGACCTTGATAATTTATACCGCTCCTTAGCTCCCCTTCTGCAGAAGAGTGGAACATTTCCAGCTTTTTAGCCTTTTGCAGGTCGCTGGTCTTTATGTAGCCTGTATCACATTTCAGTAATTTCCTCATTCACGATTAATTGATCTTCGACCTCACAGCTTCTGCCTTTTTTCCTTGTGCTTGTTCCTTTTAAGTAAAGCAGTAGTCTTCAACCTGAAATAATAGAGTAACACATCATGGCAACAGTGAAGAAACATAATTTATATAAAAGAATTTTGTCGTAGTAAGCACATGAAAATTGTTGGTAGGAAGCTAAGCACTGGAAAAATGTAGTCCCAGTATACCAGTGGTCATCAATTGAGTCCTACAGGCAAAGGGGCAAGTGGAATGCTATCAATTCCAGGGAAATGAATAGCAGCTTATTGGGGAGTGTAGTGATATGATGAGGGGTAATGGTTTCAGACTCGAAGAGGGTAGATTTAGATTGGCTATCAGGAAGAAATTTTTTACTGTGAGGGTGGTGAGACACTGGAACAGGTTGCCCAAGGAAGTTGTAGATGCCCAATCCCTGGAAGTGCTCAAAACCAGGTTGGACGAGGCTTTGAGCAACCTGGCCTAGTGGAAGGTGTCCCTGCAAATAGCAGGGTGGTTGGAGCTAGATGATCTTTTAGGTCTTTTCCAACCTAAACCATTCCATGAAAATGCACAACTAGGCAGACTTCTTGAATGCTACATGCAGTTCTGATTACTGAAGGGTATATTACAGTAAAAAAAATACAGAGAACATGACAAGGAACAGTTAAAAAGTTTAGGACATCACCTGTATGAGAAATAGTTAAATAGGCCAAACATCTTGAGACAGGAATCGAGAAGACTGAGGAGGAATATGAGAGAGGTCTGTAACATCATGGTGGCATAGAAAACATGAACGAGGCATGACTTCTATTTAGCACAGGGCCTAAGAAGTATCAGACAAACCCAGCAGGAGGAGGCAAGTTCAGAACAAAAGGAGATAACCAGACTACTTTGTGCATAATTACCTTACAGGGCTTACTGGCAGAGGATTCTGTAGATGCTAAAATTACACACAAGCTTCCAGAATTGATAGGGCAGACCCGTAAGAGAATGTTCAACAGGGACAGTTTGGTTGTAAGATACCATCTCAAGCTTTGAATTCCTGAGCTTCCACTTGCTGGAAGCAGAGAAGTGCTGCAGAGGAGTTTACTATACTCCTCTCATATATTCATTCAGTAATGGCCAGCTAGTAACAGAATTAGTAAATAGGCTATACAAGCACTGTATGGCTATGTTTGTGCTCTTAACCAAGCCATCACTAAGCTATTAAGGAAAGAAACAAATAACAAAACTATATCTAACTGGTGCCATCATTGTTATTTAACTCTCTACAGCTATTCTAGAGTTGAATTTGCTGGCTCATTAGACCTGTTAAATCAAATTGAAGAACATTTATACAGGTTTGTCAGTAAAACATTTTTGGCAATGTGACAGACCGCTACATAATTATTGTTACTCTCCTTTAAAAAGAGAATGAAATTCTTATCTACGTATTTGTCTTCATTTTGCATAGCAAACTAAGCCAACATAGTAGAATTTATTACCATGTTGACCATGGGATTAACCTGAAGGTCTGCAGTTTATGTCATGGTAGTACTAAACGTAACACATGGACTGTGCATAGGTGGCATAGGGTTATTGCCTGAAAGAGTTCTCCAGAGAGTCAGAGGCATTTTGGGAGAGAACTCTTGCAGACCATAGAATCATAGAATATCTTTAGTTGTAAGGGACCCATAAGAATCATGAAGTCCAACTCCCTGCTCCTTGCAAAACTACCTAAAACTAAACCGTATAACTAAGAGTGTCAGCCAGATGCTCCTTGAACTCTGACAGGGTTGGAGCTGTGATCACTTCCCTGGGGAGCTTGTTCCAGTGACTGACTACCCTCTCAGTGGAGAACTTTTTCCTAATGTCCACTTCTGCATTTTTCCTTTCCTTGTCTCCTACCACTGGTCACCACAGAGAGATCAGCACCTCCCTCTCCTCGCCTCGCCTCATCTCACCTTGCCTCTTCCCCAAAAAGTTTGGAAATTCAGGGTTTTTGATTATGAAAGACAGAGAAAAAAGATGAGAAGAATATTACCTAGAATTACACAGTGTTCTCTGACTTCATTCCCTCTTACCAGAGGCAAAATCCTGTCCTTAATTACAGAATGATTTGTGCATATTAACTCTATTAAGTTTCCAGAACTTAAACCAAACTTAACCTCAAAAAATGCCCATGGAGTGCAGGGTTGAACAAAATGCTATGTTTTTGACAGATATTTTGTCATTTACAACACAACTTTTCTAGGTCATCTGAAATGATTTTGTTCATTTTCCTACTTTTTTGTATTTGTTGTAAATTCTATTATGGAAAGACTTTGTATTTCCTATTTAATCAAATAACAGCTCTATTTGTATCTTTGCAGAACTTGCCCTCATCTTATGTTATTTACACATAACTGTCCTCTTTCATCCCTTTTGCCTTTATTTTTCCCATACTTTTTCCTCCCCCATCCACCTTGAGATTTCCCTTTCACCACCGTTGGTTCTTTCCCTAAACATCTCATAACGAGTCTTGAGCAATTCTCCCTTGCATCCCAAAATGAGTCCCATACCATGCAGGCAGTGGCACCATGAGGTGTTGCAGTGCCAGATGACCCCGGCCCACAGGGCTGATGCTCAGGCAGGTCACTGGGATGCCCAAGCTTCCCTCATGCCTCTGGGCTCTAATAACTTCCAATAATACAGGCTATATTTTACCTCAGTCATAAAACCATAAACCATAAGTTTAAATTTATGAATCCAAGAAATAGCTTTGAATCTTGTGAGGCTGCTCATCTTTAAAATAAACATGTGGTTAAATATGGTGATAAGATGGGAGTTTTATATTGTAAACAAGTATCAGACTTCAAGCAGTCCATCTTCATTTCACTCTTCATTTTTTGATTTTCAGAATGAATTTGCCCTGAAGACTTTTGAATCATAAAGCATTCAAGCTAGGAAGCAAATGAGAAAGCTGGAGACAAATGTAAGCTGGAGATAAACAATATATTGTCTCTGTATGAGTTTGGTCATATATGCAGATAAGAGTTACTGTGAGCAATAGTACTCGTACAATTTTGGAAACTTTTGGAGAAAAGCTTTCATTAAAATAGTATTGAAACCTTTTTTCTCATCTAAGTTAAACTTAGTGTGTACACGTATGTATACATACATATGTGTATACATGTGTATATATGTTCTATGATTTCTTGTAAATCCTTCCTCCTATTAGGATGTGTTCTTAAAAAACCCAAACCAAAATAATGCAGAAAATCAAGGGATGGAAAGGTTTAATAAGGAAAGTAAGTGTATTACAAGCATCCATTTATTCTAGATATTAGCTTACTAAATCATTTTGGACACTTCAAATTTTTCAGCCCAAAAACCTTTCATCTAGTTCAACAAAAACTGCCAAAAATGCTCAGAGTTACATTCTTTGGTAAAAAGTCTGAATCACTTTTGTAGGTGAATATCAAACATAATCATTAATTATGTAAATGTTCTCTTAGTTACACATTTTAGTCACTTATTTATAGCGCAAGCAGCTTTTGAATTATTACATTTAATTATGCTTCAGCTGGTGATGGATTGTATCTAATTAGCAGATAAATGTCTTTCTCATAAAATGATGCCATTGTGCTGCATTCTTAGGATGTGTATGTCCTTAAGTCTTATCCATTCTTGATAGTAACTTTTGAACAACACCTAAAAAAAAAAAATTTAAAAATTCATTACAATTATCAATATTTTGTTCTGTCCTTGACAAAACATACTCATCTTTCATTTGAAACATGAAAAATTTGTTTGTCTGATTTGGGAAATTTTGCATTCCTTAATTATACTCTAAGGTTTTAAAGGGTTACCTAATTTCAAAGTAAAGGTACATACATTGCAAAGTATAACTTGACTAGTTCAACTATGTGGGTTTAACTAATGATCTAATTTTGTTCTGCAAATTTCATATGGCTTTAAGTCAGTTATTACTATTTATTCTACATTATAAAGGAACAAAATTGCTACTATTATGTAAACTTTTGTGTAGCTTTTTATTTTCTGCATTTCATTTTTGTTATTTTTCATCAATGTCAAGAAGCAGAAATGGAAAACTGTCGTTATTTACTTCTGAATTAATGTTACATTCCTAATGCATCCTGAATTCTATCATATATCGTAGGAACACAGGACTGGGATCACAAAATTCGGATTCAGTTCAAGGTATCATCTAATAAGACATTTATTTATTCCTTAAAAATCCACTGTTCCTCTTCACAAAACAATCCTCAAATATGCATTAATACAAACCGTAAAAACAATAGAGTTTAAAAAAAATATGATTGCAGATAAAAGAAAACAAGAAAGATTAAGACATTTATTATGTCTATGCCTAGGAGAAGGGAAGAAGGAGAACTGTGTCAGGTGAAAATGACATTTGTGGACCTAACGGGAAGAAAAGGAACTTTAAGTTATTTATCCCAGTTTTGTGTTTTTCTATCATAGGGCTGGGATAAATGTTTTTTGGTAGCATACCCATAGATAACTATTTCATCTAAAGCCTTCCATGTTTTTATAGCCCCCATTATTTTTATAACTGAAATAATTGTATGCATGTTATCTTTTTCTTTTTCATGGGTTTTTCATATGAAGTCCTTTGATAGCTAAATAATTGAAGGAAACGTGGGTAATCAAAAAGAAGGTGATGGGAAAAATGTTACATTTTTATTATATTTGAAATCACACTTTAAAAAACACAAAATAAAAGTGGTCACAAGTTCACACCATTTTTCAAGAAGTGGGCTTCTGAGGAAAGCAGCAAAATTTACCTTTCAAAAGGCAGAATGTGTGCTTGTATTCTCTGAGAATATTGATAGTACTATTTTCAGTCCTTCAATTTAATGGTTTATCCTTTAGTCAAGTCTGAGTACAAGAGGGGTTGAAAAATGGTAGAATACCTTATTAGAAAGCATAACACATTGTCTCAGCCTTCAGTAGGACACATAGAAATTAAGCAAAGGTCAGTGTTCATTTTACATGTAGTTCTTTGACAGTTTCCAATTACACTACCAATCCAAGATAAAAAAATCCACAAAATAAGCTAATATATTGCATTAGGGGAAGCTTCAAGATAAAACATTGGTACTCAGCAAGTTTGCAAACAGTTTTGCTGCTATGGCAAATACAGTTTCTAAATTGTTTATGTTAATAAACATTTACATGGACTGCTACAAGTGAAACAGGTTGGTCTGCTGTTAGATCTTTTAATTAAATCTAGTGTGTAATGCATTATTTGTCTTATTTCTCCTGAAGCAGGAACACAAAAAAAGGCAAGACATTGTGTCGCAGTTCTTTAAGCAATATATTACCCCAATATCTGTTTAAAAAACATTGGATAATGAAAAAATTCTTAATCTTCTTGAAGAAGGAGAATTTACAATGAACATTCTCAAGATGAAGTTCCTCAATGAACAAGTAAGATACAGAATTTTACTTTTTTACTGTTTCTTATGTTTCGTAACATTGTGATCATCAGCTAAAGCCTTTGGTACTGCTTGTCTGTTGGACACTAATGGACATCTAAGCATTGAATGACAGCTTTCCACCAGAAGAAAAAAATAATGACAAATAAATTCTTTGTTTATACATTTGCACAAATCCTAGAAGGACATCACCAAAAAACCTTACGTTTCCAAGGATCTCAGTACGATAAGTCTTAGTTCCAGAATGTCATTGTTTCTAAGATAATTCAGTTCTAATTAGCTCTCAGGAAAGCTCTCAATATAGAAAAAGCACTTTGCACAGCTATGTCTGCTCTAGAACCCTTATATGGAACATGTTCTTCAACCTAAACTTTTGGGAAATAAAATCTGTGTGTGTGTGTATTGCATGAGTAATAATTCTCAAATTCTGTTCTTAAATTCATTAGGAGAAACATCCATGGAAATATACTGAATTTCAAAATTTCTCACTCACTACAGTTTATTGTTTCATAAGAGTCTCTTCTTTTTGTCTGTGCTGAAAACAATATCTGTAAAGCATCTTCATATGTCCATCCACAGTGGTCTGTGGCTCTTCCAGCTCTTCCAGCTCTCTGTCAAGCTGAGCCTATTTCCACTGAAAATCATTTAAATAGTTTCATGTAAACTTTTCTGTTGTATAAGGAGACATTTTCTTTTGTGGTGAGAAAGCTTACACATGGTCTTATTTCTACTAAGCTGCATTTAAATTATCATTTGAAATAGTAATAAATATGTAGTCAATGTTATGCTGTGTCTCTTACATTAGAAAAAAAAAATAACTTCTTTTCCATTATTTTAGGTTCTATATAGGTTTAAAAATAAATGAAATAGGAGAATAAATCTTATTTTGAAATTACATATTCTACTACTTTAATAGCTAACTGAATTTGTATTTTCTAGAACTGTCCTAAAGATTGTTTTAATGCAGACGTTGAAAATGAATCGATGAGTAACTGGTGGCAATTTTAGTTTGAAGATGACAAAACCCAACGTTACTTAGGAACAATATATGTTTAATAGTTTATGCTTCATATTTATGATACAAACTTTCAGCATATATTTCAGCTCTAATTCACTTCCTTTGGTGTTAAATTAGGTATTTGTGAAAAATGAAGTGGTACGGTAGATAGCTTCTACTGTGGTCAACATTATATGCTGAGCAGGGTCACACCTCAGGAAAGGATAGTGTAATTGTGTATGGTATTGTAAATGTTAATGCATCTCTAACAATTATTTACTTCATGAATGTGTTAGTAGAAGTTAGTGCTGCTGGGGATGTGGCTTGGATGAGAAAAGCTGTTGGTTTTTATGTTTTGATTGTATAAACTAATCCTGATTTCTGATATCAGTGCAAATTCAGAGCAATTGCACTGATTCTAGTGGAGAGGCAGAAGCCTAGAAGAATGTAAATAAAAGCGGAGTATATATACCCTTAAAATATACAACAAAGCTAACAGCTGATGTTCATGGCATAACTGAGTAACTGTCCCGCAGGCTAAGTCAAGAGTTATAGACCCCAGCATGTGTTTCTTTCTGCTATGCAGTGAGGTGCTACCATTTTGGTGGTTATTCCCTCTTTAGTCCAGATCCTGTGTATTCTGCTTTGCCATGAGCAGAAAAACAATACAGATACATGGACACAGGATCTTTGGGTGGTCAGCCTGTCCTTCCTCTTGCACTATTTCTTTATATTCCTTAGGATCTTATAGATTTATTTTAAATTTTTATTTTGGAAAACCTAACTAAAATAGATTAATTATGATTCCTATGAAGTGCTATTAATTTTTGTTTTATTACCTTCTGTGTAATTTATTTAATATTTTACTTAAGAAAGCTGTGTGTGGATAGAGAAACCAAAATTCATGACTTCTCAAGAAACTCATAAAACATTGCAAGATAAGACATGGTATACAAATATGCTTTAAAATCTCACAATATGAGGAAGAAACCCTCTCTGGAGATTTTAATTATTAACAAAATCATGATTTCTGAAGCTATGTCTGAAAATTCTGCTCCATTTTTTGTTAATATCCATAGTTCTGAAATGTATTGGGAAATTTGAGAGTCAAATTCTACGAAATCCTGAGCTTTCCTCCTAAGAGATGTTGACAGTCCCTTCCTGAGTAAGTCCTGGGAAATTAATTTAATGGTATTTGATGTGGGTGCTCAGCAATCAGTACCTGCCAGCATTAAGATCTTTTTATTTTCAATTATGAGGAGCTTCACAGAGAGCATGTTACCATTCTTTGCAGAAGAAACTTAAATATCCATATTACATTGCACTACCATCTAGAAGAGCCCAGTTTTCTTCTGTTTGGATATACCTGTTTCCACTATTTTACTAAGTACCTCCTTTTCACAATGACTCACATTTTTAAAATGAGACTTAGAAAAAGAAAGTGTTCTTTTTCTCACTAAAACATAAAGACTCTCAATCATTGTATCGTTATTAGAACCATGCTAAAATATAACAATAAAGAGCAATGCCTTAAGTGTCTATCATTCATACTTCTGTCTTTCATTTTGATCCTGTAACCATAGGGCTAAAGAGGTGTTTTTGTTGCATTGAAGAAGTCCCAGACCAACCCCAATCAGTATTCTTTCTAGTTCATAGTATCTTCTAAAAATCCAATAACTTCTTCATATCAAAAAGAAAAAAAAAATCCACTCTGGGATATAGATTAATACTTTGATATGCTAAGATATTTATCTTGAAAAAATCTTGATTCAGAAATAATACTGGATACATTATGAAAGGTGGATGTAATCCAGGGGAGTTTGAGTCTCAAAAGAAATTGAAACCTACATACTCACATTTACTGATGTCTTGCACACACACTAAGTGCCATGGGTAAACCACACATCTATTACTCACTCAACATTACTCATGGTTCCACAATCTGTCGTCACAAGTTATCCCTTTGGTGCAATTGATATCCCACCACTACGCTGTGAAAAATCATTTCTCTCTGTTCCTCATGTTCAGAGGAAGAGCCAGGAAACATCTGAATTGTAAATTTAATGACTCTGATTGGCTAGAGATTTGTAAGCCTGTAAAATACTCTTCTCCCCTATGGCAGGAGTAAGGTTTCACCAAGATGATTAATGGCAGCTACTTTGCTGCCTTAAAAATATATGAGGCCATTGACAGACATGGGTAAATGTTGGAAATGGGATTCTGAAACATTCCTGTTGTTAATTAATAATTGATTACTACTATCTTTCTCATCTATTTATACCCTGTGAAATGTATATATTTACTGTGCATCCTATCTCAAACAGAGCAATATTACAGATTATTACTCCCATACACATATTTTTCCTTTTTAGCAATTAATTAATTGTTGCTGCTTTGGACTACACTTTTATTTCTTAACTTTGTATTTTTTGTTGGGAATAAAAAGTCCTTGTGATGCAAGTTAAGTACGTTCCCTAGGAATCCAGCCTTTATTTCTCTGAGTTGGCCTGTGGGTTTTTTTTCCCCATGGGTAGCTTTATTTCAGTGGGAACAGTGTTAAATAAATGCTAAAGGCTTTCTGCAAAGTCCAAATTATGTTTTTGGTTTTGCTGCTGTGGAAAGAGGCATTTCTCTGAAATAAAACACAAACAGTAATTCCAAGACATATTACGTCAGCAGTTTTTAACCACTGAAATCACTGGGGAATTCTGCCTTAAAACCAGTGATATGACTGTGTCCTGCTATTATTAACCCCCCTGATAGTTTCCAGGGACCACAGTCATGTTCTGCTCCCTATTGTAACCACCAACAGTTATAGATTTGGTTTCTGCCTGTAACTGCTTATTCTGTAGGAATTCTGCAGAAGTCAAGTTTCTTCAGAGACTGCTTTTATAGCTTCAGTTGTCTCCTGACACTGGATAAATAATAGGTAATCTGTAACATGAAAGATAAGCTTTATATTCTCCAGATTTTTGTTTTTTAAACACAAAGCATCAGTGAATTGCTAGAGTAACAAAGGATCAGGACAGAGAAGAACATGTTAAGAATGATTGTGTATAACAGCCATGCATGAATAGTTTAAGGGAAATATCTTTTGTGATCTGAAACTACAGACTTGTGCTTTCAGCAAGTGAATGGAAATATCAAAAACTAAGTGACTTACGGGGAAAAGATTCATTTTCAAAAATAAATTTCAGCAGCAATAATGGGAGACTATGTGCACAGAATGGGATGGCTATTGGTCTTTGACTTATACAGCAGATAGATTTCTAAAATTTTCTTTTGGTATTTATATGCTCCTTTGGGTTTTAAGAAAACATGTCAAATCTAGCCTTGTATCAGTTTTAAATAAAATGAGATTTAGATTCATAATGAACTTAAATGGGTTTTTAGGTGTTACTGGGTGAATCCATTTCTTGTCATGGGAATTAACTTTTACAGTTGCTATTGCTTCATGCCTGTATGGATATGAATCGTAAGGGTATGAAAGAAGGAGAGAGATGAAGGGAGAAAAATATGTGAGGAAGGAGAGGGGACTATACTGTGGGAGTCAGTTGCAAATTATTAGGGAGTGCTGATATTTAAAATCAAAGATGAAGTATATAATTCACAAACAAGATACAAGCAGGAATATGTTAACTAAAGATATTACCAATTTGAAAATCAAATATATGTAAAAATCAAAATCTGTTTGTGCTTAAGTCTAACAAGCTGTTGAAGCAGGAAAAAAGGCCTGTAGAATCACGTAGGACAAGGTTATATTGAATTTGTTCAGAAAAACTGAAAAAAACCCTCCACAGTGTAAATAGTTCAGATTGCACAACACACTGAGGGAAGCAAGGAAGGGTGAATGGATTGAGAGAGCATAGCACTCTGGAAGATCTCAGGGATTAGGTGTCTGGGATTTAGTATCGTCATTGGGTTATTAATTGCTTGTAAGATGATACTGTGTGAATTTATTTACCTAACCTTGACCAGACAAGGAGAATGAGAGGAGAAAATTGCATTTGGCCTTGTCTTTCCCCGCCACGTGGCCCCCCTCACTTGTATTGTTGCCTTCCTATCACTTCTTTTATTTCCTCTAGATGACACATTTAGAAGAGATTTTGGGGGTATTCTTTAATTTTTACTTTTAACCAAAATTAGCAAGCAATCAAAAGGATGCATGAAATGTTCATAAAAAAAAAATTCTCTGAAGTTTATCCTCCATTTCTGGCCTCTCTCCAATTCCTCTAGCACATGCGTCTCCTGCACAGGTGGAAGGCAATAGGATTTAGAAGTGCAATTTTCCTAAACAAAGCTGCAAAGACACTGCCCTAAGTTTGGTGTAGAGGTCTTGTTACTTTAGGATTAGTTAAATGACAAATATGGAGCAGCAGCCATTGTGACTGGCACCAAGGTCATGAAGTTGTAGCTTATAGCTATATCCAGCTTTATTTCCTATCATCTGTGGGGTGGATAAACAAGATGCCTAGAAATCAGCAGGAATCTACTCAAATAGGAAGAGAGAGGTAGTTACCCTCCCATGAATTTGCTTTCTCCTGACAGCTGAGGAGATTATACTTATAATACAGCCAGTAGTATAGCACTTAGTAGGAATTAACAGTCTGAAGATCTAGTAAACTTATGAAAGAAGCAAAATACACAAGAAGAAATTTGTACCTAAATTTTCTCACAAGGATATAAGGGGCTTTTCAAGTATATGAGGGATTAAAGAATATTAATAGCAGTATTGATAGCTAATAGGGGGATGAAGTGAGTACAAATGATGCCAAGAAGACAGACATAGTTGGTAGGTATCTTTGGTCTACATTTGAGGAAAAGTCAAAAAAGGTGATGAATAAAATTTCTGTTCCAAGAGAAAACAAAAAGAAAGTTGAACATCGCCTGAAATCTCCAGGCCTGATGAGAGTTTCACTGGTGGGATTATATAATAAACTGAATCCAAATAAATAAGGTAAAATTTAATAAGGCCAAATGTAAAGCAAGTTAAAGTTCCATAATTGGGGACATGGGTTGGCAGTTATTTTGGGAAGTTGTGAATTTGAAAGAAACTTGTAGACCACAGATAATTCAGCTGATAGGAGATGCCAGTGTAATATTACAGATAAATTGCCATTATGGCATACCTGCTACTCAGGGTCTGTGTCCAATACTATTAAATCAAAACCAATAAAAAAAAAAAATCCTAAAAAGATAATGGCAAACTGTAGACTCACCAAGATGATCACCCCTGATATCACAGAATGGTTGAGGCTGAAGGGACTTCTGGAGGTTATCTTGTCCCTGCTTAATCCCCCTGCTCAGCTAGAGCGGGTTGTGTAGAACCATGTCCAGATGGGTTTTGAATATCTCCAAGGCTGGAGTCTCCGGAACCTCTCTGGGCAACCTATGCTGGTGCTTAGTCAGCATAGGTTGTGAAAAAGTGTTTCCTGATGCTCAGAGGGAACCTCCCTTGTTTTAGCTTGTGTCCATTACCTCTGGACCTGTCACTGGTCACCACTGGGAAGAGCCTGGCTACCCCTTCTTTACATCCTCTCTTCAGGTACTTGTGTACATGGACATGATCCCCAGATTCTCCTCTTCTTCAGGCTAAAAAGTCCCAGGTCTCTCAGCCTTTCTTCATAGGCCAGATGCTCCAGTCTCTTCATCATCTTCATGACACTTTGCTGATATCTCTCCAGCATGTCCATGTTTCTGCTGCACTGGGGAGCTCAAAACTGGATGCAGTACTCCAGCAGTGGTCTTACCTGACCTTAATAGATGTGGCGGAACACCTTCGTACCTGCTGGCAACACCCCTAATGCAGCCCAGGATATCATTCTGCTTTTCTGCAAGGGCACATTGCTGCCTCATGTTCAATCTGATGTTCAACCAGGACCCCCAGGTCTTTTTCTACCAAGCCTCTTTCCAGCTGGGTGGCCCCCAGCATGCACTGCGGCCTGGGGTTGCTCCTCCCCAGGTGCAAGACTCTGCAGATCCCTTCGTTGAACTTCATAAGGTTTCTGTCAGCCCATTTCTTCAGCCTGCCAGGGTCCCTCTGGATGGCATGGCAGCACAACCCTCTGGTGTTTCAGTCTTTTCTCTCAGTTTTGTGTCATGGGTCTATGGGAATGTCAGGTATGTATTACTGTGAAACTCTGGGAGCTAGGTCTCTTAATCATCAAAAAAAGAAAATGGGAAAGTCAGTATGTTTTCTTCAGTCTAAATTTCATCAAAAAGTAATTTAAAACCAAAGATTTTACAAGGCCCACTGGTAAGACACTGAAACTAGTGAAATTCAAAATAGAAATAGGATACGTGTATTTGACAACAGGAAGTATTTTATCGTCGTGGTAGAGTTTCCAATGCTAGAAATCAGAACTGTAGCTTTTTCTTTTTGTTTGTGTTCTTATTCCAATCAGCAAAAGCTTACAGCCTGTTTATTAGAATAAATCGGATAAAATGATTACTACTATACCTTTTTTAAATTTATGCCTCTGCAAAACTGAAACTTTAGCACCTTGCACTCAGCATTGATATTACGGTGTTTCCTAACTCTACTCTGTCTGTCTGGGATGAAATTAATATTCTTCATAGCAGCTCATATAGTGCTGTGTTTCAGATTTGAAACCAAAAGAAATCTGTTAACACACTAATGTTTTAGCTGTGCTGAGCAGTGCTTGCACAGTATCAAAGCCTTCTGTTTCTCATGCTGCTCCCACAGTGAATAGATTGAGTGGTGTGCAAGAGGTTGGGAAGGCACACAACCAGGCAGGTGGCCTGAACTAACAAAAGAGATATTCCATGACATATAAGGTCATGCTCAGCAGTAAAATGGAGAGGAGGCTTCTTAGAGGGGGTAGACATCTTTTGCTCTGGAACTAGCTGGGCATCATTCTACATGTGGGAGGTGAAATTCACTAAATCTACTGTTAACTCAGAACCTAGATGGCAGAGTGCTCTGGGAACCAAATTTCAGCTCGACAAAAAAGGCTGCCAAAGCCATGAAACTCCTAGCAAAACTGTATCCCACAGAAATTACTGAGAAAGTGATAAAAATAGTGTGGTATTTTCAACATAAAATATGTATGCCACTACAATCATCATGTATGCCTCATGAGATGTAGATTGGAAGATCAGCTGCTGAATGATATTGTCAGATTTAGTGTTTCTATTGACTAGTTGGGTAAATAACCCAGATTTCAGCTCTCTGGAATCCCCCTTTTTCTTTTTAGCATGATGGTGGCCCAAAAAATGCCGGCAATGAGAAATTTCACTCAATCACAAACAAAAGATTTGTTTTGTAATATAAGTTGTATTACATTTTAGATGTAATAAAGAAGAAAGCTTAAATATCAAGGTGTTTTCAGACACAGATATCTTTTTCAAAACTAATTTTGAAATTCTAAAACTGTTTTGTTTTGCATGAACATTCTGACAAAGATGAAAATTTATAAGATATTTTGCTATCAATTAATTTCTTTGTATTTTTTGTCTGCATTTTGTTTGAAGAACTCAATAACAATGAAACTAACTCTACTTTTAATTTGACAAGAGATATATGTGTTGCTATTATTGAAGAGTAATGAAAGTGGGGATGATATATGTTCATCGCTTAGCAGCTGCCAGATTTGGAGTGATGAGAATTTTTTGGTTCAGAATATATTTTCACCAGAAATTTCTAATTATGGTTTTGAAGCCCATAAATTTAGGGGCTGCTAGGACTTTTAAACATAATGCTTTACAAAGGAATTCCGCAAAATCAGCTTTCAAAAAGCCAGATCTACCAAAAAGAAATTTCCCAGAGTCACGTCTCACCAAGACATTTGTAGTTCATGGTTTCACTACAACACATAGAAAGACTCCAGGGAAGAATGAAACCCTGGGTCTCCAGTAGCCTCTGAGAGGGGCTGGATGGACGTCTCAGAGTCCTGAAAGCCTTTAAGGTTACTTTAGACACCTGCATCTTAACCCTAGGCAAGTTGAAAAAGAAACCAGATAAGCTTTGATAAGTGTTTGCTGGTAGCTTGAAATTGAAACACTTTTGTGGATCATTTCACAATGCAAGTAAAATAAAAATAAACAAAACTTCTCAGAAGTTTTTACTTGGATTTCTGACATTAATGTTCTGATATACCTTTGTTTACTACATGTGATCATGCCCTGTTTCTTCTGCTCAAAACTGTGTTTGGCAAATAAAAAAACACCAACAGAATTTTGTATTTATGAATTCTTTGCAAGAAAATATGAATTTTTCTACAGTTTATAGTAGATAAGAAGAGAATTATTTTTTTCTGATTATAGTCTCAGACATGTGGTCATTTTAAAATCCAAGTAACCAAAATTAAAAACAAAACAGAACTTTTTTTTTCCGGGCTATGATATTTTAAATTTCCTCATTATTATTTCACACAACAAAATGAAAATGTACTGTCTAGCAATTAAAATGCAAATATTTATTCTTGTTGGTATGACTACTTCAGACTACAAAAGTTTCCACAGGTAATTCTTAAAACTCATTTCTCATGTGGTCTAAATACAGATCAATAGAAATGGAAACCAGGCAAAATAAAAGCTGAAGAGCAAAACATCTTACTTTATGGAGGTTTGGGTTGGTTTTTTTTTTCATTATCAGTGTAAATGATATTTATTTATTTACCTGGTTTTCTAGCTTGATTTCCATAAAATCAGATCATACTTAAATTTGATTTAGCAATATTTTCAAAGTAACTTCAGTTAGGGTAAATGCATAATATATTAAAATGATCAAGAACAGAAACAATGAACATGAGAAAGTCCGACAATACTAAAATGCTATTTTAAGCTATTCTTTTCATTTGCACTATATACGGCAACTAATGCTCCACTTGATTTTGTTCTCATACAGCTAAGTTAATCTTTAGTTTTGCCAGCAACAAAGCTTTAAACTTGTTTTAAATGGACACACTGTAAGCAATTTTTCTTTTTCCTAAAAATGCCAGATGAAATGCAGAAGAAAAAATTAACCTTTGCATGAGAACTTTCAAGTCATTTGAATTTAATAATGTGTGCTCAATCAAGTTTTCAGATTGATAAATAACCAATTAGAAATGCTACACTTCTTATACTTTTTGTGCTGTGATTTGCAAGCTTAATAAAACAAAATGTAATTATTTTGAGTATTGCTATCAATGCATTTCTGGATGGCCAACAGCTTGAGAAGTTTAAAACCACAGGGTTTGTTGCACTTGGAAAACAACAGTCTCCCTACTGTGGATTCCATGGTACACTAGTGATTTCTTCTGCATTTTAGTACAGACAAGAGGAAATTTCACTAGTTTTCAGAAATTTTCATTTAGTGTGTTTTGCATTTAGTGCATTTGATTCAAATCTGGGTTTAGGTACAGCAGAAATAGGATGAGAACTTTGGAAAGCTACAATGGAGCATATATCATCTTTGTTGTTGAGTCAAAGGTCCTAGCCCTAGGATTATTAATTTTTTGTCTCCTTAGTCAGGTTAGTTGTCCTACTTGATTTTCATTGTTTGGAAGTACTGGTTAGTGCATACCTGATGGCAAGGAGCTAGATCTTTGGTGTTAGTTCTATCAATCAGTTACATTTAAGCCAAAGGAAGAAGTTTGTGGACCTGCTGCTTGGAGTGTGCTTCAAAGAGGATCAGAAAGAAGTGAGAAGGTTCATTGAAATTCCTCTACATCCTCACAGGCATTCACAGATACAGAGGTATCACATAAATAGCTTAACCATTTTTCTCTTCTTTTCCTGTGTCAGTCCAAAACATACAGAAGAATAATTCAAAAGCAATGACTGTAATAAAGAATATTTGCTCCTGCACTCCTACAGGGATAAAGTATTTAGAAGATGAGAGAGTAGGAAAAAAACACATTTTGAGGCCAAGAATTTGTACAGTCACAAATATACCATAATTTATCATTTTTTTTTTTCCAATCCACAACAAATATATTTTCCCAAATACGTACTAGAAATCACTGTGGCAAATTTTTGAAATTAAAAAATGAACAACTATTTCTTCTACAGAAAATACTGTAGCTCTGGCTATAATCCTCTAACAGATAGTGCAAAAAAGCATACTCTGGTCATCTGCTTTCCAAAAAACAGTGAGAAGCAATATTGGAATGATGTTCTGGGTATCAACAGCATAACATTGTCTTCTGTTGATGAAGCAGATGGGTAAGAAGATTCACAGCTCAGCTGTCAAACTGACATGTGAATTAGTTTGTCATCTGTAAAATGGAAGAAACTGATCACAAATTACTTAATCTCACATGCATGTTGCAAGGCATAATTAAAGTTTGTGAACTTCTTTTGGAGCCTCTGTTGAAAATTGCAGTATAATGCAAACTCATTATACTAGTTATGATAATTATTATTACCAATGTGCATCTTAATTCTCCAAACATCAGAACCACTAAATTCTTTATTGCTATAATTGTCCTGTGGGCTAGGTTTGACTGGCTCTATCAATGGAATTGTCCAATAGAGGAGAAAGACTTTCATTAAGGAAGAAATGCAACTGTCAGTTCTTATATAGTGAGTCTGGTAATGAATATGATATTTTAGAAAATGCTGAGATGATAAAAGCATTAAGTTTCTTTGGACTTCAGCAACATTTATCTAAAAAAGAAGTTTTGCTTATTTTTGCTATGGTTTTCACTTCTCCTAGAGTAGAGAGGGTATGTCCAGTTGCCTGGGGATAAATTATAGAGCACAGTGCTGTCCAAACAAAACCTAAAATTGTCACAAACTTGGGTAGCATTCTCAGAATCTATAATCTTAAATACTCTATCATACTAAACTCACTTTCATTGTCAAACAAGTTATGTATTGACATAACAAGAAACACATGCAAGAGTCAATTGCAGTATCTTTATTTCCTTTCTTTTGTAACTTTTATGTGACTGCTTTCTTCAGAGCATACATTTCACTTGTGAAAGACCAGAGTTTAGCTAAGCAGAAGATTCATGAGACGAGACTCTAGAAAAAAAAGTCTCTGTGAAGTTTTTGGCAAAATGACAGAGCAGATCCTCCTAGAAACTCTACTAAGGCACATGGAAAATAAGGAAGTGATTGGTGACAGCCAACATGGCTTCACTAAAGGCAAATCGTGCCTGACAAATTTGATGACCTTCTATGATGGTGTTACAGTGTTGGTGGATAAGGGAAGAGCAACTGATGTCATTTACCTGGACTTGGGCAAAACATTTGGCACTGTCCCTCACAACATCCTTGTCTCTAAATTGGAGAGACATAGATTTGATAGATGGACCACTCAGTGGATAAGGAATTGGCTGGATGGTCACACTCAAAAAAGTTGCGATCAAAGGCTCGATGTCCAAGTGGCCAACAGTGACAAGTGGCATCCATGACGTGTTGGTAGTGGGACCAGTGCTGTTTAATATCTTTGTCAGTGATATGGACAGTGGGACTGAGTGCACCCTCAGTAAGTATGTCAATGACACCAAGCTGTGTGGAGCAGTTGACATGCTGGAGGGAAGGGGTGCCATCCAAAGGGACTTTGACAGGCTGGAGAGGTGGGCCCATGCAAACCTCATGAAGTTCAACAAGGCCAAGTGCAAGGTCCTGCATGTAGATCAGGGCAATCCCAAACACAAACACAGGCTGGGTGGAGAATGGA